>OX382273.1:11415849-11886090 GCA_947507595.1 Pyralis farinalis
CTTTACTTGCTCACTAAGTATTAAGATTAGAAATTGCAACAAAACAACAATTTACATAAAATATGTTAAATAAAAAAAAACAATTACTATAAACAAACAATAACGCGTCACAGATACACCGAAACTATACTGTATAACGAGAGCCCATGCCGGCCAACAAATTTCGTCAAACATCGGGTGCTCTCGGTAATCTTCGATCCGCACGTGCGGCGCACGAGAACATACTCATTTCTCGGTACATTTCTATGAACTATCTTTTGTTTCACGCGTCAGGCATATTAGCTCGTAACTCATACAAGTTATACTAGCAGTCCTCGTGCGCTCGCCGAAGCGCACGAGAATTTTTCTTTACAGGGAAAATAAGTCTTAATAGTTTAGCAAAGAGCTTAAATTGTTTCCGTCATAAATGGAAATTTTATTTGTTAAATGTTCAAAAAATAAATATTAATACGGTAATTTAAAAATAAAGATGAAGTAATATTTTGTAATTTTTAAATCTTTTGAATTGGTGGTTCAGCGCACGGGCGCACTTAAGGTACAGTCGCCACTGGTCACGACTAGGAAAAATATCATCATTGTCAGCCCGGGGATCTGCGGTAGAGGGGACCGCTGCGATTGAAGGTTTTAATGGATATTTTAATGCTGCCAGCTGAAACAGCCGAAAGTCGGTAGTGTACAGTGGGAAGAATCACTCATTTAGGAACGTTGCACTGTGTGTATAATTTACTTCACTAAATTATTTTTATGAGTGTAGATAAATAGAGCACGATACTGCACATTAGCACAGCGCAGCATGCAGCGTATTATAACGCTCATGTGACATATCAACAACCTCGGCAAGTCACGGTTTTTAAACCTACACTGTGTTTATAATGCCCTCTTTTATGTGTCAGTAAATATCTACGGAACCGATTTTTTGTTATTATGAAATAAAATGATTGTTATGAATAAGTAATACTTGATCTAAAAAATTACTACCTATATCAAAATTATTTTTACAAAAATTAAAGATTAAATGCTAAAACGGTAGATCTGAAACGTTTCGGATGATCCCAAACTGTACCAATAAAAAAAACACACTGCACTTGTGTGTAAATCACTATTACATGTATGCGTATATTACGTGTTTACTGAAATTAAAAATTAATAGTAACCAATGAAATAGCGCAGTACATCGATATAATAACCGACTTTATTAGTTTTATTCGAATAAACAATATGACCAACTATTAAAAGCGTTATATATGTACGCGGAAACATCAGGGGCAAAACACTTGTTGCTTGAATACCTACCCATCATTGCATATTTCGATTAAATACTAAGAATTTTAGTGAAATAAAAATAGTAACTTTCTAATATAGCTAAGTATTCTTACATTTTATGTACAGATAGTATGACATCCTACAATTCCTGGCGACACGTAAAGTCAACCCCGTGTAGTCCTCGTAAATACGAGGGTTTCTAGAAGTTGTGTTTATAAACGTCGCAGTTGCGTGCGTGCATTACGGGAGGTTATTCCTTGTGTTTCCGAACTGCAATGAATTGCATCCGAGATTAGATCAGCGCATCGCATACTGAGGCAAACATAACATTGGCCAGGAAGTTTACTCATGACGCTAATTTCAATGCCAAAGTTTTGGGTAACATTTTGTAATCTCAACAATAATTTGATCAAATGAGACTGAATTTCACGAATAGTGCAAATTAATCTCGCGCTAATATTCGTGCTTTGAGGAACCCTACAGCACGGAGCATATCGCTCGAGTGTTTGATGTGGGGCCAAATGTATCTATGATACGCCACAGGTACTGTATGTTAAAAGCCTTCTAATAAAATAACTGCCCGTGAGTGCAGATTTTGCAGCTCCCGTGAACTACACGTCGCATCCAATGGCTGCGGCGGAAATCGTGGTGCTACATTCTATGGACTGGCGCACACCAGTTGGAATATTCAAAATCGGGCGCTGTCAATTTATGTGCCCTTCGGCTACATTACCTGCTTGCTATTAGGCGGAGCGTTTAGA
Organism: Pyralis farinalis; assembly: GCA_947507595.1. NCBI lineage: Eukaryota > Metazoa > Arthropoda > Insecta > Lepidoptera > Pyralidae > Pyralis > Pyralis farinalis. Next base: position 11,417,874 of record OX382273.1, read on the forward strand.
ACATGTGATAAAGAATATATAGGAATAAATTAACGTGTGAATGTACGTATAGATAAAGTTACACATTAGTTATTTTACGCTAATTTGTCAGTCCTGTTAGATAAAATCCGATGCAGGGCTATATAATGCACATATTAGACTGATAGTAATATTTAATAGAGCCGATATAGTTAAAAAAATGTTTTAAGTTGAAGACGATTATACCACAAAGCACACACATATAAACTTTAAAAGACATTTGTAGCGTCAATGTTGTCAGACCTTAATAGTCAACCTCTCAAAAGCGTTTGTTATGACATGACTGAAACCTTGATTCAAGACTATTCATTTGCTGCAATCTAATAATAAAATATAAATCGTATCAGGTACGTGTCATTTAGGAAATAATTCGAAGAACGACTTATCTATACCATCAATACAAGTACGGGTACCTCGAAAATTTATCCGAAGTATTTTACATAAAGATATTTTTTTTGGTCAAATTTCATAGTGGAAAAACCCCTACATTGCCATGCTTAAATACAATTTTTTTCCTGGATAATCAAATTATGACCACAATATCATCTTTATTATCATGTTTTTTATGGCGTACGGTTAATCCTATGTACGCTTGCAATACATTAAGTATCGCTCGCGCATTTAGCCATCGCAATGTCTTTTAATTTGTACTTCACCAAGTCAGATAAATGATAAATGCTACACTTACGCAACTTAAATGTAGTGTTTGATAGTTCTTTAACAGTAATAAGTCACAAATACTATATGCAATTTATCTCATTTGTAGTACAAAGAGAAATTTTTCATAAAATAAAGTGTTTTAAAATATAATGAGTCCAAAGTACTGCTATCCAGCGCCGTAAAACAATACTGTACATAATATTACTTTAGTTATTGAACTATTATATGTCTATTTTTAACTTCAACTCCGAATTTTCACACAAAATGTCTAATATAAGCTTTAGACTAAATTAACATATATGTCTTATAGTTCTAACATTCGTCTGGTCACCTTGTATTGCAAACAACGGTAGATTGTTGTTTGCAATCATCACCGTATGGGTGACCCTGATCTCGAATTACATTTCTGACTTTTATACACGGCCAGCAACCCAAATTAATCATGAAATCGGAGTACCATGCATTAGAAAGGACACATAAGTGTATATATACGCTGCTTTCAAAGACCAATTAATCCAACAAATGAAATATAAATGCCGTGGAAGAAACTCGATTGATTAGCTAGTTGTTAATCCGGTGAACGCTGTTTTAGTGCAAGGATTAAATCTTTTCAAAGGTAAGGTCGTGAGCATAAATAAGACACTGGTCGCGGTCCAATGAATGGTAAGCATGTGAACGTTCTAAATTGCAAGTACTGTATTAGTATTTCATTTTGTTCGGTAAACCGAAGGCAAATTAGCATCTACAAAGACACGTACAAGACAAAATAGAACAACAAAACCTATTTTACTACGTCATGGTGTTGTCTCGGTATCCCTAATATTTTCTTTTTTACACTTTAATATGGAAACAAACATAAAACTCGCGTGATGATAATCTACCATAGCCCTGTATATTCTGTTTCAATTATCGAACAAAACAATACCGCAAAGGTTTCCAATATTGCCTTAAATAAAAAGTAACAGCATTTTAGGTGATACATATGATACAGGATGTAATGTGTGGAAGAGTCAGTATGGTGAACTGGCATCATTATAAACCAGTCGTATAGAGAAAATACGTTTTCGATTGCTATTCGGCATTGTTATAACTAGGGGACTTTGGTGTTTTTGAACGAATTATTATTATTTAAAGTTATCTATCTAAAACAAAAATTAACTTACATAACAGATTTTCTTATTTTTCAGAGGGGAACAAACGAGTATGTCAGTTGCCTAATAGTAGGTGATCGCCACCAGTAATATATATCAGCAACACCAAAGCATCAACCTTTTACCAGGGTGTTGAGGCAAATACAAGTTCCTTTTTTGAAAGCGTGAGGTTTTCAAGATAATCCATTCCCCTCTATTAGGGAATACTATTGAGGGAAGTTGATTACATAATTTCACCCACACAGAGGGATTAGGTGAGCCAAATTCAGTCTACCCCATTTCCAGACCCATCCAAGACACAAGTTTTGTTCGGCACTCATCGACGCATACATGAGTGATATTGACTCGACTCGAATGTATTTCCAAAGTGCTATCATCTACATAGCAGCGAATCTTGAGCACATCAATCAAGTCATTGATACGCAGAAGGAACAGAGTGGTTGATAAAATGCAACCTTGTGGTATGAATAACATGGACTAGTTAAAACAATGCCGATTATCACTTGAAAACATTAAGTAACTATAAAGTTGCTACCAGTTCTCCAGGACCCAGCATATCAAGATGTCGGCAAGATGTCTATTGGTTTAGTTCTTCATACTTAATGTTTCATCTTGTATATATTTGAGTACCAACTACCATGATATCAGGTTATGTGTTAACTATAAAGTACCCGAAACTATTGCTAGTTGGAATAGACATCAAAATACGCCTTAAAATCTTTAATACTTACATGGTATTTTATATAAATGTACTGTAATTTAACCTCCTTGACATCACATAATTTTTCTTTAAAAAGTTGAAAATCCTAAATACTGAACCTTCAATTCAGAAGTGGCTTAATTGTAGGAAGCTACAGATACATACATACTACGAATAATCACAAACAGGAAGCGTATTTATTATACCACTGTGGAGGTAAATGCCTGTCTGATGGTAAGTAGTTACCTCAGTGTTTGGACGCTTGCAATGCCGCCGCTGTAAACAAATAGGGACTATAATATAATAATGCCGCGAAGTCGCATGCTATTGATGGACCTCAATGTCGTATTCGACATTGCACAATCCGTCAGTGATCGATCTTTTACGGAGACATATTCCTTTAGCTACAGTTACGTTTCTATTTATGTATTATTCGTAGGGTACATTAAATAATCTATTGCATTCAAAACACGAATCTAAACGTGGAAGTAGAAGAAGTATTTCATTTCTACAAGAGATTTAGTGGAGTAAACATTAAATTTAATTTTATAAGACGGAGTAGAAACCTGCAATAAATACGTAGAACGCTTTTGATCAATAATCACAGACTAATGCTTACTTTACACGGCACTAGCAAATGCTGCACCTGCGATACGTATATGCGCCCATTGGATATTAAAGGACTCACTTCTATTGTAACTATTATCACGTAGGGTATAAGAACGGTACGAAAATCTAAGTGTAAAGTCTGACGTGCACTTAGCCGTACAAGAATCAAATGATACTACGCATTTTTAATTCACTTCCGTTTGAAAACGTGTATAATAATTAAAATAGATATCATAAACAGCATGTTCCGAAGCAGATAAAGAATTTTCTAGTTTACTAAAAACATTAATTCTAGATTGTTTGTTTGCTATAATCGTATAACTAATATCTTCGCCACATCCTCATAAAATTTAGTATATGTAACTTGCTGTAATTGTTGATCAAAAGGCGAGCGCCAACGTCCCCGTAAAATGTGTAAACTCATTAAGTTCACATACACTTAGCATAATAGAAATCACAATTCTTCTAACTAGCCTGAAGTATCAATTGTACTTTTGACCTAATCTAAGAAATATGTAATACCACAGTAAATCACCTATTTCTGCATTTTACACATTCACAACCTCATTAAATAGATTAACATTTGTTTTCGTTGTGAACATAAGACGATGCCATACGTAAATTAATGTCAAGAATAATTTAATAATACGAATATGATAATGAAACCCTGTGCGTGGATATTGAATGTCAGGTTACACCTACCCCTCCCGTCCCCCGCGGATCGTCCCTCTAGCGGTGTCTAATTTGTTACTGTAGTTTTTAGTATTAAAAGTTATGTATATTCATAGTTACTCCCGTGAAAAGAGTGCACCGCCCCTAACATTAGGCTTAGCCAAAATTTTACTTACAACAATTTGAAGTATATATTTCTATATATACGAGTATATATTTATGATTCTTTCTTAAAACACATTTCGTACGGTTTTCACGAATTATCAAAGTATAAATATTGTGAAGTTCTTAACTTCGTCAAAACGGGCACATATAATTAAATAACTATGCATCCACTTCACAGTCGAAAATATTTTTGTAGTTAAAATTTTTTTGATCTTATTACAATTTATGTAATTCGTAGTTTTTCTAATATCCCACTTTAAAATATCTTCCTAAAATTTAAAAGGAAGAATTCATAAGGTTAGCAAATCGCTATAAATAAGATAGAGACTCAAAGCACCCTGTTCATATGTTAGGCCATATCATGAGTGCACAGACTAGCGGAAATGCCACAGATTAAACAAGTACAGTGAAATAACACATATGAAAAACACCTAATTTATATTTTCTGGATAGGCGATAACGTAGCTGTTGTAGATTTATAATCAAATCGAACAAACACCAATCAACAATATATATATATATATAAATTTTTTAGTAGATATTTACTTGTATGTAGTGACAAAAAATTATTAGCGACTGCACATTTTGTAATTGTACGAATAATCCGTTTGAATATACCTTTGTGTTCTTATAACCTCAATGATTTTGAAGAAAGATATTGCTTCCAATAGTCTATACCATATTATGACATTCAGCTATTTTATATATGAAAAAACGATGTAGGTTATATTGCAAATGTTAACATAATACATAATATATTTTTTCTAGAAAAACTTTCCAGTATCTCAACTTTGTTAGGACTTATATCTGACCCTATGCATGACTGATCGAGGTACTCATATTATATATTAACTGACTAGATGATTTGGCAGATCACCTGATTGAAGATACACCTAATTTAATGTAAATTAAATTTTTGAAAATAGATATACCTTCTCTGACACAATTACTCATAACTATCATTGGTGAGCTATATGACGAGCCAGGAGTGCAAGACCTCTCTATGCTTTTTCCTGTACTTCAATCTGTGGCGGGACTCTCGTATTGCCTAATAAAATGACATAACTAACTAAAACACAATAGTGTTTTCATACATAGCCCAGAAACGGGACCTCAAATATAACTAATTTCGAGTACGCACTAAAATCGCACAATGCAAAATAATACACGAATAAGTCTCAAGTTCATTTGGTTCACATTCAACACTACAGTGAAAAATTTTACGCACCATAATTATAAGGAACAAAGCTTATAGATTGCCTTCTACCCACGGCTGTGGTACAGTGAGAGAGAAAGAGAAAAAAGCGAAGAAGAAAAGTTTAGTGAAACACATATAGTCTGAGCGGTGGGATGATTAGCAGAGAACCCCTCACAAAACCCCAATGAACTCGCTCGAGCAAGCACGATTCCTCTATTCGATAGATGATATGTCTATTCTATTGAAAGTGAGTAGACCAATCGCATTTATTTGAGCAACTTCATTGCGGTTTGGTGAGGAATTCTCTGATAATCCTTTGCAGTTCAAACCTGACCGATTTTAGCGGAAATATAAGACTTAGTTACACTCTATTAAAAACTGATGAATCACCGAAAATGACTACCTTCTTGAATTAAAGCTTGTTCACACGAAGCAATAGTCATCGCGAATGAATCGTCGTGAGCGAATTTCCTCGATGTAACAAGTTATACTTTATTCGAACGAGCCAAGATATGATGCTCCTTCGATTGTTTCCTATTTGCTTCTAATTAGTCACGAACACTTTTCCTCATATTCATAGTGCGTGTTATAAGAATCGTGCATATTTACAGACATTTTAATTCACAAAATTATCAATCAATGATTAGCTAATCTTTTAACGCGCTTCACATCAAGCACTATAGCAAGCTCCTTTATACTTCAGTCTTTCATAGACAATTTGGTGTAATCGGAACATCTGAAAACTCAGTTTCCATAGACGAAATTTCCACATAAATAATAAAAATATGATTATTTAACGATAAGGAAGCCGTGCACACTAGCTAGGAATTTGTCGAAGTTATCTTGAAAACGGAGTTTGTGCGGTCGGAGACCGTCGAAAAGTACGCCATTTGTAAGAACTCCGAAGGCTTCTTCGAGTCTTGGTACATTTGCTGGGTCGTTAGCGGCAAATGCTTCGATAAGTTGCCTCGCTAAGCCTTCCAATAAGGCTGGTTTTACACATGTCAGTGCGTATATAGCAGCTCCGGCAGCAGGTATCGAATCTGGGGGTATTTCCATTTTGATGATGAGCATCAATAGTAGTTCGGCGAGTGTTAGGAGTGATAGTGAATAAGGGTTGTTATCGCCGAGGGTCCGAGCCTTGTTCGAGAGTCCGACGATGGTGTCGCAGCATAAAGTCGATACATCGCAAGACACAGCCGTGAGACCGACTCGTAAAGCAGTTACCACCATATTGAAATCTTCTATGGGGAGGTTTGTGATCTAGAAGGTATAAAAAAAATCATTGTAACATTGAAATATTTGAGCACAACAAAAGTTTATTCTGGTGGGAGTAATAAGAAAGTCATTTGCCAGTACTTTTGGAATCAAACGGCGGGCTTAAGTCGGAAATCTTTCTTTGCTCTACCTTTCTCGTGAAGATTGAGGACAGGAAATGGTTCCACTACTTACACTACAAAAAAGTTTGTGTTATTTATTGCAATAGCACTGTAGCAAATTTAATGTTCACAGGTAAAAATTTTGTTATAAGTGATTTGCTAGAATTTCGAGGCTTTTAAGTCCTTTTTAATCATGTCAGCTGAAGAACATCCACTGCTGAAAAAAAGCCTCTCCTTAGAGTTCGTTGCGTTTTCCAGTACGTGGTCGCCATTTGAAAACCTTTCTGCTCTAACGGCCATCGGTTCTTCGAGCTATGTGGCCTGCCCACTGCCACTTCAGCTTACGGTTCCTTACTGCCTCTAGTTTTTCGAGAATTTGTAACTAAGGTAGATTTGAATTTGGTTATACGTAAATTATGTTATATTCGTAATAAAAACCATAAATACTTTACATTCTGCCGCGCTAACCACACATCATAATTTTATTCACTACTAAACTAACGGCTAAACGTACTTAGTCTTTTTAAACGTTACATTCAACAATTTGGTTAGGTGTTCTGCAACTATTTAGTTGAATGCCGGCATTTAATGAAGAAGCTAGTCGCCCAGTCAACAGGCGGATTTCATTGACTATGAGTAGGCATTTCAGGCTTGTTTGCCTCTCTCGTTGTATTCATAAAAAAAGACAAAAATAACATACCTGATCCGCTAGATCTAAATCTCTCAACATTCTATATGCATGATGTGCTAAAGTGGGCAAAGCCAGCAACGGCGGCGTGATCAGAGGAAGCAAGATCCGCAGGCCCCTGGCGCAAGTCTCTCCTACGCCTAGCTCGATACCACATCGAGCTATACTGCAGATTAACTCCATTAACGCGCAAATATCCTATAAAAAATTGTAATAAAAACATTAGTAATTAATTAACTTATCGTCTACTTCATAATGGAGGACCATTTTAAAATTTGATCCAATTCTATTGCACTTTTATTTATTTGTTACGCCACTTCTTCGCCAATTGGAATCTGCCTTTTATAGATGTGTTTATCGAGTTGCGATTTCACAGTCAGGTTGAACGATTTTATACCTTCATAGTCGTCTTAACTTTAATTTTGATAAGCTAGGTTTATATTATAAATGTCTTCAAGATAATATCTCTTACTGTTTAAACCTTAAGTTCCTGAACGAATTGCAATGTTTGGTAAAGAGGTATATACTTGGAGCTGAACCTATACAAACGAAGCCGGAAGGAAAAGCTTCTAACATCATAACATCATCGTCATCATCATTTCAGCCTGTACTCGTCCACTGCTGGACGTAGGCCTCCCTTCTAAAGAGCCACCTGCTTCGATCGACTCCCTACAAATATCTTGAGATCATCGCTCTATCTAGTGTTAGGTCGTCCCCCACAACGTGTACCAGTACGGGTCGCCGTCAGTTAGCGTAGAGAGAACCTCAAGACTATCTCTTTCCATAGCAAGCTAAGCGACCTTGAACTTTTCCGTACGGCCCACAGTGAAGGGCTACATTTCAGTTCCATATGTCATCTGGAACTGCCAACACACACTGTTCGAGCACCTTAGTCGCCAGACGCGAGGTATTTTCGACGAGAAGATTTGTGAAGAAAAAGTCGAAGTTTCCCGAAAGCTAAGTCGAGTTGAATTTGTTTGTTTGTTGGCCTCTCGCTCGAAGTTGAACTCAACTAACTGAATAACCTGTCCTAGGTAGACATATTCGAGCTTAGTGTTTCCAACCGTGACCGATATATGCGTGGCATGAACATTCAACTCGAGAGAGGGTGAGCTCGATGGCGTCGCTGCGCGTGTCATTCTAACCGAACACGCAGGTGAAGCAACGTCGACCGCATCCTGTCTATGGATGGGTTTATCTATCCCGAGTTTCTCCGTACTTCGGAGGGCTCGTTAAGCCGTCGGTCCCGGCTATTGTCGATAGATGACAGTCATTAAGTTAAGTCAGTGTCCCACGGGCGGCTTGAAAACACTGGCCTCCAATCCGCATTTGAGCAGCGTAGTGGAGTTTGCTCTATACCCCTTCGGTTGAAGGGAGACCCGTATCCCCCTGCAGTGGGATGAGTAATGGTTGACGTGGAACATTTAACATGATCTTAGTCTTGTCCATGTTCATCCTGATACCTACCTGGCTGGAAGCTGGAAGTATTTCGTCAGCAAATCGAAGGTGAGTAATATATTCGCAGTTGATGTTTATACTGTATCCGTTCCAGTTCAAGCACATGAAGATAGTATGTTTCTGACTGACAAGAGTCAACTTTCCAATTTCATGATATTATTCCTAGTAGATACAGTTACTAATCACATGTAACAACCCCACAGTTAAAATTATTACTTTTACGACACTATAAGGACTCTCAGAACATCAACACAAGTTCATCAAAATCGTTATCACAATTTACGAAACAAAATATATTGCTGCCCAACTTCATAAATGTTACGGACATAAAAATAAATAGAATTTCAACATGAAAAAGAAAAAAATTGTTTCGATTTACTTATGCGCTTTATGAATTGAAAAGGACTGCTGACACGGACACTGCGCTAAAAGCGTATTATGCTTACGCAAATTCTTGGCTCTTATATGGGATCATACTATGGGGAAGTAGCACAAATATTGGACAACTCTTCCGTCTTCAAAAAAAATATATTAAAATCATAGCAAATAACCGAAAGCTGTCGATCACATTTTGTTAAATATAATGTATTAACATTAACATCAATGTACATACTGGAAGCGTGTAAGTTTGTCAAAAAATATTTGTGTAAATTCCCGATTTATTCACGTCCTCAGAACCTTCAACCAAAAAACAGAGTGGCACTGCCGGCCGCTAAACTGTACCTATTTCAAACTGGACCCTATTCAATGTGTAAGGATTTTTAATAAAATACCGAAGAGCGTTAAATCTTTACAAAACCATGATCAATTCAAATTATTACTTAAAAAGATATTGATTGCAAAATGTTATTATACAATTGACGAGTTTTTTAATGATGATCGAATATAATGTAAAATATAAAGTATTTATTCAGTTAAATCATGTATTTGTATTAATAAATGAAATATATAAAATTATTTAAAACTTTATAACTTCGAGTTGCTGTGCCCTACGCAGGGTTCATGTTTGTGACTAATTTTGATAAATAAGAACTTTGTACAACATGATATGCAATAAATAATTTGAATTTCTACTCAGATAGGAAACAAATTACATACCTGATATGCCTCTTCCTCCGCATCTTGTGGAATACTTGATATTTTTCCTGAATTCCATCTAATATATACTTCAAATGTCGTATTACAAACTTCGAGAAACCTAAAATGTAGGTGCAATTTTTTTATTATCTACTAGCTGTGCCCGCGACTTCGTCCGCGCGTTAATTAATAAAATTTCTAAAATAAAGGTAGCCTAAGTTACTCCTTATTACATCAGCTATCTGCCAGTGAAAGTCCCGTCAAAATCGGTCCAGCCGTTTCAGAGATTAGCCGGAACAAACAGACAGACAGACAGACAATAATTGTAAAAATATTCATTTTGATATATGTACTGTGTATACATCCATATTCATTTAGTAAAAAGCTGTTATTTTAATATTACAAACAGACACTCCAATTTTATTTATCTGTATAGAGTATAGATATATACTCGTAGTTTTTTTTTACAACGTCGGAAGGCATAAAAGCTTACGGCCCACCAGATGAAAAGCGGTTACCGTAGCCTTACGGTTAACCATCAGGCAGTCCGTAAGATTGTTTACCGCCTTAGAGTATAAAAAAATTTCGTCGTGTTGCGTGCATTGACAACGCGACTGCACGCATTAAAATGAAGATCAAGACAAGCAAGACGCAGAAAGAGACTGAGTGAAATTAATCAATGTTAGTAAAATTAACTGTACGTACTTATTAACGTTGAGCAGTTGCACAGAATGTAGCATCCTCTTAGCGCTCTTGGCGAGCAGGTTCAGAGCTGGCAACACCACGCCGGGATAATTATGATATCTAAATACAATTCCCGGTATTTTATCTAAGGCACCTATTAACATCGTAAATTGTTCATCCATGGCACCCACCTGTTAACAATTACATAATCTATACACATAATATTGTGGAAATTGAACTTTGGGTGTTGGGAGCCATACAAGCATACAGCCCACCGGATGGTGAGTGATTACTGTAGCGCATGAAGCGTGGCACAAAACGGCATCGTAGCAGCTGCCCGCTGCTGAACGTCAGTAGATCCAGTACAAAAATAAAGTTAAATCTGAATAAATAGACTATGTTTATGGAATACATACCTCGTGGACGCCTTCTGTGATTCCAATGAAACAGTCCAAGGTGTCCGCCAGCATGTTCCGAACTGGCTCGGTGTCAGACTCCAAGTTTATCAGGTTCATTAGTTTCTCTTGTAACGCCATCGTGCTCACTAGCAAACGACTGCGTACTTCACCTATTACAGAAATTAGAGAAATATTACAGGCCCACCTCCTAAAGTTCACGAGGTAGCTGCGTGGTTCGAGTCCTCCCGAGCGAGGCCAACGATCTGGGTGATCCCTCCCGCATCACACACTCCTCATAAACCGGCTCTCTTAAGCGATAAACCTGCATTCTTTATTTTGAACATCGACACAGGCACCAGCTATAGGTGCATGGTGCGCTCGACCAAGAAAGTTCTTTACCTTTTTTTTATGTTATAAATGATGAGTTATTTCACAGACTTTCAAACGTTGGTGTTTTACCCATCCTTTCGCATACGTGCGCGTTACTTTTCGAATTTTAATACAACTAAACGTGCGTGAATGGTCTCATATCGGCGTGTTCGCACGAACCAGAGGGTCACGTCAGTAAGCAGTTGCAGCGAAAGGAGTTCTTCATACGAGCTGCTAGGCGCGTATGAGAAACGCGTGTTTACGAGCGTACATACTTATACGAACTATACGTCCAGCTTACATTTTATTAGAACTACTATACATCGAATTGACACAAAATAAATAAAAAGCAAGCAATAAAATATAAAAACGAATTGTCGCGCCACCACCGTGTATGTTATTTGACAATGTAATTTACAACACGCTTTTATTCATGAACGATATAACCAATGGGGAACCGATGAAACGATTTTACTTTGAAATTCAACTCACCGCTACGGATCGAAAGGTGAGAACGCGCAGCCCTTATTGATTAATTCACGGATCAACATCGTGTCACTTACATCGCGGCATTCTACCGTAGACTGGAATCGCTTACATATTACGGCGATAAAACACTATGTTTTAGTGCGTAAAGGGAGCCTTCATGCGCTGTCAAGTGGTTTATGTGTGCTGTAAGTGGCTGTATGTAACTACATAACAAAAAAAGTAACATAATTTTTCAGTTGGTCGTGTTCTATCAGAAGGTGATGTCAGGAGCCCTAGAAACCGGCGAGCGCGCATGAGAAGAGCAATGAATATTAAATAAGCGAGTGAGATATGCAAGGATCGAGTCACGTGGCGCTCGGTTCTCTCTGCCTACCCCGCAAGGGATTTGACGTGAAGTTATAGATAGATAGATAATTTTTCAAATACATCTCCGTCTTAATCACAGACTGGCATGATGCACAAAGCGTGCAAGCGACAAAAAAAATAATATAAAAAATAAATCCGAATCTATAATAATAATTCGGTTCAAATTCCAGTGTGCGCATGTAAAGGCTAGAGTCCCGCACGAGACTGATTTCTGTCAACATATCTCTATAAAATATGTATAATGATTAATGAGGTACCTAGTACTCATGTCATAATACACGTTTACTTAGATTAAGACTAGATGCCACTGTAATAGGACCATAATTATAGTACCTTCGGCATAGGTAGCGGCTATAGCGAATGCTCTATGTAACTCCTTCCTCTGTTCTCCTGGTAGATTGTTGCCGGATGCTTCCCACGCGACCAACGAGAGGAATTCTTCGCAGGTAGCCAGAGGATTTTGCCTGTCGAAAGGAAAATGGAAATAAATACATATTTTTCTCTCTTGCTCAGTACGGATTTCTTTATCTAAATAGAGAGTGGAAAATCGCTTAGGGGAATAAATATTTTTTTGTATTAAATATTTTTAAAAGGAAAAAATATTTTCCCCTTCTAGGTGAAGTTTGAACCTACGACCTCTTGGATACCGGTCGACTGCCTACCTAGGGCGGGGGAGGTGAAATATTACATTTATAAATAAATTCAGCTGTTGATTCGGTGCCATGAAAATATGGCTGGATCCTATCCGAAACGATGGCCTATTACAGCCACTTAGACAGTATTACAAATTGCTTGCTGCTTCAGTCGGAAGAGTACTCGACTGGCAATCAAGTGGAAGCGGGGAGGTATAATATTTAATTTCAAAATGTAAGTTATGTAATTTTTGAACTTATGAAAAAATGATGAGAGTGAAATTGTAAGATGCGCGCGTATCACTGTAACACAAAAGTAACAGGTTGAAGCTGCTAAATGTTTCACGGTATTACCGGTAGATGGCGCTATACAGGGTCCGTCACTCGAAGTGTTACCAATTTTAAATGATGTTATTTAGTTATTCAAAGTAAGATTTATTAAAAATTGAAAGAAAATTGTAAAAAAAACATTAAATTTTATGAAAATCATCATTATTGTTCGATATGACCTCCTTTGGCACGGATTACGGCCTCGAGTCTTCCAACGAATGCATCGCAGGCCGCACGAAGATGGGTTTGCGGTATTCTTTTCCATTCCCGACGAAGCGCTGCCTTGAGCGTGTCCACACTTTCATACCTTTTTGTTGACACAGCAGCCTCCAAAATAGACCACACCGAGAAGTCCATTGGATTCAAGTCTGGCGAGTAAGGAGGCCACTGTTGTGAGGAAATGAACCGAGGAACGTGGTTCTCTAAAAAAATTTGTGTCATGCGAGCTTTGTGGGACGGTGCTGAGTCTTGTTGAAATGTCCAGCTGTTTGTACCGAATTGCTTACGTGTCCACGGTATGAGAGCATCATTTAGCACTTTTTGCTGGTACACTTGCTGGTTGACTTTGACGCCCTTCTCGATAAACACGAGTGGCGACCGACCATTTGAGGTCACTGCGGCCCAGACCATAACCGAAGCAGGCGCTTGCTTACGAACGGCAATTCTGTCATCCAAATTATCGTTTGACTTGCCCTGTAGCCAAACACGATCATTTTGCTTGTTGACGTACTGCTGGACGGTGAAAATTTTTTCATCAGAAAAAACAATGTTTTCCAGCTCGCCACGTTCGTGTAAGGCTTTCAGTGCTCGAGCTCTTTGTAGCCGGACTATCTTCTGAGTTGAAGTAAGATGTTGTACTTTTTGGATCTTGTAGGGCTTCAGTTGGAGTTCTTTTTTTAGTATACGGCGAATGCTTGAGTCGGATACTTTCAGACTTTTCGCCAATTCACCTGCACTCTGACGAGGATTTCTTTGAATTCGAGCCTTCACCTTTCGAATCATATTACGTGATGTTGCGGTTTTCGGATGACCACCTCCATGTCGTTTAGCAATGCTCCCAGTTTCGTTATAACGCTTAATGGTCCGATACACAAACATTTTGTTCACACGTAGTTGTCGGAGCTCTCTAACAATAGCTGGTTGTGATTTTCCAGCCAAGTGCAAAGCGATCACATAGCTACGTTTAATATCCATTGCGAAAATTTATTTTAAAATTCAACTTAGTTCCCGCTATTTTTGCCCACTTTAAAACAATGAAACAAACTGACGTTTCACCAATATTGGGCGCGCTGTCATTATTATTTTGAAAATAGAAGCAGCATGAAGTTGGTAACACTTCGAGTGACGGACCCTGTAGTTAAAAATGTATAACAGATTGAAGCTGCTAAATGTTTCACAGTATTACCGGTAGATGGCGCTATAGGTTTTTTTTAATATACCACTAAGGTGGCAATCAAGCGTACGCCCTGCCTGATGGTAACAGTCACCGTAGCCTATTGACATTTGCAACGCCAGGGGTGTCACATCATGCGTTACCGACCCAAAAACTGTATAACATATAGTTAAAAATGTATAACTTTCGTACTTGACTATGACATTTGTATGAAATATGTAAATTTGTTTGGATACCAAAAGAGGGATGCCTGAGTTTTTTGGCAGTATTTTTATCAGTGCTCACCTAGTCATAAACTGCACGGTAGGGAAAAAAATTGTGACGATTCCAAACAAATGTAGCCATTTTTACGGAATAAAAAGAGTTTGACTTTGATTTTGACATTTGACTGGTATGTAATACATTCCATAAACATCGCCGCTACTACTTGAAAGACGTTTTTACCCGCGACGGTCACGGAGGCGGTATATGCGTTTGTTTAATTTAACTCCAATAACCCTTCTTATAAATTAAAATATTATTATTTATAATTAATACTAAATATTATTAATACTAAATATTATTAAATTATTAATGTTAAATATTTATTTAATGATGCCAAAGAAGTATAATTTCTCACGCGCGTACATAAGTACACGCTCCCATTTTTTTATTTCTGTTACGTTCGGCAAGTTACATCCCTCAGATACAGTTGGAATCATATGACGCGAGAATATCAATAAGTTTTAAAAAACAACAACAAACAGTTCTACAAACAAACAAATCCAGTAAAATAGCGTGGGATTTATCATCTGTGGGCAAGGTTCGTTTGTATGGTTGAACCCTAACACATCGCACGCAATTTAACATCTTGACGCCATCGCTATTATTATGTCTATATCTATTATTTGTATGAAGCATGGTAACTGACTCAAATAAAAGTTATCATTTTTAAAATACGTATCGTTTACAAAGTCCTTTACCACCCTAGAATTAATTGTCAGTTGCACATATTAGAACAATAATGTCTATTACGGCTCGTATGTACTGTCAATGTGACAATTACTATTTCATTCACAGCACAGCGTGCATGACGTCAATCACATGTCGTTTGGCAGACTTCAGACCTCAGTTTTACCTTGAAATACCGCATTTACAAATGGTTACCCACACTGGTAAAACTCTATAATCTAGAATACATAATTTACTATTTTGTATTTAAAATTGTACATAACATAATTCAACTTTATGGCAATTGAGTAACCCTTCCGTAGATTTCTCGTGCATTTCCAGGATTTTTGCAAATACTTTGACGAGTTGGTATGTTACACAATTAACATAAAGTATGCACAATTAAATTTCATTTCCATTCCATTCCACGTGTAGTGCCAATTGAATGTTAGTCGACTTTAAAATTCGTGTCCATGCAATACATTTGCAATCTTTTTTTTATATACTACGTCGGGAGGCATACAAGCATACGGTCCACCTGATGTAAAGCGGGTACCGTAGCCTATTAACGTTTGCGATATATTAAGTATCACTCGCACGATGTCTCCTCTGCTGCTTACACAGCAACTCTTTGGCAGCTTACTGGTGACCTCACTCTCAGGAACACAACAACCATCTAGGGAGTTGTTACTTGGCTGTGGTTTTCTGTGAGGTGGAGGTACTTCGCCCTACCTCTCTTAAAACATCCAGACCAAGACAAACAGACATGCTCATGCACACAAACGTTTGCCTTGTGTGGGAATCGAACCTACGAGCGTTGGTGTCAAAGTCGCGTCATTCACGACTGAGCCACCGAGCTCGTCATCTTTTATACCAATAGATGGTAAACAAGCATGCAGCCTGCCTGATGGAATCGTAGCCTTGTATATTATTATACTGTATATCACCGTATATAGTACATTTGCAACATGAGAGCAGTGACAGCTCAGTGAGTAAAGAACCGACCCGTCTTCCGACGGTCTCGGGTTCGAATCCTGATGTGTACATTGTTCCTCTAAATACGTGTTTTCGGATTCATGTACATTTTTGTAATTATCACTTGCTCGGCGTTGAAGGAAAACATTGTGAGGAAACCCACATGTACAAGAAATTATATTTCGAAAGACGGGACCTAATCTAGGAAAGGTCTGATTTTCCCTCTTGGTTGTGGAGCTCTGGCGGCCTTTGCTTCATGTAAAAATCTGTATCTACGCCACTTCCTTAGGTTTAGGTAGAGGACCTCGACAATCCTAATGGATTACGAAACGGGATATCGGTAGGAAAAAGAAAGTTATTACAACACCACGGGTATCACTAGTGCCTTGACGATCCTGTAAAATGCTCTTGACACATTTTTGAATAACCTCATGCTGGACCCTAGGGAAAATCTTGATAGGGAGTTCATTCCAGATTTAACCTGTTTAATTCAATGTGTAACAATCGCGAAAACCTAAGACAGTTCATTCCAGAATTTCTTAAGAGTTGAATTAAACAATTTTTAACGAAGTTTCGCGTGTTTTATTTATTTTGTTGAACCTGACGTTTCGAATGCTTTGCCAGCGTCTGTGGTCGCAGGAAGACTAAAAACTTCAGTCTTCCTGCGACCACGGATTGTTTATTGTTGTTGTTGATTGTTGCGGTTACGTTTGCGGTTCCAGTGTGTGAGGATGAATTCCCAACCTTCGGCGAGCATCGTGCAATAATCATATTGCATTATTAGTGTTCATATTTTTTAACAATGTCGGGAGGCATACACGCATACGCCCCACCTGATGTGAAGCGGTTACCGTAGCCTATGACCGCTTATAAAACATTGAGTATCACTCGCGCGATACTACCGATTACAGCTGCTAACACAGCAACTCCTTAGGAACTTACTGGTGACCTCACTGAGAGGCAGAAACATAGCAACCCTCCTGGGAATAGTTATTTGGTTGCGATTTTACTATGAGGTGGAGGTAATTCCCCAGACGCGCTGCATTAATGTACCCTACCTCTTTAAAAACACCCAGACCAAGAGAAACAGTCATGTTCATGCAGACAAATGTGTCCTGTGGGGGAATCTAACCCACGAGCATTGGTGTCAAAGTCGCGCTATTAACCGTTGCGCCACCGAGCTAGTAAAAAAAATATGACGCCTTACTTGTGTTGTACATGAGCGAGTGTTGCCAACAGCTGCAGCGCCTGTGTAGCTGCCGGCGGCTGTGTGTACAGGTGCCGTAGTGTTGAGGCGGCTCTGCCCGTGAGTCGGCTGCAGACCCACGCTGCCCCGCGACCAGCCCGACCGAACGCCACCTCCAATACCGTTGACATCTATAACAATCAATGACCACCAAGTCATTTATCAGTCTTCATTAATCAAAATACAGGACAAGTGAGAAAAACTCGCGATCCGACTTAACAATAACTATATTTTTTTATAAAACATCGGAAGCCATGCATGCATACGGCTCACCTAATGTAAAGTGGTTACCGTAGCCTATGAATGCTTACAGGAAGTAGCAATCACGCGTTGGCACACCCGCTGCTCACACTGCAACTCATTCAACACACTCACTAGGAACTTACTGGTAACCTCATTCACTCGTAACACAACAACCCTCTAGAAAGGCCAGTAGGCCTACTTTGATGCGCTCTCTCTTGAATATTTACAACTCTTTAATTAATAATCACCTCACAGAAAACCGCGGCCAAATAACAACTACCTGGAGTGTGGTTTTGTTCCTCCGAGTGAGTCACCCTCGGGAGGAGCTGCCGTGCTAGCAACAGATGAGGCAACGCGCGAACAATGCTTCCTGTATTAAAAGCGTTCATAGGCTATGGTAATCACTTTACAATCAAATGGTATTTATGCCTGAATGCTCTACAAAGAAGCACATATAAAAAAATGATATTTACCATTACTTCTACTTTAAGATTTTTAATCACGACAATTTTTTTATATCCTCGAACAAGCAGTTATGTTTTGATCACGCGTGGCGCCAATACGTGAAAAATTGGCCATAATAACGGGATACTTAATAATTCTTATCTACGATACACGCCTGAAACTAAACTTTTTTGATCTGCGTGTTTTGCTAGCGAGAGAAGCTCGATGGTGTCATTGCGGCAGATATTACGTTAACACACATATGCAGAGCTCGATGGCGTCGTTGCGCGTGTCATTTTAACCGAACACGGAGGTTAAGCAACGTAAACCGCAGTCTGTCTATGGATAGGTTAATCTATCTCGAGTTTCTCTGTTCTTCGGAGGGCACGTTATGCCATCGGTCCCGGCGGTTGTCGATAGACAGATCAGCTGGCTTAGCTTAACGACACATGACAGTCGTTAAGCTAAGCCAGTGGCCCTTGGGCGGCTTGAAAACACTGGCCTCCGCCAATTCACATTTGAGCAGCGTGATGGAGTATGCTTTAAACCCCTTCGGTTGAAGAGAGAGCCGTACCCCTGCAGTGGGATTATGAGTAAGGGATGATGAGATTAGATGATTAGACACATATGCAAAGTGAACAGTGTCAATCACAGAATGTTTGCTGTTGTTATTGAAGCATCAATATATAAGCAATAATAAGCATGTCATCGGTCATCCAAATCGTCGCTCGTCAGTCACACAAGGTGACCAGTCAGAACCCATTATATACGTTTTCCCATGCATTTCGCGGTCATATATGACCACCCGGGTTTCGAAGGGTTAATGGAGTGTACGGAAAATTTCTAGGTAGTCGAAACTTAAGCCAGAAGACACGGCACGCTGTATACAATTTGGTTCTAATCCTAATGCTAACGTGTGGAAGTAACGCTGAGTATCGGAGAGAGAGCGTGTAATTAAACGAAGCAAAGAAAACATGTTGGGATAAGAGCAGTCTTGTACCGCGTCCTGTGGCGCTCATTACTTTCTGCCTAAGTCGTAAAGGCCCTGGTGAGAAGATACAGTCAGATTGATACAAAGAAATCATAAGAAATCAACAACATTCTAGTAATTGACCAACCCCTTTTTTCACTTACCTCAGTAGTAAAAATAATTACTGATTTAGTAGCCGTTAATTTTGTATTGAGAATAGAAAACATTATCCATCTGGTAATTCCCCTGCCTTCGGCTATTAGGCCCGGACCAACCATTTCCCCCCATTTTGTGCGGGATCAGCGGCTACAAAGCGTTATAGTACACTTTGAGAGGGACTGATCCAAATCTTACCTCTGAGTAAATAGAGGACTGTTGCATTAGATACGAATTGGCCCATATTTTCAGTAACCACGATATAGTGGCGGATAGCTCCGGGCTAAATACACTGCCAAGGCCAGCTTCTAAAGCGGCGCATTCCCATGCGCTTATACGAAGAATTTCACCAATCAACCTGAAATTAATATTTGCATAATAAATAAATATTCTCGGAGAAATTACTCAGCGCCATCTAGCCCCAAAAAATTTTTACATGCAAGGGTTTTTAAAACAATTCAACTCCAATGTTGGAATACTTGTTAAGCTAATATTTTAGTATCTCGATTTCGACTATTAATAGTCAAAATCAATAAAACTAGACTATGTAAATATATATTATTATAAACTAGCTCATGGCTTCTCCTACTAATAGAATAGGAAACGGGATAAAATTAGTAAGAACAAGAGACTCGATTAAACGAAATTCGTCAGTAAGTCTTTTGCACTAAAGGTCCGATTAACAATATCACGTTGGCTAAGTGTCAATCGGACTTTTACGTTAAAAGAAAGAAAAATTAACTCTTATCTCAAAAATTTAGATAAGAGATATTGATTATTAAGGATTCCTTAACGGTTAAAATCAACGAAAAGAGTGAAAGAGAGTTTTTCAAATGAATGTTTTTTGTATAAACTCACTCTAATTTATTTGAACGACGAGCTTAAATAATCAAAGATGTATCATCGCTTCATCGCGATACCCAGAAAAAATATTATTAGCCAATACGCAAACACATTATTATAGTAGAAATTGTTATCCTAATTGTGTACGAATTTTCAACAAGCTACCAAATTCATTGAAGAACCTAACAGTGAAACGGTTCGAAGTGAAGTTTTTCAAATGGCTAATTAATAAATGTTTTTATTCTGTTAAAGAGTTCTTTGACTGTAAAATTGACATAATCCAATGATAATATGATTGTAATTATAGCTGACTTAGACTTTAAATATATTTTTTTAATATTTAATTTTATACAACACAATTTTATAATAGTGTACTTACTGACATAATGTAATTTTATGATAAATTTGTAGTTGACTGTAATTCAATTTCATTCTATGTTTCCTATTTATATTTTTGTGATAGTGGATGTTAAGATTTTGTTTATTCTTCCCCAACGTACCTTGTTTTGTGAGAGGAAGGTGTACCACAAGTCAGATTTTTTCCTAATTAACCTACCTCTCTTTTGTTATTTGTTATTAATTATTTGCTAAAGTGCAAAGTGAATGTAGTAACTAAATCCAATCAACATTCTATATCGATATAGGAGTGTAGAGTGAATTTTTGTAAACTCGATTATATTATGACTGCATAACTCAACGACTTTATGAAGGTCGTCTTACTCTACTGTCTGTCATCGCCTTTCGAGCCCTTTCTACCCGAAACGACCATCGGTTCTTGGAGCTATGTGACTTGCCCACTGCCGCTTCAGCTTACTGATCATAAGAGTCACGTCGGTAGCTCTAGTTCTAGTACGGATGTGCTCATTTCTGACTCTATCTTGCAGAGAACCTTAGAGCTCTCCCCATCTTGAGATTGAATTTCATTAATAGTGCTTAGTACGACGATCGGCCACAAATATTGCACCAATTCTAGCGTTACGGTACAGTCGTAGTCTGAGAGTTTAATATCGATTCCGATACCTCAAAATCGGTTTCACAAGTTACTCTACAGTTTTACTTAAGGTTATCTTTGCCCGTGAGCAGTGATAGCCCAGACGATAGAAAGAACCAGTTTATTGACCAACTGGTCCGCGGTTCGAATTCCGGCATGTACCACTAGATTCGTGTTTTCGGATTTATGTACATATTGGAATTATTACTTGCTCGGCGGTGAAGGAAAACATCGTGAGGTAACCCACACGTTTACGAAATAATATTTCGAAAGGCGTGTGACCTTACCTAAGAAAGGTCTGGTTTTCCCTCTGGGTTGTGGAGCCCCGACGGCAGTAGCTCCACGTAAAAATCAGTATCTTCGCCAAATCCTTAGGCTTTGGAAGCGGACCCCGCAAACCGTAATGGATTAGGAAACATCATAACGCCAAAGAAGAAGAATTATCCCCGTGAGCCACTCAAAGCCCACAAAAAAATAGAAGAGACGCTTCGCCATTTGATTTATTAAATATCATAATCCAAACACGGGCCGAACTCTTCACAACAAGACACAAAAAACGTTCTTCAGTTTTCAAAACAACAATAGATCATTACTTGCGTAACAGTTTATGATCATATGATAAGTTATGAATGGCGTGAGTTCAAAGTTAATGTATGTAAAAATGGAATATTTGTGTTTTTGTACGACGTTTTCCTTTCGCTAAGGATTTGTATAACCATTGTGATGAGAACACATTTACATAAGGTTACGCCATTGTTGTCATTGTTACTTGTTATTCGTGTCGGCGTGACAACATCTTGCAGCTCAACTCCACAATGCTACGATTAGGAATAATATGTTATCTAACCTTTAAATCCTAATCCGTTGTTAAATGCCAAATCTAATCACACTTGCACGTGGTCCTCGTCAGTTGCTGATATATTACAGTTGTTACGTCAATGGAAATTCGTCGTTGTCCGTTGTCGATAGAATACAGTTGTTAAACCCACTCAATAGAAATTCGGCGTTGTCTGCTGTCGATGACTACAGTTGTTAAGTCAATGGAAATTCGTCGTTGTTTGTTGACGTTAGATTACAGTTGTTGGGCTACGTCAGTGGATATTCGTCGTTGTTTGTTGTCGATAGACTAAAGTTGTTAAGCCACTACACTGGAAATTCGTCGTTGTCTGATGTTGATAGGTTACAGTTGTTAAGGGAACAATGGAAATAATTTCTGCCTTAATTTCTACTATGTTTTACAGTGTTTTTACACCGACTCCTGTCAATCTGCGGTTGAGGAGCATATCGGAATTCTTAAACTCTTCTTTTTTTTTATACAACGTCGGAAGCCATACAAACATCCGGCCCAACGGATATAAAGCGGTTACCGTAGCCTATGAACGCTTGTAATACATTAAGCGAGAAGGACTCGCGTGATGCCTCCTCTGCTGCTAACACAGTAACTCCTTAGGATTTTACTGGTGACCTCACTCACACGCAGGAACACATAAAACATCGAGACCTAGAGAAATAGACATGTTCGTACACACAAATATTTGTCCTGTGTGGGAATCGAACCCGCGAGCCTTGGTGTCAAAGTCGCGTCATTCACGACTGCGCCATTGAGCTCGCCAAAAGTCTAAGTCGCGTAAAAGTCCTTCGACTAAAAAAAGTCGAATATCCTGTCAGTGTGGTGAGAGTCGGTTAAGTAGATACCAAATGAAAACATTTTGTAGAATGTCTAATATCGGTGACAAAGTGCAGTTACCAGTTGAGCGATAACTAGTAAGATAAACAATATTTCACATTGTACGAGTAGTATTAAAACTGAATAAATGTTAAAGAAGAGAGTAAGGTGTGTAGGACCGAAGAACAAATGGCTCCGTTGTTTACAATTGGTTTATAAAATATCATAAGTGTAACCCAAACACGGGCCGAACCCTTCACAATAAGGCACAATAACATGAAGCCAATGAGGTGTGTAAGGACCTAGTTATGTATGGCTCGGTTCTCTCTGCCTACCCAGCAAAGAACTAGGCGTGAAGACATTAAAAGATAAAAAGATAAAAATCATTTATTTCCCATTAGGCCCTTCGTCTTACATTCTTTAAATTAAATTATATTCTATCTTGATAATTTTCCATAGTTTTTTTTTTTTTACTTTTAATCTCTCTTTTTTAATCTAGCAGCATTTCGAAAACGACCATTGGCGAAGAAGAAATGCCAAAAGAAACTTGCCAATATGGGTCCTTTTTTTCATCGTTAATACATAATACAATAAATATATGTGAGCGTACATATAGTGAAATGAAGTGGTATTAGTATAGAATATCAGTATGTTAAATGTTGTTAAAAAATACATACTTGAGTATAGAGTCGACGTTTTCCGTATCGGTGCTCTCGCCCACGAGGTAGCGGAGAGAGGAGTCAATATTGGCATTCTCTCTAATACTGTACGTGATTAACTCCGGTGGTATCATCATTGTTTCTCCCTCCGTACAATCCACTGCTAGGAAATGACCTAAAACACAAAATATACATCAACCATAAGTCTATTGACGCCTTGAGGCCCGTTATATACTTGGCCCCGTAACGCGCATGGCAAATTCAGCCACGCCGGCCTCAACAGAGTAGGCACTTGTTCTAGTAGGGTAAGGCACCGTCACGATTTTATTTTTATTTTTTTTACACAATGTCGGGAGACATACAAGCATCAGGCCCGTCTGATGTAAACCGTGGTCTATGAACGCTTGTAATACGTTAAATATCACTTGCGCGATGTCACCTCTGCTACTGACACAGCAACTCCTTAGGAGCTTACAGGTGACCTCACTCACACGCAGGAACACAACAACACTACAGATAGTTGTTATTTGACTGCGGTTTTCTGTGAGGTAGAGGTACTTCCCCAGACGGCTGCTATGATGCGCCCTACCTCTTTTAAAAACATCAAGACCAGAACAGACATGATCATGCACATATTTGTATTGAGTGGGAATCGAACTTACAAGCGTTGGTATCGAAGTCGTGTCATTTACGACTGCGCCACCGAGCTTGACAATACACTACGTTTTGTTGAGTAAAGGGGCCTTTATGCATCGTCAAGTGGTTTATTGATTTATCATAAATAGAAAGCTACGAGCACTTACGGATACAATTGCTACATACATTTGGACAAATAGAACGTGACAACAATTGCTTATTTTTAGGGTTCCGTACGTCAATAGGAAAAGCGGATCACTTTGTTGTTCGTCTGTCTGTCTAAGTCAATAAAAAGATACGGCTGTTTATGCCTAGTTTATGCGCATTTTTTTTATACTACGTCGGGAGGCATACAAGCATACGGGCCACCTGATGTAAAGCGAGTACCGTAGCCTATTAACACTTGAGATAAGTATCACTCGCGCGATGCCTCCTCTGCTGTTTACACAGCAACTCCTTGGGAGCTTACTGGTGACCTCACTCACACGCAGGAACACAACAACCCTCTAGGGATGCATATTTTGACACTCGCAAGGGAATCAAAATCTATACTTCCCGTTGACTTAGAATTATGAAATTTGGTAAGAAGCAATGTCATGTAGCACAAGTAAAGGAAAAAATCCGATAACCGTAAATTTGTAGTTATATCACAAAAAAAATATTATTATTGCGAAAATATTTTTTTACAGAAAACCCACAAGACAATGTAAAACATATTTAATTATATTATATCACGAAATCTACGAGACTCCAGGAATAATGCGAAGCTTACGGCAACTCACCGTTCACAAGTAATCAAATTGTTTGGGCTACTGGTGGGAGGGAGGGAACGATGGACATGCAAAGTAACATACGCTCGACAAATACACATTTCAAAAATTAATATTAATACTAATACAAAGTAACATAGTGGACGTGAATTGCATTGGTCGATTCACATCCGCCATATTAATTTTAGATAGAAGTAGCATAAGCTATGATTACCTACGGATGAAAACGACATCTCATACTGCGATATCGGTCAAACTTTTGAAGCTACAGGACATCCACAACGCTTGCATAATACTATCCATTTTTAGTCAGTCACAAAAAAATAACCTATACACATTGAATTATTATGTACTAGAAACGACACCGTGAACCAAATACTGCGCTATGCTTTGTTGCCGATGGACAACAACTCATTGCTGTACTACGTTGAACGAAACGCGTAAGCGTTATGAAAATCACGGCGCTTTTGACCTTTTGGTTGCGAGAAAAGTACGCCTTTGAAGCGATTTAGTGCTGTATCTTCGAATCTTTGCGATAGACATCTAAATTATTTCAGTGCTGCAGCGGACTTTAATTTTAATTATTGGCAAAATGGAGCAAGACTTTTACTTAGGATAGCTCCTCTACTAACTATGCTTTGTTGCCGATCAGCAACAGCTCATTGCTGTACTACGTTGAACGAAACGCGTAAGCGCTGAATGAAAATGACGGCGCTTTTGACCTTTTGGCCGCGAGAAAAGTGCGTCTTAGAAGCGATTTAGTGCTGTATCTTCGAATCTTTGCGATAGACATCTAAATTATTTCAGCGCTGCAGCGGATATTAGTTTTTATTATTATTGTCAAAATGGAACAAGACTTTTACTTAGGATAGCTCCTCTACTAACACTTATTTTTACACTACGTCAAGTAGCAAACAAGTATACGAGCCACCTTACTTACAATACAAAGAGCTCACGCGCTTGCACCTTAGCCAATGTAACTTTACTCACATTCATTTTAATCTTCCTCACACGCATGAACACGACAAAGCTATAGGGAATTAGCATACGTACCAGTAATCATAAGTATCCAGTGAAGATCTTCGAATAAGTCGACAAGATCTCTTCCACTGCTTACAGGCAGCCTCCCCAAGTGCATCAGCTGCAACTGAGACTCTAACCTGTTTAACAAGATTAAAATGTGTTAATATCAATATATGTAAAAATGAAAAAACCGAAAAGTTGGACTTGTGCAACGACGATTTCATGCCACTTTGATATTCTCGATTTTTACGGTATCATCAATTATCAAAATCGGCATCAGATCGGGAGGAATCCCTAAGAAATTTACATAAAAGACAAAAATTCTTTATTTGCCATTGGGCCCTCGCGGGTACTTAGACACGTCTTACATTTTTTTAAACATAATCTTATTGTATCGTATTCAATTCTCTTATTCTACTTTTTCTAATCTGTTAACATTTTGGAAATGACCATTGGCGAAGAAATGCCGAAAGAAACTTGCCAATATAGGTTTCTTTTAAAATTGTCATTTAGATATTAGGTATAAAAAATTGACATAAACGTATTGGTATAATAATGATATCAAATGGTAAAATTAAAGATTATTAAGGACAGGTCGTCTGTGCTGAATTATTTCCAAACATCTTTGTCAGTTACATATTCAACAATTCTATAATAAGCCCTTTTACATAAAAATAAAACCAGTCAAGTGCGAGTGGAATCGCGCACCAGAGTTCCCTACCACCATTTCAAATTTATATTTCTTACATATCTCCGCACCGCAACAAACTTAATCATCAAACAGAGTATCAAATCGAGAGTTAATTCTCACAATCATACATAGAAAAAAATATTATTAGATATTTATTTATATTTTTTCAAAAATTATAAAAATATTCTTTAAATCATTAGATTTGTTTCTAAAGTAGATGGATGTAGGAGCCGAGGAAGGCCAAGACTTACCTACCATGACCAATCGTGTTTTATCAGAAGGTGATGTCAGGAGCTTTAGAAACCGGCGAGCGTGCATGAGAAGAGCATTTAACGTTAAAGAAACGAGTGAAGTGGTGTAAGGGATTTAGCGTGAGGGTATAGATAGATATTTTTCTTATACTTAGGTCAGGTCAACTGAAAGTACCATACAGGTACTGATTTTTTGACTCCTTCATAACAAACAGACAGACAAATATAACTACAAAACTTCGGTTTGTAAATTTTTTTCCTGTGCTTGTCGTTGTTGTCATTCCCGTCTATCAAATTTCTTAGGTCTTAAGTACCACGTAGTCAATTATGGTTACATAATGGCGAGTTCCGGAAAAATTACCTATAAAAATTTAAAATTAAATTGTACACCTTTTGCTTCTGTCTTGAAGCAGCGTGAACAGCACATGACAACAATGCGCAGGTGCTTTCCGCGCGATAGCGCCTATCGTTATTAACACATTACTATGTTGTATACGTTCATCTTCTTCTATCTCATCTTTGATGTCTTCTTCCAAGTTTTCCAGGCCCCTGGGAAAGAGCAGAATTAAGTTGAACTTATTTAAAAAAAAAGTCGCACTTATACCACTCAAGTCATTCGCCCAAATTTATAATTCTTAAGAGAGGTAGGGCGCATCAAAGCAGCGCGTCTGGGGAAGTACCTCCACCTCACAGAAAACCGCAGCCAAATAACAACTCCCTAGAGGGATGTTGTGTTCCTGCATGTGAGTGAGGTCACCAGTAAGCTCCCAAGGAGTTTCTGTGTAAGCAGCAGAGGAGGCATCGCGCCAGAGATACTTAATATATCGCAAGCGTTAATAGGCTACGGTACCCGCTTTACATCAGGTGGGCCGTATACTTGTATGCCTACCGAAGTAGTATAAAAAAAATATATACCATAACAATTCTTCCTTTAATCAAACGAGTATATAAACTACTCCGCCAGGCTACTCTACTGCAGGTAGTGACTGTGTTTAAATGTTTCAATAGCCACTGACTTTGCCAACTGTCATCTAACAAACACAAAACCCTCCAGGGATTTTTTATTTGGCTGCGCTTTTCTGGAAGATGAAGTTGATTTGGTGCGCCCTACCTACCTCTTAAAGGATCTTATTAAGTCATAAGTAAATGCAACAATTGCGTTGAGACTGAAAGGTACAAAGATCGAGTAAATCTTCTTGTATTGCAAATATTAAGTTGGCCTACTGTACATCCAGGCGGAGAACTATGCATTACCAGCGGAGAAGCACTAAAAATATACTGTTACTCATAAACATACCGAATCCCATCCGGTGGTGCCAATCTACACTGCAGGTAAGTATTAAATATTTCTATACATGGATTTTGTAATGTCTCATTTGTGTATCCGTCCGTGTCATGGACTATTGAACTCCAACTGTGAAGAAATTTGTTCAATGACTCTCTCCATACAGTGTCTTCGTTTACCTAAAAGAAAGATTAGTAAATTGACTATACATACATAATTGTAAGCATGAGCTATATATACCCATCAAGTTAATTCTTAACAAGTTGTTAATAAATAAATGAACAAAATTAAATACAAAAGTGTAAAGACAAATTGGAAGACGTTTATTGACATTAACATATACTTCATCGAAATAAAATAACAAAATAGTCCATCAAGGAACGTAAGAAAGGACTAGCGGACAATTTCGAGTCTTAGTGTGCGCTGACCCTTACAGTAAGTACTACCTACAATTAAAATAAATATTGCCGAGAATAAACCGACAATTAATTAACAAGGCTCAAAACTGGCTTCAGTGAAGTAGCAACTTCCATCTGCACCCCATGCCTCTTACGGGGTAGACAGAAGAACTACGTGCCACATGACTTGGTCCCAAAACACCTCACCCTTTTCGTTGCGCTGATATTCATGCACACTCACTCGGATTTTAGGACTCCTGGTATCACCTTCCGTTAAAACACGACCAATTTGGCATTCCTCGGCGCCTACATTCCGCTTTTCTTTCTACACGTACGAACCAGTGGAATATGTCGCCTCTGATCTCAACACCTACACTCTCTTTCAGGCCTAGTCCCTTTCTTACATCATTGCTAAATCTGCACGCGTCCCAAATAATAGCACTAATCGAATGTCCTATAATCCATTAAGATTACGAAGTACCATAACGAATTTCTATGTAAACGTGTTTTGCGCGTTTTACGTATATGTATTACGTATAAGTAAATATTGTAAATTTTAAATTGAGAATTTTATTTTAGTTTATTGTAATAAATCAAGATATTTTACTGGGACTTCATAATTGGATTGAAGTGTGCCCTTCAATTAATTTCACGAGGATAATAAGGTAGGTTAGATTTGAAATTTCTTGCAAATTCAGTGAAGTAGTAACTTTGCTAAATTTATATGAACGCTAGGAATTTCCTAGTAACATAGAATATTCAAAATTGATATTGAGCCACTTCCACCCAAGAATCATGTTCATGTCATAATACACACATCAAAAGTGTCTAGGGATCAAGCATTTTTATGCGGATTTCTTGAGATTGAGATGTGGCTTTGTAATAAATTTATGATTTTATAAATTTATATGGATCCTTTTTGGTGCATTTCATAATTTGAAACAGGAACTGTCAATCAAATTCGAGTAAAAGATGAAAATCAGCTGTCAATATTTTCGCTATAAAAACATACAACGCATTGAAGACATTATTAGTGCTACTGTTTCCCTACTACTGATTAAAACCAACGTTATTATGGAGCGGCGACGTCATTTAAGCAGGGAAGAAATGCTCAGAGCCGTGGGAATGATAGAAGCTGGTTCCCGGCAACGTACTGTGGCTTTAGCTCTGAATACAAGTCAGAGTGTTATCAGTCGACTTTGGACACGTTACCGAAGCACTGGTACCGTGGCTGAGCGCCATGGAGGACGGTATCGCTGCACCACACGGAGACAAGACCGATACATTCAAATCACAACTCGAAGAGCTCCAACAATAACCGCCATGATGTTAGCCGTGACGCTTCATCACTCTTCAGGGAACTTAATTAGCGACCAAACAGTCAGAAACCGCTTGCATGAAGTGAACCTTCATTCCCGAAGACCGCTAAGGGTACCACCTATAGCAATGCACAATCGTAGGATTCGATATCAATGGGCTCTTGAACACAGAAATTGGGCAGAAGAACAATGGCGTTTCGTGTGCTTTTCTGATGAGTCTCGTTTTGGTATGAGACCGGATACAAGACGTATACGACACTGGAGAACCCCTGGACGCCAACAGCGATTAAAATCCTGCCAGGAAGTCCATCCTTATAGTGGTGGAACCATCATGGTATGGGCGGGTATTTGGATCGGCGGAAGAACTGAGTTGATTTGGATCAGAGGCAACCTCAACGCTCAAATTTATGCTGAGACGATTGTATCAGACGTCATCGTTCCTCTACAAGTGCAAATCGGTCCCTTATTTCAGTTAATGCATGATAATGCACGACCGCACACCGCAAGAGTTGTAAGACAGACTCTCGCCGCAGCTAACATCAATGTCATGCCCTGGCCTGCTCAGTCGCCAGACTTGAACCCAATTGAGCATGCATGGGATATGCTACAGAGAAGAGCTCTGCCGAATATGGAGGGTATCCAGTCGCAAGAAGACCTTTTTTTGTTGTTGCGGCCATTCCACAGCGTGATTTGGATGAACTCATTTTGAGTATGCCAAACCGATGTTCTTGTGTTGTTAGTGTTCGCGGTAGAAACACGGATTATTAATTGTTTAAGTTACCCAATAAAATTTTAAAGAAAACTGTTATTTCAGTCTTTTTTTTGAACTTTAATGTTAG
The DNA here is from genome assembly GCA_947507595.1 of Pyralis farinalis. Taxonomy (NCBI): domain Eukaryota; kingdom Metazoa; phylum Arthropoda; class Insecta; order Lepidoptera; family Pyralidae; genus Pyralis; species Pyralis farinalis. The sequence continues at coordinate 11,448,645 of OX382273.1, forward strand.
TGGTTCAAATGTCAAAAATCCCTTTATTATGAAAATGGCAAATTTCTTTATTAATGCAAAGGTGACTTGGTTTATCGTTACTGTAGACAAACGAAAACACTTTATTTGATGAATCCTTAAAGAAAATTTTAATTAATATCAATCAGGAGAAAAGTTATTGCAAAAATATATGTTGATCCCTAGACACTTTTGATGTGTGTATTTATGACAGGTAGAATAAATTATTTATTCATTTTTACTGTTCAGTATGCGCGGAGTCTAATATATACAAGTATAAAAATAGGATAGAATCTTTAATGAATATATTAAATTCCGTGTCCTCCTTCCGTCATAGTAACTATAATATATAAATAACAAAAAAAAATGGCAACTTTAATGAAATATACTTACACTTTCTTCAACAACGGAGCCCCTTATACAATGACAAGTAAATGTCGTTAAATTCTGCAGGAACGCTGGAGGTGTTGCAGCTATCATAGAAGGCGAGAAGAACTGAATGAGCCTCCGATAAATATCCGAGATTCCCAGCATCTCCCTTTCAATAGGCTGTATATACACCATTATATTCAGAAAGCTTTTCACGTAATTCTCTAAATACTGCTGTTTAAGATTACTAGCGGAGACAACGACGCCACTCAAACTCGCCAGTTGCACGAGACAAGTCAATGACGGACTAGCTAACTCTGGATTAGACCTAACGTACATGTGAATCTCAAAGAACAACGATAGAAGCTCTGGTTGCATAATTGTATCTCTCCAATTGGCGTTTAAGCGTAATGCTGGTGCTGCATCGCTTTCGTAAATAGCTTCAAATGCACCGATCAACCTTTTCGAAAGCAATGGAGACACGTGACTCCAACATAATACTGTTTCGACAATAGTCAAGAGTTGCTTCGTCAGTAACGCTTGTTCTCCTTCCGGGCGGTGCCCTGAACGGACTATTTGCTCTAAAACACCTACAGTAAACCTAAATATCCTTTTCAAATCTAAAGCTTCAAATGACTTCTTCAGACGAAAATGGACCTCCCAGATCATGCCCACGTCGGCAGACTTCACAGTTATTGCATATTCCTGCATAATTGCCAATATAAGTGAACACGCCAGTCTTTGCTGGCCAATTGGTGAACTTAGAATTAATTTCTCCAATTCGCCAAGTAATGCCTTTCTTTCTCTGCCTCCATCGTCAACGCTGCCTCTTTTAATGATTATGGCAATAGTCTGAAATTATATTAAACTTATTAAAATAATATTGTTACATAATATTCTATACAATAATATAAATTTGGCAGAGTATAGCATATTTCAGAGCACGCTGCTATATTTATTATCGGAGCTATATGTATCTAGATACTCTTACAGAACACATAAGAATTCCTTGAAGGATTATTGCCCTGCGAATAAGTGCGATTAACAGTATGATCTTGACATAGCCTTTCACAAATGTACATTAGCACCCCACCCATGCTATATACAAACATTTTTACTTAACTTGAAATATATAATCTTATCGTTATAAGTATTTTGATACTCTTTCAATTACCTGTAATAGTTTCTCTCTTAAAAATGGAGGAGTATCTTTTCTCAATAAATAATTTAATAAGTATTCTCTCAATGATGATATATCATTTTCAGATAACAAACTCCATTCCCGTATAAGCGCTGATTTTATTAAACCAGCTGCTTCAAACCTCACTTGATCAGAAGCAGAGTTTTCTAGAATTTCTCGGCACAGTTGATATGGATTCTTACTATTACGGAATTCAAGGAAAACGCTTTCTGCTTGATGCCGCTGCTCTGAAGTAACCACATTGGGCGGTGCCTATGACAAAAAACAAATTAAGAAATTATTTGAGAATATATAGTAGTGCTGGGAACACGTGAACATTGAACTTTAGCAATTAACAAGACACTAACAACTACAACAAGGTTTTATTGCAAACTAAGTTATGTGCATGGTTACTTAACAGAAAATGTTAAAAGTACACTTTCTCAGCCTAAATTCAAGACGCCCCTATCTCTATGTTTTGCAGCTCCAAAATACAAGTGTCTCTCTTCCTCAGAATTGGGTTATGGTGCTGTTGCACCGTTAATCCAGTTCTCTGATAATGGTAAAAGAGACAGTCGGCTAACCTTTCATTGCTTTTCCTGCTATTCCTGCAAGCTACTGAGTACCATTTCACCTAGTGTCATGAAAGTGAAGGTCTGTTTCTTAATGTTATGATTAATCATTTGAGAGCATGTAAAAGATCTAGGCAATGCAAAGACCAGCCAAATGGCCACTGCTTGGTAAGAACTCTGTACTCCAATGAATGAGAATGCGTGTGCCTGCAAATAATGATGATGAAGTAATAAGTTTAGAGAAGTCTATGTGAGGTAGGGCGCATCAAAGCAGCCCGTCTGGGGAAGTACCTCCACCTCACAGAAAACCGCAGCCAAATTACAAGTCCCTAGAGGATTGTTGTGTTCCTGTGTGTGAGTGAGGTCACCAGTAAGCTCCTAAGGAGTTGCTGTGTAAGCAGCAGAGGAGGCATAGTGCGAATGATACTTAATATATTACATTAATAGGTAACTGCTTTACATCAGGTAGGCAGTATGCTTGTATGCCTCCCAATGTTGATTAAAAAAAAAGGTCAAAATTTTTATTCATCCTCAATATTTTCCAACTCAGAGCAACACCCGAGCTGCTGTTCCATTCAATCAGGCTACTCGCTCATTTGCTAGGCAACAGCAGTATTTTTTAAACACAGGTTTAAAAAGTTATGCATGTAAGATATGATAGCATACATATTAAGACAACAGACAATAATTCCAGAAATTTAAGAAAATTACATTTCATGCATCTATCATACTTATAGTGTAACAACAGCATTTTAATATTATATTCAAACAAAATTATCAATAATAAAATCAATTTTAGTATACACTATATTCTTTGTAAAACACAGGTGACAAACAAGCATACACCCAGCCAGATTGTAAGTAGCTACTGTAGTCTATGGTCAATAACACCTGGGAACTTGTCCACTGGCAAACTTGTAAAACCCTGTACCTATAACCTATGTACTACTGTTTCTGGTCAACGAAGTAGCATATGAATGTGATTAATTAGAATAACAATTTTGTATTTAATTATTAACCACAGAGCAGGCCACATTAATTTTCTCTTAATTGAATGTATGCGTTGGATCTGTATCCTCAAACACTCCTATCAAATGTCTATGATATTATCCATGAATTATAAATTATAATAAAGCTAATGAAGGAATAAATATGTGAATGAAATTAAATGAGTAAACATAATTTAATATGATATGGTGAATATAATAATAATAAATTATTTGAGAATATATAGTAGTGCTGGGAACACGTGAACATTGAACTTTAGCAATTAACAAGACACTAACAACTACAACAAGGTTTTATTGCAAACTAAGTTATGTGCATGGTTACTTAACAGAAAATGTTAAAAGTACACTTTCTCAGCCTAAATTCAAGACGCCCCTATCTCTATGTCTTGCAGCTCCAAAATACAAGTGTCTCTCTTCCTCAGAATTGGGTTATGGTGCTGTTGCACCGTTAATCCAGTTCTCTGATAATGGTAAAAGAGACAGTCGGCTAACCTTTCATTGCTTTTCCTGCTATTCCTGCAAGCTACTGAGTACCATTTCACCTAGTGTCATGAAAGTGAAGGTCTGTTTCTTAATGTTATGATTAATCATTTGAGAGCATGTAAAAGATCTAGGCAATGCAAAGACCAGCCAAATGGCCACTGCTTGGTAAGAACTCTGTACTCCAATGAATGAGAATGCGTGTGCCTGCAAATAATGATGATGAAGTAATAAGTTTAGAGAAGTCTATGTGAGGTAGGGCGCATCAAAGCAGCCCGTCTGGGGAAGTACCTCCACCTCACAGAAAACCGCAGCCAAATTACAAGTCCCTAGAGGATTGTTGTGTTCCTGTGTGTGAGTGAGGTCACCAGTAAGCTCCTAAGGAGTTGCTGTGTAAGCAGCAGAGGAGGCATAGTGCGAATGATACTTAATATATTACATTAATAGGTAACTGCTTTACATCAGGTAGGCAGTATGCTTGTATGCCTCCCAATGTTGATTAAAAAAAAAGGTCAAAATTTTTATTCATCCTCAATATTTTCCAACTCAGAGCAACACCCGAGCTGCTGTTCCATTCAATCAGGCTACTCGCTCATTTGCTAGGCAACAGCAGTATTTTTTAAACACAGGTTTAAAAAGTTATGCATGTAAGATATGATAGCATACATATTAAGACAACAGACAATAATTCCAGAAATTTAAGAAAATTACATTTCATGCATCTATCATACTTATAGTGTAACAACAGCATTTTAATATTATATTCAAACAAAATTATCAATAATAAAATCAATTTTAGTATACACTATATTCTTTGTAAAACACAGGTGACAAACAAGCATACACCCAGCCAGATTGTAAGTAGCTACTGTAGTCTATGGTCAATAACACCTGGGAACTTGTCCACTGGCAAACTTGTAAAACCCTGTACCTATAACCTATGTACTACTGTTTCTGGTCAACGAAGTAGCATATGAATGTGATTAATTAGAATAACAATTTTGTATTTAATTATTAACCACAGAGCAGGCCACATTAATTTTCTCTTAATTGAATGTATGCGTTGGATCTGTATCCTCAAACACTCCTATCAAATGTCTATGATATTATCCATGAATTATAAATTATAATAAAGCTAATGAATGAATAAATATGTGAATGAAATTAAATGAGTAAACATAATTTAATATGATATGGTGAATATAATAATAATAAGTGATGGTATAATAAGGTGGGAGAGGATAATAATGCAGACTACATGAACAAAACAATGGTAAAACATGGTAGTAGTCTATAGTGCATTTTAATCACTAATACTATCTTCAAGTGATAATTGCAAAGTATTTTAACTGTAAGATATATTTTAAATAATAAAGTGTTAATCAACCTACTGTTTACCGGGCGGTCGTTTACGACCACAAAATATATGGGAAAACATATATAGCGGGTTCTGACCGGTTAAGAAATTAAACTAAGAACAAAATTAATGTGTTGTAGCTTCTCTGTCTTTACAATTCTAAAGACTTTTTAAAGAAACGAACAGAAAAGAACAAAAAAGAACTTTCTAAAGAATTTGTTTTAGACCTTCTTTTACATATCAGTTTTATAATTTTTTTAATTTAAACTTCATGCCATTTGTGTGATAACTCAATTCTGATGTTGAAAAATTTATTAATAATTTCAGTATCTCAATTTCATCTATTATTATACTACACAATACTAAATTTCAATAAAACATACTCTGTGTATATTACTATAAAACTTACAGTTACAATTTTGAAGTTTAACAATCCTAGATATTTTCAATATAATATTAACCTAAATACTACCTTATATGTAGGCAGTACATGTAGCATGTACAATTTCATTCAAATTGATTCATAAGTTTTTGGGTAACATATGGACAATAAACATTGCGTGCCACATGGAGAGATATTATAACTATATTTTAAAATTTCATTTCAATATGTCTATTGATAGTAAACTTCAACTGCAGTAAATGTTGTATTGGTTCTGTTATCTCTTAACTTCTCCCATGCAGCTATTGATATTTAAGTAAAACTTTTCTCTATTACATAATAGCTCAATAGTTATCACATTATCTAACATATAGTTTGGTAGTGGACCTTACATATAACAATTAGACTAATGGTATAATATAACATGTTAAAAAATATACCAGTTATTTATTTCCTATACTATGCAAAAATTTTATATATCTATTTCATTTGACGTTATGTAAATTGCAACATTAAACAGATTTATAAACAATATAGGCATAATTTTACTGACATGCTTGCTAAGTGTAGTAAGTTTAGTGTCATATTATTTTTGCCATATTGGGAGACAAGGTTCAGACTTGGCCCAAAGGTGCACAGCATTAAATTAGCAGTTGACTATAAAAATAATTCAACATGAAATGTTCTAAACTTGGCAAAGAGGACGGTGAAAACATCACTACTAATAATTTGTTTTCAAATTGAATGCACCTTGAATGTGAGCAAGGAAACATTAAGTTACAACAATGAAAATGACACTAATAAGTAAATCAAAGTTTTAGAGGTTTAGACTGATAAATAGATTTATCAAACGAAAATAACCACATGGTACTTAGGAAAATAAAGAGGGTGATTTCTCAATAAATAATACCTACAGTGTTACATCAATAAAGTCAATCATCATCCAAGGTTACCCTATATTTCTTGTAAGATTGTTAAATATTTCAGGAAATAATCATACGTTATTAAGTTAAACAATTTTCATATTATTATTGTCTCACCATCAGCATCTGAGCAGCAGCCTCCAGTGTTTGTATTGCAGAGTCGTGAGCCGAGTTATCCATTGTATTTTCTTTTGTAAAAGGCAAAGTCTAATAATAAGTTAAATGAGATACAGCACATTCAATACTTTTAAATATATTTTATACCTATATTGGCGTATTTTTCACATAATTTACGGAAAAATAATTTAAGTTATAAGTATTTTTACAAAATAACCCGATGACATGACTGACAATTTTCTTCTTCTGCTTCATCTTAGATTTGGCGCTCGGTCTTGACATATCAACACCACGCGAATGATAGGTAAAATAAACTGCGCTAAAATTATTTTCAACGATCGTTATACCCGTGTTAGATATTCATCCACTGAAATACATGGGGCACACTAAAAGTTTTGCACTTCTAGCTAATCGGAACTATTTGAATTTCGAATGTTATATTTTTTGAAACGTTGCCACATACTTAGTAATAAAAAAAAAAACAATTGGCGGGAAATCATTTGTCAATTGTTTTTTATCACACATCAACGTTCTACGTACGCAACGAAAATGGAATTGAGTCGAAAAGATTTTAGAGCGACGATTTTTTATGATTTTAAAAGTTCTCTCCGCAAGACTGTGCTGCTCGTCTTCAAAATGTTTTTAGGAGAGAAGCACCTTCTTTGAGCACCGTGAGGCGATGGTTTGCTGAATTTGAGAGAGGTCGAGTTTCTTTACATGACGACTTTCGTGAAGGGCGGCCTTCAACTGCCGTCAACGTAAATAATGTGGCTACTGTTAAGCGGCTAATTGAAGAAAACCCGCGGATAACCTATGAGACAATTCGAGAACTATTGGGGATTGGTATGAGCCAAATTCAGAAAAATTTACACGAAGATGTAGTGTTGTGGGTGTGTATCGGGATATCTCCAATAAAAAACACCGATCACTTACGTATGTGTTGTAATGTTCCATAAACACAATATAAAAATACAGTAGCAATTATTACACTGGCACAATACATAAATAACAGCGGAAGCAAGAAGAGAAAAGAAGAGTACAGATTCTTTAGCGGGAAGCGCAGGTACGTAGCAACAAATATTGATCAAAGCAGCGTGCGTCCGGTATGTGAGCCATCAGCGGAGTGAGGTGCGGGTGGCGGCGCTCGCGACGAGTGATCGAGTGCCGTGACATCTCCCGACACGACGCGACGATGCTCGACGACTGGCTCGCGACATGACTGTGGATCTTGAAGGTAAGTGTCTTATTTTTGTATGTAGATAGTGTATTGTATTTATGTATATTTGTATATGTTATTAAATATATATTTATATATATCATATTTACTTATATATTTTATTAGTTTATTTATGTGGCTTCGCCACATCACTCCCCTCCAGAGACCGTCAAGGGCGAAAGTAATCTGGGAAGCGGATGCGGCGTCCAGACCGAGTATGTCTTTCAGTCTCGCCTTTCTCTTCAACTTTCTCCGATTCTATTTCTTTTTGTTTTTCAGTTGCGCGTTCACACTGATCTTCTTGGATGTCATCTAGTATGTAGGCCGGCTTGATGCGGTCGATGGATACTGTGACAGGTTTGCCTTTAACTATAATTTTGTACACCTTGTCACCTCTTTCTAGTACTGCGTGCGGTCCTGTGTAGGCGGGTTGCAGCGCACCTCGCGCAGCATCTTCTCGTAAGAAGACATGGCTGGTGGTAACTAAGTCCTTGTATACGAATGATGTCTTCTTACCATGCCGTGATGCCGGCACAGGTTGAAGGTTCTTCGTAATATTCGTCAGGCGCGCAGTGAAGTCTGTTATATCAGTGGTGGTGACGACATGAGGCGTGAAGAATTCTCCAGGTAATCTGAGAGGCTCTCCATAAACGAGTTGTGCTGCGGATGTTTGTAGGTCATCTTTGTACGCGCTTCGTATCCCCAGCAAAACGAGTGGAAGTGACTCTGTCCAGTTTGTGTCGGCGTGACAGGTAATGGCTGCTTTCATCTGTCGATGGAATCTTTCCACCATTCCATTGCAGGCAGGATGGTAAGCCGTTGTTCTTCGGTGTTTGAAGCCTGCGATTTGACCTAGATGCCTAAATAGCGCAGATTCGAATTGGCTGCCGCGATCTGTGACAATGGTGGTCGGACAGCCGAATCGAGATATCCAGCCTGAGAGTAGCGCCTTAGCTACTGTTTCTGCGGTTATGTCCTCTATTGGTATTGCCTCAGGCCATCGCGTGAATCTGTCGATGGCGGTAAGGCAATATCGAAATCCATGTGATGGACGAAGTGGGCCGACTATGTCGATGTGGACTTCTGTAAACCGAGCCCTTGGTAATTGGTAAGAGCCTACGGGCGCTGATACATGCCTTGTCACTTTTGAGCGCTGACAGTCTATGCATGCTCGTGCCCATTCTCTGCAATCTTTTCGCATTTCAGGCCACACAAATCTCTCGGCGACGAGTTTCGCGGACGCGTTCGCGCCGGGGTGACTCAAGCTGTGCAAACTTCTGAACGCTTGTTTACGTAACTGCAGCGGGACGTAAGGTCTGGGAACCGATGTGCTGTCATCGCAGTACAATTCAGTATGGGTTCCAGGTATCGTCACTTTCTTCATTTGAAGAGATGTGCTGCCTCCGAGTATTTTCTTCAGCTCGGTATCTTCAGCTTGTAGTTTGGCCAAAAGTTGCAAATCGATTGGTTGTTCCAGCTCTTCGATCCTGGATAAAGTATCAGCTACTATGTTGTCTTTTCCGGAAATATGACGTATGTCCGTAGTAAACTGAGATATGAAATCCAGGTGTCTAAATTGTCGTGGGGAACAGTTTTCTTTCCTTGAGTCGAAAGCGTAACATAGTGGCTTGTGGTCCGTGTAGATTGTAAACAATCGTGCTTCCAACATGTGCCTAAAATGTTTTATTGCCATGTAAATAGCGAGTAGTTCTCGATCATATGGAGAATAATTTTGTTGGGCTGAGCTAAGCTTCTTTGAAAAGAACGCCAATGGTTGCAAGGAGTTGTTCCGATATTGTTGCAAGACTGCTCCTACTGCAACGTCAGAAGCGTCGGTGACCAGAGCTAGTTTGGCCTCACAATCAGGATGTGCTAGTAGTGCAGCGTCGCATAAGCTCTCCTTGCATTTTTCAAAGGCCTCCATAAGCTTTCCATCTAAATGGACTGGGTGGGATCCTTTCACAGAACCGGTGAGAAGGTCATTGAGCGGGCCTTGGTGTTCTGCTGCTCTTGGAATGAATCTTCGGTAGAAGTTTATCATTCCTAAGAATCTCCTGAGCTCTTTCACGGTTTTCGGAGGTGGGAATGCCTGAATAGCTTCAACCCTTTCTTTTAGAGGTTTCGCGCCTTCCTCTGTGATCAAGTAGCCTAAGAATTTTACTGCAGGTACACCGAAGTTGCATTTGGCTGCATTGATGATTATGCCATATTCCCTGAGCTTCTCAAATACTTGACGTAAATGGGATTCGTGTGTCTTCTCATCCTTGGAAAAGACTAAAAAGTCGTCCAGGTACGTAAAGACGAAATCCATGCCTCTGGTAACTTCATCAACGAAGCGTTGGAATGTCTGGCCGGCGTTTCTCAGTCCGAACGTCATATATGGAAATTCGAATAATCCGAATGGCGTCGTTATGGCGGTCTTCTGAATATCTTCAGGGCTAACGGGGATTTGATTGTACGCCTTTACAAGATCGATCGTTGAAAAAACTTTGCATCCTGTTATGTTGTGCGAGAAGTCGTGAATATGACGGATGGGATAACTATCCGAGATAGTTCGCGCATTCAACATACGGTAGTCACCACACGGTCGCCAACTGTTGTCCTTTTTTGGGGCAAGGTGTAGCGGAGAAGACCATGGGCTTTCAGATGGCCTAGCTGTACCGTTTTTCAGCATAGCCTCGAACTCCTGCTTTGCAATTTTGAGCTTGTCTGGAGCCAATCGACGTGGATTGCTATGTACTGGCGGTCCTGCTGTCGTTCGGATGTGATGAACCGTGCTGTGACGTGGTTCACGATGTACTCCATACGGGCGTGTGATGTCAGCGAAGTCCTTGAGGATCACGTGATACCTCGTATCGCCGAACAGGGTCTTCACTGAAGATATTGTTTTCGGTGAACTTGCTGCTGCTGCTCGTGCTGATAACGATGTGGTGTTGTCTAAGAGCCGTTTGTTTCTGCAGTCGACTACAAGATTATAATGTGACAAGAAGTCGACGCCTATGATGGCCTTTGTGACGTCAGCTACGATAAACTGCCACCTGTAGTCACGACGTAGTCCAAGGTTCAGTTGGAGATGTGCGTAGCCGTACGTGTTGATGACTGATCCATTTGCGGCATACAGTTGGTAGGTAGTCTTCGGTCTGCGTTCATTCAGCGAGGATTTAGGAAAGACGCAGACGTCGCTTCCAGTATCGACGAGGAACTGCGCCTTTGAGCGTTGATCCATCACGAATAGGCGACCGGAACTAGGGCAATCGTCGGTCGCACTTACTGATCGCCCTTGAAGTTTCCCGATCCAGCTTTGAAGTCGCAAGGTTTCACGCATCGCGTAGATTTGTCACCAAACTTCCAGTGGTACCAACAATTTGGGTGTCGACGATAACTAGATTGCGATCTGCTGGTGCTGCTTCTCCTTGGCGATTTATCTGTGCGCCTGCTCTGCGGTCGTGATCTGGAGTTAATCTGTGCTGACAGGGACCTTACCTGTCTTGTGAGTTCAGCAATCTGCCTTGCCATTTCATCTGATGCTGTACTCTTTGAAGTGCTGGCAATATGTGGTCCTGCTGGCACGATTTCTTGAACGCGGTCTGCTAAATCTGCTAAAGCTGTTAAAGACGCATCAGTCTGTGACGCAATTACCGTTTGGATATTTTGCGGCAACCGGCTCGTCCATATCGTATTCAAAAAATCGTGAGGTACGTCTGGGCCGGCGAGGTGTTGTAGATGTCGCAAGAATTGGGACGGTTTTCTATCTCCCAACTCCTCGTGAACGAGTAGCTGCTTGACCTCTTTTTCTCGCGAAGCTGAAAGTCTTTTGATTAGTTCAGTCTTTAATTTATCATATTTGTTGGTCTCAGGTGGTGATAAGATAATATCTTTGACTTCGGCTGCATACTGGTGGTCAAGTTGAGACAGTGCGTAATAGTACTTGGTGCTGTCTATCGTAACGTTCGCCAATGCGAATTGACCTTCCAATTGCGCAAACCAAACGCCTGGTTCTTCTGGCCAAAATGGTGGGACTCTGATACCGACACGACATAAGTCGGATGGTGTAAATGACATCGTCGGCGGTTCGTTTTTTGCAGCGTCATTAACGGTTTCTTTATTAAGTGCCATTATTAAATAAATAAGTATAATGCTTACTGTTTTCCAGTATAGTTAATCCAGTCCAGATAAGCGTTGTCCAATTCGGGGTCACCAATGTAGTGTTGTGGGTGTGTATCGGGATATCTCCAATAAAAAACACCGATCACTTACGTATGTGTTGTAATGTTCCATAAACACAATATAAAAATACAGTAGCAATTATTACACTGGCACAATACATAAATAACAGCGGAAGCAAGAAGAGAAAAGAAGAGTACAGATTCTTTAGCGGGAAGCGCAGGTACGTAGCAACAAATATTGATCAAAGCAGCGTGCGTCCGGTATGTGAGCCATCAGCGGAGTGAGGTGCGGGTGGCGGCGCTCGCGACGAGTGATCGAGTGCCGTGACATCTCCCGACACGACGCGACGATGCTCGACGACTGGCTCGCGACATGACTGTGGATCTTGAAGGTAAGTGTCTTATTTTTGTATGTAGATAGTGTATTGTATTTATGTATATTTGTATATGTTATTAAATATATATTTATATATATCATATTTACTTATATATTTTATTAGTTTATTTATGTGGCTTCGCCACAAAGAATTGAAAGTTCGGAAACTTTGTTGTCGTTGGATCCCTCATGAACAGACAGCGAAGTAGAAGCGGGCTCGCGTGGAATGGTGCTCACAGATGCTACTGAAGTACGACCACGGACATTCTAATGCTGTTTATGACATTGTCACAGGAGACGAAACATGGATTTATTGTTTTGAACCCGAAAAAAAACAGCAATCTTGTGAATGGGTGTTTGAAAATGAGAACAGGCCAACAAAAGTGAGGCAGGCGAGAAACGTTGGTAAAAAAATGATCGCGTTTTTTTTCTCAGCTACGGTCCCATCTGCACAATTCCACTTGAAGATCAAAAGAGTGTTAATGCCGAGTGGTATTCTACCATTTGTTTACCCAGGGTGTTAGAAAAAGTTCGCGAAAGACGACCAAAAAGCCGCGTTCTCCTACATCATGAACACGCTTCTTCACACACGGCCAACAAAACAAAGTCATTTTTAACTTCCGAAAAAGTACAACTCGTTACCCATCCTGCGCATAGCCCCGACCTAGCACCCTGTGATTTCTGTATTTTCCCCAAAATCAAAGATTTGATGAGAGGTTTCACTTTTACTAACTCCGAAGAGGCAGTGATAGCGTTCAATCAGCACGTAGAAAATATGCCTTCAGATCTGTAGTCCTCCTGTTTTAAAAAATGGTTCGATCGCATGAAAAAATGTTCAAAATGTAAAGGAGAGTATTTTGAAAAGCAATAAACATAATATTTTGGTTATAACATGTTGTTTTTTTAAGTTACGCAAAACTTATAGTGTGACCTACATATAAATTGCTAGGACGAATTTTTAATGTACCTTTTATCTATTTTATGGCAAGGAAAGAACTGTTTCAGACAACTTATTTTATATTGTAATATATGTCCGGGACCGAGCGACGTCCGGAAGTCCCTCACGGATCTGCGTGCTGGTTCGCTGGCATGCCCGTCTACAGTCGGCGGCCGCTTACTACATTCGCGGGTGCTTCGGACAGTGAACTTCGGGTTAGATCGTTCCATCGCGAGTTCTTAAAGACTTAAATTAGCAAAACTTTTAAGAAACTGTGAATAATGCCTTAATAAATTTGTAACTCTTTTTAGAACTCCCGTTTCTTTTCAGCTAGTAATATTACAATATCCAACACAATTTTCAACCAAAACCTCTAGGTTCAGGAGCATACATTTCCTGCAACGTATATTCTTTAAGTTGTTAAGTTTTTAAACTAGCATTCTGATTACCTACACACAAAAATCGACGTTGTTTCTAACATTTATATCTAAGTAGATTTTTTTAATTAGCTTAGAAAATCAATATTGACGGCCATGCTTTACACGTATTTTAATACAACGTCGGATGAATACAACGTCGCACACAAATGTTTGTCCTGTGTGTAATCGAATTCACGAGCCTTGGTGTTAAAGTAGCCATCCCGCAACTGAGACGAATTTGTTCAAAATTGACCATAAATTGAAATTTTTATACTACATACCTACACATCTTCCCCTAAAAATATTACTTCTATAAATCACAAACATTAAATTTTCGTAAGTAGATCATGCGACGTCAAGTGGTTTATTGGTTTGTGGGTCTGGCTCAGTAAAACGGGTTGTTCCCGTAGAAATTGAGATTCGAATCAACTCACACAAATAGGATATAACGGAAAAGAATATATACTCATCATTATTTTAAAGCTAGAGCCTACTTTACTTACTTACTAGGTAGGGCGCATTAAAGCAGCCGTCAAATAACAACTCCCTGGACGTTCTGTTCCTGCGTGAAAATGACGTCACCAGTAAGCTCCTAAGGAGTTGCTTTGCTGGCGGCAGAGGTGGCATCGCGCGAATGATACTTAATGTATTGCAAGCGTTCATAGGCTACGGTAACCGTAAGGTAATATGAATACACCTAACGGTCAAAGTAATAAATATATTAAAAGGCATCGTATTCTAATATTTAACTTATCTATTTATAACTTCACGCCAAATTCCTTGCGGGGTAGGCAGAGATTTATTATTATTTATTTATTAATATTTAACTTAGTAAGCAAAAAATATCGGAGATGGGACTTAATAGATACCTACCTACTTCATTCACGAAAAATACACGTTACGGCAGTTTTGGAGGTGAAAACGTCTATCCGTTTTCACCTCCAAAACTATCTAATATTTTATCAATACAATTAACTAATTATTATTATCCTATTAGTGCGCTTACTTATAGTTTTAGACATTACATGTGTACCTATTAGGTATATGTCTCCCAGTATGTAGTTCATTTCAGTAAAAGTGCTGTAGAAGTAAATTTCCCTTGTAGATAATAAAATCTCAAAAACGATGAAGAAAAATCGCCCAAGTGCGAGTGGGACTCGCGCACGAAGGGTTCCGTACCATTATCTATAAAAAGGCAAAAAAAATAACGTTTGTTGTATGGGAGCCCCCTTAAATATTTATTTTATTCTATTTTTTAGTATTTGTTGTTATAGCGGCAACAGAAATACATCATCTGTGAAAATTTCAACTGTCTAACTATCACGGTTCATGAGATACAGCCTGGTGACAGACGGACGGACGGACGGACGGACGGACAGCGGAGCCTCAGTAATAGGGTTCCGTTTTACCCTTTGGGTACGGAACCCTAAAAACCCAATAGGCAAAAGTAGTTTTTTGTACGTCGGTAGGCATACAAGCATACTGCTCACCTGTTGTAAAGCGGTAATGTAGCCTATGAACCCTTGCAACATGTTAAGTATCATTTGCGCGATATCACCTCTTAGGAGCTTCTTGGTGACCTTAATCACTCGCAAGAACATAGCAACCCTCCAAGGTCCTCTCAGTCGCAGGAACACAACAACCGTCCAGGGAGTTGTTATTTGGCTACGGTTTTCTGTGAGGTACTTCCCCAGACGGTGTACAAAGTCTCCGTCTGGTGGCTGTGCGTTACAGATTAGCGCAAGCTATAAAACGCACGTCTAGGTAGCCTGTCCACTAAAATGTGGTTGCTAAATGCACCACATTATTGACCGGTATTGATGCCCGTGTTCCTGCGAATGTGTGAGGTTAACAACAACATCCTGAGCAATGCCTGTGTTAACAGCAGGGGCGGCAAGTGTGGCCACACGCAAGCGCTACTTCCTGTATTGCAAGTAATCATAGACTACGGTAAATCGCTTAGATCAGGTGGAGCGTATGCTTGTTTGCCTACCGATCTAGCATAAGAAACAGAACATATCACCAGCGTCAGGAACAAAGCCGCGTTCTATCTAAGCCGGTTGGCTCACATCTTCAGGAATGGGTACTATAATGTGACTTAGAGGTGAATGCATTCTGACCAAAACCCTGGATGCAGGCACCATCCCATGACGGAAATAACCTATGGAGAACCCATGGAACTGATATTACATAGTAACTGAACTCGCCGCTGCGGGTCGGTGGGTAAAGTAGAAAGTACGGCTTTTATTGGCTAGTTAAGGGATCGAGATCGCAACAATTATCGACTTATTGATAAAAATATTCTCCCGTTGGTTAGTAGGCTCAAATCGTTGAGATAATTAGTCAACAAACATGTTTTTTGTGAGCCACTTGATTGCGCATGAAGGAACCCTGCTCCTTCATGCGCAATCAAGTGATTTTTGGTTGTGCATATCCTCACCTACACAGCGCGTTCTCATCTAGATACGTTTCCAGGGTAGCAGATTTCCATCTCTTCCCTTCCTGTCATTCATAAAGGAAACGTCTACGCGTTACTTCGAAACTGCTTGCAAAACTTGCAAAAACACTGAATCAAATCCAGTGGTAACCTGAACTGTTGTTAGTCAAATACATCCCGCGGACTGACGACCAGGGATTCCGTTACAGATGACGAAATTCATTCTTTGATATCGATGATCGATTACTATTGCAGATGCCCTACCTCTCAGATTTCCCATCACACTTCCCATCGACGAATAGCTAGGGGCTTCTTCGTAATAAGCCGCAGACACCGCATCATACCCGGGCGCTTCGTCGAAGTCAGCCTCACTTATCCGCTGATCTAGTAATGGGCGACATAACGTAAAAAAAACATAAATCACACATTGGTAACTCGGTGGTATACAGGTTGCGTGACAGTAGTAGATCTGTTAAAAACCTGTTCTTCAAACGTTTCACTGACCAAGATTCCGCGGAAGGTACATAAATTCGTTGAGTTCCTATTATGTAAACTTTTATTAAGTGAAAGTAGTATATACTCACTACCGCTCTTTGGCGAGAGCATCATCTAAACGGACGGAGGACGGAGGCCACCACATGCAGGTTACGTTGGATTTCATTTCATTAGTAGGTCCTAAAGATCTTCATCCATGTACGCCCCAAATACGTAGCTACTGTTTCTGCTAATAATGAGTGGAAGAGTTAAGTCCATTGAAGCAATAATGATTGAAAGTCAAAGGTTGTACAATCGGAATAGGTAGTAACTTGTAATTTTTATTACGGTTGAGACTATTACCTATACAAGTTCATATGTTTTCATAAATCATTTATTGTATAGCAACACATAGTATTTTTTCAAAAAATAATAGTGCTAATCCCAACGCTAACTTATGGAAGTGAGAGCTGGGTATGGCAGAGAGCGCATGAAAGTAGAATAAATGCTGTCGAGATGAGAGCATTGCACAAAATTTGTAGCTGAGCGCGTTCGTAATAAAGACGTGAGAGAAAGAGTTGGTCTGAAAGAGAGTATCGGTGTTAAGATAAGAAAAGGCATGCTCCGTTAGTTTGGACATGTAAAAAGAATGCGGGACGAAACAGATATACAATGCAAAAGTGGAAGGATGTAGGAGCCGAGGAAGACAGAGACTAACCTACCGTGACCTAATTGGTTGTGTTTTATCAGGTGATGTCAGGAGCCCCAGGAACCGGCGAGCGTGCATGAAAAGGGCTATGAATATCACAGAAGCGAGTGAAGTATGTAAGGACCGCGTCTTATGGCGCTCGGTTCTCTCTGCCTACCCCGCAAGGGACCTGGCGTGAAGATATACATACATACATAATAGTGAAAAATGTTAACTTATTTATATAAGAGACATTGCGTGAGAGTTAATAATTATATTAACCGAGAGTCAGAAAAGTTAAAGAGCTAATTAAACATAGCAATGAATATAACTTTGCCTTCTAGATCCCACCTGCCGACCAAGTAGCTAGAACGCGCCTGCTATACACTGACCCGCACTCCTCAGACACATGTCATCCCAGTACAAAATCCAGTGACAGAGCCGAATGTCGGTGGTACAGAAACCCAGAACCCTATCATTGTTGGTAGGGCTGTAAATTATAATATTCTACATTGCAGATAACGTTAGACTGCATTTATATGCACATAGCACTCAATGACAGTCTTCTATAATCGCATGATCTACAAGTCTACAGTATATCTATTTATCTATAAGATCACGCCAAATCCCTTGCAGGATAGGCAGAGGCAACCGTGCCTCGAGACATAACTCGCTTCTTTTTTTAACATTCATCTCTTCTCATGGACGCTCGCCGGTATCTAGATTGGTCATGGTAGGTAAGTCTTGGCCTTCCTCGGCTCCTACATCCGTCTACTTAAGCAGTATAGTCAGTAAAATGGATACGAAGAGGATTTTTGAAGGCGACAGTTGCTTACATCACGTGGTCTTTATGTTACGTTAAAATAATACAACTATATATAATGCGCACAGTAGGTATATACATAGGTATACCTACAGACTGGTTTAAAGCTGGTACTGGTATGTACAATAAACAAGTGGTTGTCAAGGTCGCACAACTAAAAGAAATAACATATTCATATAACTAGTTAATATTATTCATAGAAAACACGATGTCATAAATTAATAGACGTTATTTCTCTGGCGAGATTATTTAGCTGATCTACAGGTCTATATGTTTTAGATTATATCTAACTTATATTGTTATTTTAAAATTGCATTTTATCTTATAATAATAAAGGTTAATTTCCTTTTGTGATGTTACATACTATTTGGTAATTAAAAGTATAATTTATAAACATCTTCATACTTCTTCTTCAATCAGCTGAAGTCTCCTATCGAGTATATCTTTGTTTAATCTATGCATACATAAGAATTTCCCATTTAAGAACAACACTGGTATATCATGCCTATATAATCTTAACCATCTTATATTTCCTCTTTCTGTAATATCAACCTTTTCAATAATAATTCGGTCTTTGTATGGTTCTAATTCTTCCATTACTATGTCACACAGGGGACAAGGATCTTTTGTATAGAATGTCAAGACTGGTGGACCATTTATAGCTTGAGGTCTGGAAAAGAATTAAACAGTCTAAGGAAAAATAAACAATTGATTTATTTATACAATTCACACTTACATCACATGTAAAATGATTTTATTTACAAGAGCAAAAACATAAATATATTTTTAACAAGTTCAACAATTAATTAATGTTTATGCTTAAAGCTAGTCTCCTACACACTGACATGTATTAACTGTACAGCAAATCCAAAAGGCACAAGTCAAGCCGTAACAGTGAAATAAATTCGTTGAAGAAAAACTTACAATTTTTCGATCATAATAGATGATGCACCACCACCACCGTTACAAATGGAGGCTACACCCTTTTCTCCCTTCTTTAATGCATGACACAGGTGCACAACAATACGAGCACCTGACATTCCAATCGGATGGCCAAGGCTCACTGCACCTCCGTGCACATTAACCTTAGACGGATCCAACCCCAAAATTTTTTGATTTGCAACTGCTACAACGCTGAATGCTTCGTTTATTTCCCAGAGTGCAACATCATCTTTCTTTACACCTGTTTGCTCCAGCAATTTGGGGATTGCAACTGCGGGTGCAATAGGGAAATCAATTGGGTCACATTCCCCATCAGCGAACCCAACAACTCGGGCAATGGGCTTCACATTTAACCTTTGAGCAGCATCTGCTGTCATCAACACTAGAGCTGCAGCACCATCATTCAATGTTGAAGCATTTCCAGCGGTCACAGTTCCATTATCTCTTTGGAATACTGTAGCTAACTTATTGAATTTCTCAAAATTTACCCTTTTATATTCTTCATCCTCTGCAAATATAACAGGTGGTGCGCCTCTTTTCTGTGGTACGGGTACAGGCACAATTTCATCAGCAAAGGATTTTGTGTCATAAGCAGCACTGCTTCGTTTGTAGCTAGAAATGGCATAATCATCTTGTTGTTGCCTAGAAATATCTAATTTTTTTGCTGTGTTTTCTGCACAGTTACCCATATGGAATTTGTTATATACATCTGTTAGACCATCAAATACTATGCCATCAACCAACTGCATGCCACCATAAGATGTTTCTCCCCTCTTTAAATAGAAGGGTACATTTGACATGGATTCCATACCACCAGCTAGAATAACGTCTTGGGCTCCTGTTTGTAAGCCTTGTGCAGCCAGCATAACTGATTTCATTCCTGAAGCACAAACTTTATTGACTGTTGTGCATATTGTGCTTTTTGGAAGACCAGCAAAAATAACCGCTTGCCTTGCAGGGGCCTGGCCCAAGTTAGCGCCACACACATTACCAATGTATACCTAAAAGAAAAAAATATATAAAATATTTAATTAAACTTTAAAAAATTTAACTTTGAATTATGCTTAGAAAAATTTCAATAAGCCTTATTGAAATTTTTCTAAGCATAATTCATATACAAAGAGTTGACAAAACACCTTGTCGATCGATACTTCAGGTCACAAAAGACCCTTTCGTTTGGCTCAACAGCATGGTCATGTTGCATTGCCATACCATGTGCAACCTGAATTCTGATAGGCAACTGCCTGGCAGTAACATTAAGTTTGTTTTACATAATTTATGTTTAGTTGGAATAATAAATTATAATGTAATAAATATCTGTTAAGCAAAATTATTATTTATTTTCAATTAATTGGCAGAACTGCGATAGCCAGCGGAGCCACATTACCCTCAAAATTGTCGTTTGGGGTAGACTGATGTCATCCAGCTAGCGTTTATACGGTAATAGTGAGAAACTCCAAAATCGACACACTAATAGCTAACATATTGTAGTTTTGTATCCTTTAATTTGAAATTTAAATGTTCGTTGGTGAGGAAGAACGGTCCAAAATCATTCCAATTAGAAAAAAAAACATATGGGAAAACGTATGGCCGGCCACTCTGCAGTGCAGAGTCTGCACTGCACTCCCATCAACAGAAAAAGTAACAGCACTCGTCGCTAGATGTCGTACAGGGTTCCATATATTTTTTTTAATTAAAAAATTAAAAATAAAATATTTAAATATTTTTTAAATTTAAAAAATATCAGCTCTGCCTACTCAGCTTGCTGTTATTTACTAGTTATATACATAAAAATCATTGGCATATTTAGCTAACATTTATATATTTGAATATAACATGAGAATATTTCTTTTTGAGCATCATTTGTGATATCTATTTAAAATAATGCCTCTAATTGTTAGAGTATACATGAAAATAAGTAAAATCAGGTCAAACACAAAGGATATATTCAGGACTCTAAAATTGACTGGAAAGATTTAACCCACATACACAATATGTAATTTATTATCAGGTAAAGTTAAAAAGAAAGGCATGTAAATTGGCTACTGATAACCCCCACCGGTGTGTAATATTATTTAATCAGAATATATTGTTAAATTATATAATCAAATCTGAACTATTCATTGTTATCATTATCATTCATGATAATAATCCAAGTTCTTAAGTAGTTGTAAAAAATATTATTGATAGGAAACAGATATAACCCATATTGACTTCAATTGAAGGTACTGATTCTTCCTAAAAATATTCGATCTTCGAATTCCTTACGGTAAAAGCGGAAAGATAACTGTAAACCACTAGATTATGGTGAAAGTGAACAATAACCTCTTTAATTTCTTCGTTGGGAATGCCGGCTCTTTCGACTGCTGCCTTCACCGCGACGGCTCCAAGTTCCGTGGCTGATAGACTTGCCAGGCTCCCTCTAAAGGATCCTATTGGTGTCCTCACCGCAGATGCAATTACCACCTCATTGAGAGACACTTTTGTCGAGTATGCAGCCATCACTTTAAAAATCTGTTGAAAGAAAAGAGTTTCTTGCTTTTGAAAACAAACGTAATACTATGTTTTAATTATTAAAAAGTCACTTAGAAATTACCTAACGCTACGTAATTCGGTCAAATTTTTAACCAAACAAACCAATGCTTAGACGGCTTAAGTGAAACTGAGTTAACTGAGTGACTGACGACGATCCCAAAGAAAAAGTTTATTGAATAATGACAAACCTTATTTGCTGCGTGCATTTTTATGCTTATTATTCTACTTCCTTTAAGCAAAATCATAATTAATTCTTTTGAAAAGATCTGCCTATAGACTATACGAAACGCAAATGATAGAAAATCAGTAAGTGAAGTGACAAAATGATTTTATCACTCCAATTTAAAAAAAATATTTACATATCTTTATAGATAACCACAAAATTAACCAAACGATTTTCAATGTTATTACATAGACATAAAGACAAATTTGTAATAGCAAAAAATTCGTGGTACGAACTTTGGTCTTTGACCAACACGAACCCCCTCCGCCCCCCTCAACAGCTGTGTTACACCCAACGAATCGAAACTCGAAACTAATTTTCTAATGTATGGACTTTATAATGCAAGTAATGGCGGCCACAGTACCTAAGTACTGATACTTTTAAAGTCGGATGTTTGACTATTTATTTGATGATGAATAAATAAAATGACACGGGAACGTTTCTATGATATATAATTTGTTTTCGCTTAAAGTCGATTACCTAATAAGTGTAAAAAAGTAAATAACCTAACTATCTAAACCTAAATAACCTAAAGTGATTAACATAATTTACTACTACAATATTTGTCCTTACTGTATTGGCATATTATATGTAAGATTATTTCTTACTGTAGTGCGCGTATTTAACATACGGTATTTAACACTCGTGCGCACGTGTGTTACAGTTATATTTAATTCTTTTTCTTTAATAACTGCAATACATACAATCAATATAAATGTTAATAGAGTCAGGCGTTATTTTGCGAAAGTCAAATTTACATGCAATTTGATCTAATCTGCTTTGTGTGTTTCCGCCACCAATTAGGCATAGCACCGGCCGGTACCCACCCACAAGTGATAAATCCATCGCAGTGCCGTCCCTTATTTTGAATTGAGGGTGGGGGTGGATGGTGTGAGCGAAAAGATATTTAATAGTGGGGAATTGTTTAAGTCAGTCTGTTTGTTCATGAGAGTAATTTTAGAATTTTTATGTTTATTAATTTCTAATTATTCCCTAATATTTAGTTTTAAACCTTTGTCTACTTCACTTTGTAATACTAAAGATAAAATCCGCCCAATAATGTGAACACGTTTATATCAGTCAAATGGGTCGTAACTTCATAACACGATTTTACGAACACGTATCGGCGTATAAAAACAATCGCCCAGAAAGGTCACACTTCGCCAAGCATCTCATAGACAAAGGACATAACTTATCCCCCACTAATACATATCAAATTTTACATACCATAGACAAAGGTTTAAGACTAAATATTAGGGAACAATTAGAAATTAGTAAACATAAAAATTCAGACTGACGTAAACCATTCCCCACTATTAAATATCTTTTCGCTCACACCATCCACCCCCACCCTCAATTCAATATAAGGGACGGCACTGCGATGGACTTGTCACTTGTAGCATGTTATTCTTACGATTAACGTCTACAACGCCTGATGATGCCTCGTGGAGAGGCGAAACACGTGTCGCAGCGACGACCGGGCCAGTCGTGGCAGCGACGGTGGTGGTGGGGGCATGCGGATTCTGTTCCAGATGGCGGACGACCGCAGCAGCCGAGGCAGAGACTACCGGAGCAGCCATGGCAGCGTCGGCATGTTGCACGTACTAACAGTAGTGGGTGGGTGCCGGCCGCCGCTAGGCCGCATGAACTAATTGGTGGCGGAAGCACACAAAGCAGGTTAGATTAAATTGCATGATTCTATTAACTAAAAATAATATTGATTTAGTAGTTACTGACCACTTTTTCGTATATAATTCTCTTGTTTATGTGTTTGTTTTATCATATGAAATGTAATAAAGACAGTTCATTTTTAAGGTTCCGTACCCAAAGGGTAAAACGGAACCCTATTACTGAGACTTCGCTGTCCGTCCGTCCGTCCGTCCGTCTGTCACCAGGCTGTATCTCACGAACCGTAATAGTTAGATAGTTGAAATTTTCACAGATGATGTATTTCTATACTAAAAAATAGAATAACATAAATATTTAAGGGGGCTCCCATACAACAAACGTGATTTTTTTGCTCATTTTTGCTCGATATTGATAACGGCAGCAAGTAGACGCTTGAAATATTCACAAAATATTCAGTTAACTTTAAGAATAAATAATTAAATTAAAATAAAACAAATGTTTAAGTCTCATACAACAAACGTGATTTTTTTGCTGTTTTTATAGAAAGTGGTACGGAACCCTTCGTGCGCGAGTCCGACTCGCACTTGGCCGATTTTTTAATTCTTCATTAGGATCGGCGAGGATTTTTTATATGGAGTATTTTTTATTTGACACCAACGCTCGTGGGTTTGATTCCCACACACACATGCGTGTGGATGAACATGTCAGTCTGTCTTGGTCAGAATGTTTTAAGAAAGGTAGGGCGCATCAAAGCAGCCCGTCTGGGGGACTACCTCCACCTTGCAGTTTCTGTGTTAGCAGCAGAGGAGGCATTGTGTGAGTGATACCTAATGTATTACAAGCGTTCATAGTCTACGGTAACAGCTTAACATCAGGCGGGCCGTATGCTTGTATCATAGACCATTTTTTACGTTAAACAAAAATATAATTATGAATTAAAAATCGAACAGTGGCAGTGTTATAGTTGTAATTATATATTAAAAAATTAATTATATATATAAACATTCCTCTTAAGTCGTTCTACAAAAAATCCTTAACATTTTGTTACGGAACTTGATAATCGCCCTGAAAAGGCCCAGTTTTTAATGAATTACCTGTATAGTTTTAGCCCCGCTCAAAACCATAATCTACGTGCCCAATTCCCCTAGCACTATTTTAGTCATCAGATTACCGTGAGGTCCGTGGAGAGTTCTATGAGTTTGATTATGTCTCTATTTTCATTTTATTGAGGGCATAGTACGGCATATTTGTCTACATAGATTTTGTATACTTAAATTATTTTATTTAGCCTATATTTATTTCAAATCTTAGGGGAGCAGTTTTTAACATCTACTAAACCAATTCTTATGAATCGCAATGCAATGGTTTAATAGATGTAGTTAAAACATAAACATTTCTATGATAGTACAACATTATAATAATTACAATTTGCTAAGGTAGACCTGATCATGAAGTCGGGAGGAAGACGGTGTAACTCTTAAACAGTTATTATATATCATAACCTCTTCGTATTAGGGCTTGCTTATGACAAATGTACCATAAAATTCACTTGGCGACGTGGGTCTGACGATGGTCTCATCTCAGCTTATTATTTACTGTAAGGAAAATAAATCATTGAATTTTAATATCTTTATTTCTTAAAAAGGTTTATAGTCAATATTTATCAGTTGTTATTGTAGTCTCTTATGAAAAAATCTGGCATAAGTGTTTTGTTTTATTTGTAATATCATATTCTCGTAGTGTCTATCTAGTTTACATAATTACTAACTAACATGAAGAAAATCTATGATCAATTTCACTTGCCTTAGGGTCTGTGATTAGCTGTTAGAATTTAGTGTCATAGAACAAATTTTTATGTTTTTATTGGTCTCATACCACTAAAAACATAAAAATGTAACACTTGACCTAGTATTAGCTCTACTACATACGTGAGCAAATTTGTATTGAAAATAATATTTTTACTTTTTATTCCCATAGACTTGAGGTGTGTTTAATATCTCCCAATAGCTCCTGTAATGTAGGTACTCATGTGTTATATGTGTGATAATAATAAATTATAATACCATAAATAGAATGTACCTTAGATGCGAAGTTATAAATAGATCATTATAATTGTACAGCTTAATTGACATACATTTATTGTAATGTAAAAAAGAAGAAGAAAAAAGAAAAGCTGGTAGGTCAAAAGTAATTAAAACTATGAGAAATGCATAAAATACACTAAGCATTTATTTAAAAAAACTTTAGACGTGTCTAAGTGCCCGCAAGGACCCAATGTTAAGTATAGATTATTTGTATTCATCTTTGTCATTTACCGTTGTCGTCGAAAATATCGATATTTTGAAATTATAATATCGGTATTTGTCAATCCCTATTACTTTTATAACATTATAGTGAATTTGCTAGCATGTTGTTGTGAATATTTTAGTAGTGTGCGTAAAATGACTTAGTGTTGGACATTTTTTCATGTGTGCATTCATGACAAAACAAAATGTTTTTGCGCGTGTTGTAATCGTTTCTATGCAGTAGTTACCTCGTCCCCCTTCACCAATGGCAGAATTATTTACTAACAGAATCACGCCTATGGCGCGTCCTTTTGTGAAAGGTTTAAGCCTTTAACTAATCGTAGACGGAGAAAAGAAGAATTATTTTCTCCATCTACGTAACTAATGTTGGTACTTACTGATATGAGACCAAACGTTGGCATAACGACGCCTGCTTAAATAAATCCTGATTTCGTAGTTTCGTCCCCTAATGAAGTAGTGATTCCATGGAAATCATGTATTGTTACTTTTAATTCTTTTTTATTTCATGTTTTTTTTTGTCACAGTGATATCACCTGTGAAATTTCACAGGCAGTAATTTTTAAAATAAAACCGAGTCAAATTGTCATACTTGCTACTGATTTTAAATGATCAAAGAACTAAGAAGATTCTGCTGAACAGGCTTGGGACTGTCAATGTAAGTATAAAAAAAATAATTAAAAAAGTAAATTAACGATTACAGACAAAGAGTATGTAAACAAACACTGATGATGTGAGTGATGCGACACTGGCATACTAATTAAAACAACAAAACAAAACATAGCAAAGCAATACGATATACTTTAACAGATGAAAGGTAAAACGGTGATTTCTGCTCTAGTGTGGTAAGTACAAAAATAAAAACGATTTTGTAGTTAGTATGTTCATAGAATTGAATAATCAATATGCATACATTATACTCGTAATTTTACATGATTATAACATTAGTTAGTGTGTACTAGTAAAAAAGTTTATTTTCCGTACAATGTGTAGGAATTCCATTACGGATAAATCCGTACATATGGCAACACAGATACGATAAATGAAATTTCATTTCATTTTCACAAAGAAACCATCAACTGTGATCTGCTACAAACCACTACAAGATAATCATAACTTGAAAGCTTTATCCTTAAAGTCTATATTTAAATACTCAAGCTAGCTGATCAAATTAAGTAGTTAACGACGTACACGAGATTAACTGTTGCGAAAAGTATGTTTGCTCTTTTAAACCTAATATTAGCACGGTTCGTCCTTACTCGCTCGCTGTCTGCGGTGACTTCAGCTATTCTACCAGTGACATAATTATGTGCTATGCGCTTGCTACTAGTTTCTTGTGATTTCATTGTCTGTCATAAGTAGCAGATTATGTGAAGGAAAGTAGCAGGCGCGACGTATAATAAAGCAATTCATATGATTTTTCACATGCTACTAGTGAAATGATCCATACCTAATGATTTCATTATTTAATTTTGATTATCTTTTCTTTGATATATCTCGCGGTCTATTTCTGTAGCATTGACTGTTAATTATTTCATTATTTTACGTTTCGTAAAGAAAAGAAATATTACTTTAAGAATGTTTGGTGTTTGTGTGATGGAGAGCTGATTTTTTGTAAAATAGCCGTAAGTTCTTGTATATTGTAAAATCTATTCGATATTGCAAGTATGTTTAATATTTATCATTATTTAACATCAGTTCACGATTGCTTAAGCTCTACAGTTTTACAGGCATGTTGACAAAACATACTTATATATTCTATCATCAATAACTGATACATAGGATTCAGGAAGTAGGTATGTATGGTGTTCCGAATTAGCACAGGATTTTACTTACAACCTCAAACGTCTGCAGCAAATAGTTTTGACTACATTTTCTCTTTTATTTTAGTGTTGTATATTTGATCACCTGTACTTTTTAGGCGCGTAGTGCAGAAAATTAGTAATTAATATTCCTGTTACTATAAAAAGTGCATCTCAAATTTTCAGCCAACAATCTTAAGTTCATTGCAATAATAAGCACTGTGTGTAAACACTGTAGTTAGTAAACAATACAATGAAAGTATTCCACGTAGCTGTTGTTCGGGAATCATATTTAGCTCACATTTATTTTGTTTGTGTGTATTGAACACTAGGAAATCTGATTCAGTATTGATGAGCCTGCAGTGCATCTAGTCTGAGTGTGCTTGGCTTGGATTGCTGGTGGAACCTTAGTGTAACATGCTCCTCACAGGAGTGGAGTGTGGCCCTCTATTTGATGAGCGAGAGCCAATTTTTTAGTTTCCCTTACTGTGACTGGTACTAGATTACAAGAATTGAAATGTTTATGCTGGTAAGTTTGAACTGACTAATGTAATGTGTCGGGACCCGCGTGGCTTGATCAAGCCATGCGCGTTACGGCAAACAGTATAAAACGGGCCTCGACGGCTTAATAACTTAACATTTGTTAAATTTTAGGAAACAGGTTACAGGTTCTTAACTTAATCATCTAGGATGTTTCATAATTGGTCTGATTTTGTCAATTCAGACAAAGCTTTTATTTTCATTGTTTCGGGTGTACTCTGTGGTAGAATATCAACCAGTTCGTCACTAATATCAGCTTCGATGAAGGGATCTAATCAAGATAATAGGAAGATTATTGCTACATTACTCTATGGTGCTTTGTGTAGTTTGCGCCATTTCATATGCACAGAATGACTCTGTAATCCTACTAACATATAACCTCTGCCCAATTTTTCCCTTCCTGGCAACCATAACAGGGTGGTCTACAATCCAGCACCTATTTCCTTTTGTTATTATTCCCACAAAGTAAAATGCATCCTTAGAAACAAAATTCATTGGCAAAAAATGTTTATGTTAACATTTTTGTCAAATTTATTTGCATTTTAGCCAAATTTGAGTTCTCTGTGCTCTGTAGTTCTTCTACTGCACTTTAACACTGACACTGTTTCCACATGTTTCCCCATTAATTCTTCCCACATATTGATATATAAGGATCTATTTTTCTTTTCTGTGTTTGTATTCCAAGATCGGCTCCTAGATTAACAAAAATGTTCAATTGTGCCACATTATTTTAAATCTATTACATCTTACATTTTATTGAATGTCAATCACTAGAAAAATCAAAATTACTTCTACATCTACCTCTGTGTTTTCCAATTAAACTCAGTTAAAAGCAGTCCTTTTGCAAAGATGAACCACTTTCAGATGTCCACTAATTTAAAATTGTATTTATATCCAGATCTTTGGTTAACTCTTGTAACCTCTAATTGCTGATTCACCACTTCCAGTGTCATATGTGTCAGTTATAATTTTATCTAATGTTACACTGTCATCTATGGTTAATTTTGTAGAAGCCGGAAGACCATCTAATTGTCTTTCAGACCCACATTTTTACACCACTTTCTTGTTTTTATAATCTAAAAATACACTCTCATAAACCAGGTTCTACGTCCTGCTCTGGCAGAATACTCATCTAGCTTTTTTACTGCTATTTCAAATACATGCATCTCATTTGACGAGCTCGGTGGCGCAGTGGTGAAACGCGCTGTTACGCTACTTTGACACCAACGCTCGTGGGTTCGATTCCCACACAGTACAAACATTTGTGTGCATGAACATGTCTGTTTGTATGGGTCTGGGTATTTTCTATGTATAATAAGTATGTATTTACAAAAAAAAAAATGTATTTACGTATGTTTATCAGTTGTCTAGTACCCATAACACAAGCTTCGCTTACTTTGGGGCTAGGTGGCGCTGTGTAATTTGTCCCACAATATTTATTTATTTATTTATTATTTGATGTTTCTAAATTACCTCTCGGTAGAATTTAAACCGACTCTATGGTCAGCAATGCATGAGTGACATTACCTAGTGTTGAAAATGTCTATAGGCTACGATAACTGCTTACCATCAGGCAGGCCATATGCTTGTTTGGCATGTTAGTGTATGTACGTATATATACACTCATTTTGTTTGCCAATTTAATGATATGGTAAGGGTAAATATTACCTAAAGTAAAGGTAAAGGTTATGGCCGTAAGTAGTCAACAAAACATTTAACTATATTAACATATAAATTTAACGCAACACAATTTCTTTACTATTGCTAAAATATAATAATAATCCCACAAAACATTTTGGGGGTTACCTGTCTAATGACAAACTTAACAAACATATTATTACTGGAATGGTGAACTCCAAAAAGTGTAATGTTTGTATTTTTATATGTTAAACTAGCTGTGCCCACGACTTCGTCTAAGCGGAATAGTCATTTTTATTATTTATTTATATTAATAAAAATAAATAAAATTTCTAAAATGAAAGTAGCCTAAGTTACTCCTTATTACATCAGCTATCTGCCAGTGAAAGTCCCGTCAAAATCGGTCCAGCCGTTTCAGAGATTAGCCGGAACATCGGAGACGACATCGGAGATTTCTTAAAATTAGTTAGCTTTGGAAGTTTTTCTTATTTTCAAAGCAGTGTGTCAATATTTTTACATCCAATGTGTTGATCAAATATTTTGGGCGTGGTCATCCCAAAACTTGATGCTGAACATTGGGAAATTCTTGAGGAAGACTATGCTGAAATCTATTAATGAAAACTTGCTAAATGCGCTTATTTATGTATCTCTTAATCTAATTCTGCACTTTCACTTGACACTTTATTTAGGGCACCTGTATAGATTAGAAAAGCAATAAGTGTTAATGAAAATAACAATTAAAATGAAGAAACCGAAGATAAAAAATGAAATGGTGATTTGTAAGCTAACTGTGAGTGCCTTATCTTGTGTGAACAATCATTGATAAGTGATTTTGACATTCGGTAATTGTCAATATAATTACACATAACACATTTTAAGAGAGGTAGGATCCAGCGAGAGATTGTGCTATGCTCCATGCCCTCCTATTTTTCTGTTGCGGTGGGGCATAATCATAGTGAAGCACTTCTATCTTACAGAAGACCGCAACTAAATAACAACTCCGGAAAGCATGGTTTTGTTCATGTGCGTGAGTCAGGTCGCCAGTTAAGTGAGAGGTCGTTGTGAGGCTGATATCGACCGGCCACTAGCAGTGTGGGCGCGGCAGGTTGGCGCAGCGGTCAGGGAGACCAAGTTGATCGCTGGCCGCTCGCAGGTTAGTAGGGTTTCAGAATCCAGGAAATACTTAATCTCCACCATGGGAGGTTGAACCGCCAGCCTGTGTAAAGTACCTGTTGCAGTGGTCGTGCCCCGGTGACCGAGGTGGACCCGGCTGCTGCAGCAGGAGAAGGGTGGACCGGTGGCCCTTCCGCCCGACGCGCCAGTAAACCGCATAACCTGCACTGTACTGTGGTGAGAAACACCGCGTGTTAGTCCTTCACTCTGTTCATTCTTCGACTTCTATTTTTTTTACCTCATCACTTATTTGTGTGTCATGCCGTGGTATGCTTGTTCGTTCGGGAGCATATTTGTTGTCGCCGATTGCATAATCTTGAAGACAGGGACCTGTCGATATTATGGGTAACTGTGGATCATAGCGGCCACAGCCTGATCTACGCGTGCCTTTACAGGTCCCATAGCGGTGATACAGGCACAGCTCGTTTATTTCAGCACCTACAAAGGGCGACTGACAGAGTCATCGAACAGTATCCCTCCACGGAGTTAGTGATTTTGAGAGACTTCAATGACCACCATGCCGCGTGGCTTGCCTCTCGGTGCACTGACTACGCAGAGAATGAAGGCTCGTGAATTTGCTCTGGCCTATGGTTTCTCGCAACTGGTTCATTCTCCCACGAGAATACCATATGTAGAGGACCATGCAAGCTCTCTACTGGTCCTTCCGCTGACCACACGTCCGGATAAGTACAACGTCTCAGTGGATGCACCGCTTGGCTTGTCGGATCTGACTCATCTGGACCCAATTGACTTGCACCAGACGCAGCCCACCTGGGCCTGCCGGTTATCGTCGCGTATGGCATTATAGATCGGCAGACTTGGATGGATTGCGTGAATTTTACATATCGTACCCGTGGAGGCAGCTGTGTTTCGAATTAGACGACATTGATTTCTGCGCAACCGCAGTGGCTGCAGTGATATTGGAATACTACATTCCCAATCGCCTTGTAGCTACTGCGGGAGCCAAAAATATTATTACATTATAGGGAAGCCAAATTTCTTAAGCAGGCTGCTTACAATGCTTGGAGCACGACACGTGCTTATGGGGATACTAATGTCTTTGTTTTGAAGCGCAAACTGAATGCTGCCTCCAGTAAAAATGCTGAGATCCAGTAAAAAGGTGGTTGCAAAATTCGATTTCGTCCGCAGTGTAGGCGAGCGACTTGCGAGCTTTCCCTCAGGGAGCCGTGCTTTCTAGTCGCTCGCTAAACTGGCGAAGGGAAATTTCTGTCAACCGTCCATGCCACCATTGCAAAAACCGGATGGCAGTTTGGGCCATAGCGCCAAGGAGAAAGCCGATTTACTCGGTAATCTCTTTGCGTCTAACTCAAATATGAATGCCGGGGGAGCTGTGCCACCTACCATCCCGTGATGATGACCAGCGACATGTTCGGCGGGCATTACTCTTAATAATCTCAGTAATCTTATAAAACTTATATGTACATATTTATGGAAGTTTCAGCAAAAAAATAAAAAAATGATTCTGTTCGAAATGGCCACCTTTGGCTTTGATACAGGTCTTTAATCTGTCGGGTCACCAATCTATGGATTTACGCACTGTCCCTATGAGAAATTTAGCCACTTGCTTGCTCCAGAGATTTCTTAAGAAACACGATGTCGGCGTATCGTGTCAAGCAGGCTACGTCCTCTAAAACTGACCATAATTTGTAGTCTTAAGGGGTTCAGATCTGGGCTAGAGGAGGGCCAGTCTTCAGCTCTTATAAAGTCCGGAACGTTGGTTTCGAGCCAGGCTGGGGTAGTTCGTGCCTTTTGACCAGGTGCAGAGTCCAGCTGGAAAGTCCGGGCTACATTTTTAAAAAGTGTATTGCTGAGAGGTTTCTCAGCACGATGCCAGACAGTCTCTTGATACACTTTGGCTCAAGTCTTCACTCCATTTTCATATAAATGAAGCTTTGTGACTCCTTGATAAGACACCCCTAACCACACCATTACAGACGCAGGATGATGACCACGTTGTACCTTTCTGACCGCTTGGGCGCTTCTTTAGAACTGTGTGCGTACAGCAGAGGTGACATCGCACGTGATATACTTAATGTATTGCAAGCATTTATACTATAAACGCTTGCAATACATTACCACCTGATGTAAAGTGGTTACCGTAGTATATAAACTTTATAAAGTACGGTAACAACGTACATCAGGTGGGCCGTATGCTTGAATGCTCCTCGACGCTGTATAAAAAATCAACATAAGCTAATATTAAATACATACAATCAACATAAGGCGTTAGCATCCGATGTTTAAAAAAACTGCATCAGCTTCGACCTTGGTCAAAAGCACTCTTAACTACATTTTTGTATCTACACTAAACAACCATTACTTAGATCTTCATTCCGAGATTCGAACGAGACTGTATCAAGGCTATTGGTTTCCGAAATTAAAAACTTATTTATTTCGCAAATCAGGAAGAAGGAACACATCGTTATTGCGTGTGATATTGATTTGATTCGGCAATTTTGATCAGAAGTTATATTAATTTTCATAATTTTTTAATTTAGAAATAGGTTTTGGTATGACTTTCATTTTCGTGATACTGATGATCGCCTGCGATCTTGTCGACTTCTTTCTTTGGATATCCCCTACTATAACCATCACTCCTATGCCAAATCTTTCACAATTTTTGCTGTTAAGCTTTGGAACTCTTTACCACTGAGCGTAAAAATGTCGACTACATTGGGATCCTTCAAATCGGCGTTAAAAGATTATTTGATAATACTTCGAACTGTTAGCTCATTCATAACTGGTATTCAGACAATACATTAATGACTTTGCGCTCTGTATTATCTAAATTTGACTTGTTCTTTTGACTATAATTGTTTTATTCCACCCTAGTCTATTTACAATCCTCTAAAATACTTTAAGGTTGGCTAGAAGAGATGGATAAACCCGCCTTTGTACTACTACTAAACCCTATTATTTTGTACAATAAATATATTACATACATAGTTTGACGAGCTCGGTGGCGCAGTGGTGAAACGCGTTGTCACGCTACTTTGACACCAACGCTCGTGGGTTCGATTCCCACACAGTACAAACTTTGTGTGCATGAACATGTCTGTTTGTCTTGGTCTGGGTATTTTCTATGTACAATAAGTATGTATTTACAAAAAAAAAAAAAAAATGTATTTACGTATGTTTATCAGTTGTCTAGTACCCATAACACAAGCTTCGCTTACTTTGGGGCTAGATGGCGCTGTGTAATTTGTCCGACAATATTTATTATTATTATTTATTATACATACATGCACTTTGCGCGGCGGGTGGCAAAATGCAGACATTTCAATATTTCGGTATTCTTTTAAGCGATCTAACAGCAGCGGCGTAGTAGCAGCGCTGCAGTAATTGGACTCGCTATTCTGTCAAAAAGCCTTGACTGCAGGCAGCTGAATGTTTCCTGCAATATAATCCTATTCAGATAAAAAAAATGTTTTAATATTTGTATAGCGGTGACAGGAGTTTATTTGCTTGTATAGCGGTGATGAAAGTTTTAAAGAAGTTTATTCCCAGTTTTGATAACGTAAATCTTAAGCAACTTTTGCGAAGTGAAATTAATATTCTGAAGAGGTGGTTTAAATTATAAAATATTTGTTTTGTTTTGGGAGATGTTAGTGGAAATATATAGTTTAAAACTTTAGAAGCTTCCTCTTTTCTATTGATTGGGCTTGGGTTTGAAACTTTAATTTGACTTTCGGAGTCACATTTAGTAAAAGTGGTTATTTACTGGAGTGAAATTTAACATGACAGGTGTTAAGTTGCTCTTTTGCAGGATAGACACGACTGCAGTGTCGTTGCGCGACCGCTGCAGTGCAGGAAATTTTAATATAATACATGTATTGCCGCTGCACTACTCACTGTAAACAACCTGCCTACAGGTGGCTCAATATGCTTGTTTTACACTTAACTTACCTAATTTTGATTGATATTAAATTGGGTTTGTTAGTAGCAGAGGCGGCATCGTGCGAGCGATTCTTTAGATTTTCGAGCGTACGACCCGCTTGAGACGACGTGATTGCACGTCATCTCAGGCGGGTCGTACGCTCGTATGACTCCTGACATTGTATATATTTTTTTCATCTTGTTTCTCGTTTTCAATTGCATAATATACTTGCACAATTCTATTGAATTTCTTCGATAGACATAAATAGATCTTCATGGAATCTTTAACTCTTTCTATTATAATTCCGTTCATTAAGCTAAAGAGTGTAAAAACCCTACATTTTTAATCGCTTATGAATGTTAATTGTTTACGTAACAAAAATCTTAACTTTGTGGGAATTAAACAACTGTTACCATTGTTTTAAACTACTTGCATTATTTGTTTTCCAGGCTATGAAAGTAATTCTAATGTCACCTTAAATACTTGTTAACTCTTAAGCTTCTATGAGTCAGCTCACAATACTTCACTATAGCTTATCAGCGTTTCAACGAAAATCCGTATTCTTATGTAGATAATATAAGCATGCCATCAGCCGAGAACTGAGTTACACATAGTTGGCAGAACAGTGTTAATATTTAGCCATTTTCACAAGCGTTTATTCTAATTAGCCTTATTAGTTGCGCAGTTCTCTTGTAACCCAAAGCATTCATATGTGTTGTTCAACATGTACAAGCTGTGGAAAATTGTCACGACTAGACATTGTGCGTATTTTGTACTACATTCATTATTTCGGTCTTCAATGAATAATCTTTAATTCGTATATAGAATTTTGAACCCTCTAAAGTTTGAAGATTACCTCCAGATATATGGAAATATGTTATTTTCCAAACTCTTGTTGTGTACTCCCACGGCTCATAAAATCATTCTTGGCAAATAATATAAGGACGTATCATAAAAGTGTTATATTGTACGATGTTTAATAAATTCTGATTTACAGGGTTCACACCAAAAAGAGCGGGATATGACTTAGGGCGTGCAATAAAAATGGAAGTGGTTCAGGATGGTCACTACGAGCAGAGAGAAAATCTGCCTGGGAGCAGCGCTGACAGCGACGCGTCCAGTAGCATATTCGAAAGCAACGACAGTAGTGAAGACGTAGACAAAACTTCTGATGATGAAGATTTGAGAGAGGATCTTCAGAAAACCATTCCTGAGTGCTATAAATCTGATTCGAATTTTTCATCACAAACCCCTAGCGATTTCAACGATGACGAATTTCAAGCCACAGCCCTGTGCCAATTTATGGACATATTAAACGATTTGGACGAAGTTTTAGACAAGTCCCTATTGGCTTGTCTCGATGATGGCGCCAAGTCTTTTGATAGTGATGAAGATGATCTCATATGTAAGATTAAAGACTGTATTGGAGAGGGTGCTGAACTGCCAGATCATTCGGAGGGCCCTAGTTCTATCGACGACAATACTCAAGTGGTAGTGGCACGTGCCCGACCATCGGCACCCTCGATAGACGAAATTAATACCGAGGAAACTAACGAGAGAATGAATCTCACTAATCTGCGGCGTTCGAAGAGCTTTACAGATTTATCAGATAGTCATAGACAAGCTTTAGAGGCACTACAGCGAACAAGTACGACAACCGATAGTATACGTAATTCTATGAGAAGACTCGACCCTATAGTTCTCCCAGCGATATCGACTGAAGAGGCTTGTGAACCTTTAACATTGCCAGTGATATTGTTCTTGGAGCATCATGTAAATATGAGGCCGACAAGTGCACCGATACAATTACAAGTTACTGCTGCGAATCTTAGTGGTGATGGGAGTTCAGGGCCGTTGATTGTGGGGCGTCGCGCGTTGCTCATGAACCGGACACTATCGCTACCGTCTCCGGGAGAAAGTGACGTCACTACGGGGGATTGGACTGGGCGAAACACTGCTCGAAGTACAGCTAGGAGTACAAGTGCGTCCAGTACCTCCACTGAGTCCTTAGACGCTGTTCCTGCTACGAATCAACCTACTGGTGCCGTTGAAGAGAGGTAATTTAAACAAATGTGCATCATCATTTGCCTAAAAATTGTGCCTCAAGTTTACGCATCTTTTGAGTGATGTCATTATGATTCATACAATGTAATGTACGATTAAGGTTGAAGAAGAGCACTCCTGAATTTATATTTTGTTGATTTTTCTCAGAAACGACGAGACTGAAGAACCTCCTTTTGGAATTTGGCCTCACCGTATGAGCGCCATGTTGGCGTGCCTGGGTTGTACTGTAGGAATTTTTAATATTTCAAGATTTGCAATGTTCAGTGTTCATTTCGGAGGTAAAATATCTTTTAATAATTAAGTAGTTTTATTTTACAGTGGTAGCTTATATCACTCTCTGGTTATTCAATCTCCTTGCCAAAGTTCACGTCGATCTATTGCCCAGTCTCACTGAGAAAAAAACATCGGCCAAGTCCAAGTCGGATTTAGTTTCCTAATCCGTAATAAGTAATGATATGCATATGAATATCCAAAGATTTTTGCTGTGTCACTTACCCATACAATTTCGACGAAACTTGTTAATAGGAATTACGTCATTCCTATTAAACTTGTGAAATATGTAATTCATCGAAATCAACTTTATCTATCATTACTAAGACCATCAGTTGGCGGTAATAAATATAATTTGAATTACAGTGTTTGCAGTTCATTTTATACTTTAGTCATTTGTTTGACTACTACTAGCGAAGCCTAATATACTCTGTCATAGGTTTTTTAGCGATGTTACAACGATAAGAAAAATATCAGAATATAGTGGTTAGATAAGTATTTCGAGGGGACAAGTATAGTTTTAATAAAAGCTCACTTAAACTCTATAGAAATATAAAATATTAGTAAACGATTCATTAGGAGAGATACCGTTTTGATAACCGTACCGGTTTTTATACTTCATTTCTTCTCTCTATAACCATACCAAATTTAATAGATCGAAGTGACGGACAGACATGACGAAAATATAATTGTTCTTTATTGCGGAACGCTTAAAGGACTATAGAACCGTTCCACAAAGCATCGTTCGTCGGAAGCACGTTTCGTCTATTTTTATTACATCCGCAATGTTAATAACTAGTTATTTTATTAATGATAGCCTATGATGATGATGTTTGATGAGCCCGGTGGCGGAGTGATAAGCAATGCTACTTTAATATTAAAGCTCGCGGGTTCGATTACCACACAGGATAGACATTTATGTGCAATGAACATGTCTGTTTATCTCGATCTGGGTGTTTCAACAGAGGTAGAGCGAATCAAAGCAACCCGTCTGGGGAAGTACTACCGCCTCACAAAAACCGCAGCTAACTTACAACTACCTAGAGGGTTGTTGTGTTCCTGCGAGTAAGTTGGGTTAGCTGCAAGTCTTAGGAGTTGTTGTGTTAGCAGCAGAGGTGATAACGCACGAGCAATACTTCCTGTAATTGCAATCGTTCAGATGCTACGGATCCGATTTACGTGACGTGGGCCGTGTGCTTCCCGATGTTGAATATAAAAGTTTTTTTTTTTATAATTAAATTTATCTGTCACTTGTTCCATGTAAATTAAAATTTGATATTTCTCTTTCAGCGAGCTTCATAATACAGTTTTTTATATTGTCATTTTTGATTGGAATACCATTGTTTACACTATACTTATGCTTGGGCCAAGTATTAGGCTCAGGACCTGTGGACATGTGGAGGATATCGCCTATCTTTCAAGGCGTTGGAGTGTCATTGCTCATCACACAAGCAGTCATAGGAATATACAGCATATTAGGACTCTCGTGGATATTCGTGTATTTGCGAGACTCTTTCATAACGTCCAACGATAAATATAAATGGGCACTGCCACACGAATTTGGATTCGAAGGTGAGTTCTGCACATAAAGCTAATTTAAATGTTTGTCCAACAAATGGTGACCAAACAATGAACAAATTACCGGAAATGTGGACGAAGGCCGTCGATGCGACTGTCAATTCAGTCAATATTTTTTTTGACTAGTTGAGTTTCTCTATATAGTGACTAAACTATAAGCGCCTTCTCAATGACCTGTCCGTCTTTAAAATAATGTTATTGGCGATGTCGCTGTTTTGTAGAACTGTTATAGAATTAGGGGTGGGCTGTTGCATCTGTTGTTTTTTTTAATTGGGTTGAATTTAAGGCTATTAATGGTTCTCTATAATTTTTAGACCTATAGCTAATGGGGTAGAGATACAATAATGGTACTCTTTATATTGCAAGCTCCTATTGAGAATAGTGACCGCTTTACATACGGCGTGCCGTATATTTTTTTGCCACTCAAGGGGTATATAAAAATGCGATTCCGACTGGCGCTCTGAGGTTTCCGTAAAAAATATTTTCGCAAAAAAAGTTTTTTTTTTGTGATGGAACTACAAATTTACGGTTTTCGGATATTTTATGAACGTGCTCATAAAGCTTTATCATATGAGACATTACTGCTTCAATTATTATTAAATTTTCGCTCGTCCCCTCTCTTTTATATGTTACAAATTATTTTATAGAAATTACTTAACAAAATTAGTATTTAGCGGTCAGCATGCTTTGCAACTACGCCAAATTTACACTTTAATATAAATATCTCGCAAACGGATCACTATATCGAAAAATGATCCTCCCACACCTTGAATGTTTTTAAAAAAACCTATCTAACGACACCCCACATCATAAGGTAGGTGCGAATAAAAAAATTCATCCCCACTTTACGTGTAGGGGAGGAACCATCAAAAGAAATTTTTAGAGATTTAATTCTACCGTTTTGTTAGCATGGTTAATATGTATATAAATGCCAAACTACAGCTTTCTAGTATCAATCGTCTCTGAGCTAGGCCGCGGACAGACGAGAGAGAGACAGACGGACATGGCGAAGCTATAAGGTTTCCTGGTTTACTACGGAACCCTAAAAACCATCCTACTAATCTCCTTACATAGACTTTTAGCGGGAAATAAAAAAAAATAACATGATTTTGTAATTTCGATTGCATATAATTTAGTTAAAACAATTACTGTATTAACTATAATTAGAAAACCATCACCGAGTAGTAGTTATAATTAATAATATATATATATTTATTTTTTATAGATGCAGCTTTAAAAAATACGACAATCAAAATACAAGAGACGTTGCCTCAGTATTTCCACGGCGAAGTCCTTCAAAGAAACCTCGGGACTAATTCCTATTTCGGCACCATAAAGTTCCAAGTTGCATTCGACTTGGCCGTGGTGTGGATGATAGTGTTTGTCTCTCTCAGTAAAGGATTGAGGTCTTACGGAAAGGTAAAATACTATTGATGTTACTTACCAAAATAGTCTTCGGACATATAATTTATTTATATGTTTTTCTACATAATACCCAATTAAACAATTTTGTAAAGCTCTGAAAATGTATATTTTTATGCGTTTTAAATAAACCGTAAGAGATTTTAAGTTTTTCATGATTAAATTTTTTTCTGATTAAATTGAATGCGAGTTGCAAGGCAGCTGTAGTTTTAGCCTTGTTAACTTGGCTATTCAAAAGCGAAATGGGTATATCGATTTTAGCAGAACTTTATTACGAACTGCATGTGTGCGGGTGGACGACAGCTTGTTTGATTGTCAGCATTGGTGTCAGGCAGAGGGATGCGTGCTGTCGCCAATCAAAAGGTATTAGGAACACTAGGAAGAAGAATTAGCTCTTTTTGTAGATTAGGTTAGTTAGGTTTAGTTTGGTGACCCGGTGAAAAACAACCTGTAAAACCACAACCGGCGAGTGTAAACGAGGCCATTGCAAGTTATATAAATTATTCGTTATTTTCGTCTCGTGTTATTTTAAGATGATCGTGAAGGTAAATTTGATAAAACAATCTATTTTTGTTGCAGGTTGTATACAGTTTTACATTTCTGCCAATATGCGGTACACTCATACTGTGTACGAAATTGCTCACTCTCATTCCATACGATACAGTTATAAATATATTCTCGGAGACTGAATGGAGCGAATTTTTTATAAACAGTAATGTAAGTTTTATTATTGGAATCACTATTTATTTATTTTAAAATAAAAAAAGCATGTTTTTGGTGAAGGTAATAGAATTTAAAACACTCATTTCTCAGATTTATGACAAGTTATTGAGTTGCTGTGAAATGAAGAGAGCTATAATGATGAAGGGCACGCTCCTTTCACACCTTCTTTGTTAGAAGCGAGCGAGGTATGTAAGGACAGGTGTCGTGTGGCGCTTGGTTCTCTCTTCCGCAAGGGATCTGGCGTGAAAATATGCTATGGGCACCTCCAAGCTCTATCATCACATCATGATTGCGTATATTATATTGATATCTAAACTGCATTTTTTTATGATCAGAGTTCGAGTCCTTTCACTATTATTATTCTCTCTGATTACCCCGAAAGGGATTTGGCGTGAAGTTATGGATAGTTAGGTACGTAGGTCAATCTGATAAAAGCGTGTTAGATTACGAAATGTTTTATTGTTTAAAAAATGTATGAAAAACAAATATGTTGCCAAGATATTATACAAAAAGTGCTATAGGGTATGTATGATAAATTTAGTTTCATACAGATATCTTATTAGATTAGTTAAATATCTCTGCTGTGTATTGGTAGTACCGGGGCGATCGAGCTTTGCTTAGTGTTATTATGTTCATATTAATGACGTAATGGGTACAACATATACTTCTATACACAAAAAAAAAATGGCCAAGTGCGAATCATACTCGCAGTTTTTTTTTCATATGAGTATGGAAATAAAGCGCAATTTAATTCACACAGCATTCGATGGAATTTAAATTGCGCCTTATTACCATCCATAATTTATCTCACTATATCATCACTAGCACAGCCACAGTTGGTAAAAAGATATACAAAACAATGAACACACACTGTAGCAAATAATTTTATTTCCATTTGCACAGAGTTGGGCAGCGGCCGCTCAAGAGATCTTCCTCACATGGGGGCTATTAGGCGCTTGTATAATGCAGCTAACTTCGCACAAAAATGCTAAAAGAAAAACGAACGCAGTGCTGCAGAAGGAGAGCGCGTGTATAATCGCCTTTACATTCGCTGTGCTTCTACTCGCTTCTTTCTTAGCGAACACTTGCGTGCAAATATTGAAGAATTACGGATATGTTTACATACCCGGGAGCTTTGGTAAGTCCCTCATCGACTTAGCGAGTAGATAAAAAAACACAGGAAAAACCGCTGGCACGAGCGTTGGCAGGCGGTGATGGTTATAATCACAGGAATGCGCGCCAACACTTGAAGACACGTCCACAGATTAGCGCTAATGCCGTTAACTCACTCATCGCCAAACGCAGAGCGTTTTTAAAAATATCCGGTAATACGTACCCGGGGATCATTCGCGTGGGTAAATGAATAACTTTCTTTTTCAGTAATAAATTAATTAGATTTCAATCAATTCCTTCGCCACAAAGTTTCGTATTGACGAGTCTGAACTAAACTGACAAGACTCCTAGACTCTTTTGAGGACCGGGTATTATACACTGGCAAGAGCTAACGTGTGGTCTAAACAGTATTTTAGCTGGCCTAAACAGTATTCGCGTGGTGATACACATTCTTGAGCGCTGACAATGTTTGTTTTAAATGCCATAGTTTTAATTACGTTCCTATAATTGTCTGTCGAAAAGAACACAGTATCGGAGGTCATTTTTATAAACTTCAGTGTTTATTTAAACATTACCAAACATAACTAGCCGCGATTCACACTGCACTTTATTCTCACTTGTAAATATTGTCATTAAAAAGTAATTTTATTTAAATTCAAATTATTATTTCATTTTATCGTTTCCAATTACTATCTATTCTACGGTATTGATTCTGATTTCAGAGACAATAAAATCATCACAATTTATCTGGCCAATGTCAGAACCGATGCCAGGAAATGCAGTATCCACTCCAACAAGATATATGGGACACTACGGCAGTCTCGTGGGGATAACTGTTTGGCGGACTGGCAACACAGCACGGATGTTTAGCGGTTGGCAGCCTTTACAGCTCGCAACGCAGATCGTGCCGGCTACACTAGCGGTCTTGCCAGTTAATATGGTGAGCCACGTTAATATATATTTAATAATTTTAATAATAGCAAAAAGGTTAGTCGACATCACAGGAGACCGAAGAGCTGGCAGCTACCTCAGACAAAGAATTAGTCTAGCTATTCAAAGGGGGAACGCTGCCAGCATCTTCGGAACCTTGCCTAAAGGGACTCCTTTTTAATAATATATTTTAGTTATTATATTATATTTTTTAAGGTTTTTAGTTTTAGGTTCATAATGTTTAGTATGTATTTAGATGACGCTGTAGGTTATTTAAATAAACTGCTTGAATGTTAAATTTTTCTCGGTGACTTCAAAAACGCGATATCAAAATACGCTAAGTTTTGAAAAATATGTCAAATATCTAGAGTATGCATTATGTTTCGAAAATTGCCAATTCAGAATCAAAAGTCAAAAGTCATTCATCAAACATTCCATTTATTTCATTGCCAATTCAAAGGTAATGTAAAGTTTAAAGAGAGGTAGGGCGCACAAAATAGCACGTCTGGTGAAGTACCTCCACCTCACAGAAAACCGCAGCCAAATAACACCTCCCTAAAGGGTTGTTGTGTTCCTGCGTGTGAGTGAGGTCACCAGCAAGTTCCCATGGAGTTGCTGTGTAAGCAGCAGAGGAGGCATCGCGCGAGTGATACTTAATATATCGCAAGCGTTAATAGGCTGCGTGTGGAAACCCACACGTCCAAGAATTATGATGTTTTCCTTCACCACCGAGCAAGTGATAAATAAGTACATAAATCCGAAAACACGAATTTAGTTGTACATGCCCACGCCAGGATAGGAACCGGGGACCAGGTGGTCAGTAGGCCGGTTCCTTATTCACTGGGCTATCACATCTCTATAGCTGGTAGCAATTACCACAAGATTTACAATATATATTTGATAGCTGGTATCAAATATATATTGTAAATGTGTCATGCAGATATACTGTAGTCGCTCACTATTATCTTCTGAACTAAATACAATCTTAAGGGCACGTTACTTTCTGCCAATTAGCAAACGTGACTACCGAAAGACAAAGAATACATACACAAGTAAGGTTGAACCGACATTAGACTTAAATGAGACCAATACCAATATATAATATAATAACAATTCCCTGAAGGGTTGTAGTGTAGTTGTAGTAGTGAGAGTAGTAGTTCTTGCGACTATATGAGATCACCAGGAAAGTCACAGTAAGAAGTTGCTGCCCCTAACTTTTACCCTTAAAGGTCATTTTTTACCTGGTTTTGAAAAGTCGCGAACAAAAACCAAAAATACTTTTAAATCCTACTGTTTTCATCCAGATTTTTTTTCTGTAGTTATTTCGATTCAGATCAATGGACAAACGAAAATAATCAGTGTTTAAATCATGTCACTCCGTGGTATTTATCTCAACAATACCGTTATATGTGCAAAAACTTCTAATTTCCTTTTCCGGGAGAAAAACATATAGCCTGCACAAGTTTCACAACCGAGTGAAACAATTTTAATCGTATACACGGACGGCTGTATTATGGATGTGATAGGCCCAGCCTTTACTTCGTATGCCTAAATAATAATTCACATGATGCCGGATTTCACTTGGGATTGGTTTCGAATAGCGTTTTCATTTTGGATCGCGGCTTTAGAGACTCCATCTCTACCATCGAAGAGCATGGGTATAATGCGCATATGTCACCATCAAGGGTGGGAAAAAAACAGTTGAGCACAGTATATACCAATAAATCACAGCTTATAACTATGTGTCGTTGGGTTGTAGAAACGTCGTCTCTATTTTGATGAATCACTAAGAAATATGATGACTGATTTTAAAATAAATGCAGCACCCATTAATGCCACTAATTAGTTAGTTGTTTATTGTATGTATTATTTATGCTGCTCACTTATATCCTAATATATGTCTTAGAACGTACTTGCCTGGTCACCGATGAATCTCATTGTTGTAGTTAAGTACGCACTACTATTCTATACTATTATTATTTTACATTGTAGGTAATTATTACATGTGTCTTGATGTAGTGATCACATTGCATTTCCGTCAAACCTCAGTGGTTTATAAAATGCGTCAATATTGTTTATATATAATGTTTATGTAAACTGGTGTAATAAATAAATAATAACTTATCGACGTTATGAAGATA
The DNA here is from genome assembly GCA_947507595.1 of Pyralis farinalis. Classification (NCBI taxonomy): domain Eukaryota; kingdom Metazoa; phylum Arthropoda; class Insecta; order Lepidoptera; family Pyralidae; genus Pyralis; species Pyralis farinalis. The sequence continues at coordinate 11,493,492 of OX382273.1, forward strand.
ACGCTCATGCGGCACAATTATTAATATATAAACCATAATATTAATCGAGAAAATGAATTGGCTGATTACTTGATCAGAAACAATCTAAATGGGCAAAGAATTGCATTTAGGCCGCTAGAGATAAATAATCCCGAATTAAGAGTTTTCCAATAACTTACTTACGATGATCTACTTGTATTTACTTTGGAACATATTATTTAAAGTTAGCCAGATCATATTACCGCGAGCACATGCGACCAAATGGTGTGTTGTAATAGATTTTTTTCATCACAGAGAGTTGATAAAAAATAAAATATTGCTCATAGGTCGAAACCTATAAAAGATCAAAACAATATTACATATATATTTTGATTAATCGAGACTGCAAGCAAGACGAAGTCTAGAAGTCTATTACTGTTCCTGTATACGCCCTGGAAGTTGCGCGCGTATCGTCAGTATTGGTACCTAAACTTTTTAACTTGAAATTCTTGTTAATGTCTAAACAAGAATATAACGCACCTGCGGCGTTTTTAGACGAAACAATAATAAATTTGGATGCAGTAGAATAAAAATAAATTGACAAATATGTTTTATATTTATCATTGCTTTATGTCTTTTGATTTTTGCACAAAAACAAGTAAAACAGTCTATTTTTATTAATTTATTTTTAATACTTTTATGGTGATTTTTATGATAATCTCACGACCTACAGATATGCGACCTATTCCATTGTAATCTAGATGTAATTACCTATACATCTAATCAAATTTTATTTTTGTTCACCGTGGGTAAAAGTCCAATAGTAAAATGCCCAATGACCTTTGGTAACTACACGCCGTAATTAGTTTCAACTAGAATACTAAAGGTTCGCATTAACAATGACCATATTTTCGATATCGTTGCAATTCAGTCTCATTTGATCATGTTGATTTATGTAATGCCATATTTATTCGTCGATTCGTGAATACTACTACTAGTATGCAAGTGAAAGACGCTCTCTTCAGGACTTATTGCTTAAATATATTATCTCCTTACAAAAAAGGTATGTATATCACTTGTCTAGTCTATAGGGACTGAACTACGCTGTGTAATTGGTCGGAAATCATTTAATATTATTAATCTGGTGCAGACGAATAATTACAAATATTTTTGAGTAGCTATTCCCCGAAATTAAAGAAAAAATATATATGTAATGAAACGAGATACGCAAAAATAAATACCTATAAATCTTACAGTTTCACCATTTCTAATGTTATGATTTAAACGGTGGCTATAGATAAAAATATTAAGGCCAATTGTTTTATTTAACTTAGAATAAATACTTCAGAGTAGAAAAAAAGCGGCGAATCTCGTTAGTGGCGAATTGACCTAGTGACGATCAACTTTTTTTCCAGCGTCATTGACAGACAGCGTTTGAGACTGAGTTTTTCAAAATTAGCGTTTATGTAGCGTAGTACTTAAATGAAAAATGTATGTGACGTCTGGAGACATTAATAAAACTCAAACTCGTCATTTATCAAATACGACGATATACGATACAAATCATATGAGTAATGCATCTTACAATGACGTAAATGACGTTACACGTGGTGATTTGAACACGAAGACATAACGCGAAACATGCGTGTCCAATGAAGTTGCATGCGCCATTTCATACCGGCTGTAAACGGACCGCCGACTGTAGGGTTGTCAACCGTCACTTGCAAAAGATTAGATGAGGTTAGGTAAGACTACCACCGCGGTAAGTCCGTCATAAGTAAAGCTTCTTTTTCTGACTTATTGAGTCGGTTGGAGACTTTTCGTAAACATTTTAAAAGGAAGGGATTCGACTGAGACATAATAACTACAAGTACTTTAAGTCTTAATTTAAGATACTACTAGTAAATTTTTTGCCCATATGTAGTTTTAGGTAATTTATTTTTAACTAGCTTTTACCGCGGCTTCGCTCGCATTGATATTTTTTTTAATAAAAAGTATCCTATGTTACTTCTGCTGATACCTCCAACAATATGTGTACAAAGTTTCATGATGATCGGTTCAGTAGTTTTCGCGTGAAAGATAACAAACAAACGGACATTCACATTTATAATATTAGTAGGATGCAATTACATTTAATTCAAATACACAAATATTTACCGAATTACTACCTTAAAACGAAATCTTACATATCCCATTCATGCATTCTTATGCATGTGTTTTAATATTTAATAGACTACTTAATGACATTCGAAAATGCAAAACACTACAGTTGTTCAAGCGTAAACTGTTAAGTTTTGTCAGTGGTTCTGCAGAAATCTAGCAAGAATATATCGATAGACTAGCGTTAAAAACTTTTAAACCTAATCTCATGTAAGCGTACTTTTCCCATTCTTCATTTCAATCAAACATTATTTAAACACTTACCCGGTTTAATACCATGTCACAGTCGTAAGAGTAACGTAATTTCCGGTCGGACTAAATAGCTGTTTTATGAAGAATCTAATGACAATAATGAGTCATATTTTTTTGTCACTCAGCAATAATTGCTCCGATAGTCGTGACAATGAACGGACTTACAACGATGAGCCTGGCCGTTATCTTGAGGGGCTCTCGCTCCGCAGTTGGGTCCCACAGATATAGCAGTTAGATGCAGTAGTTTTGGGTACGGTGTCTATTGTGAGATTCGTTACATCATATTTTGAATACCTCGTCTAGCCTAGGTGTCCTAAACAAACCTTGGTAGTCATCTCTGTGAGAAAAAAGAAGAAAAAAAAGATCCGATTTCTGGGGATTTATTTATTATATTATTTTTCTTAGATTAATATTTTGAAATGGAAAATAAATTAAAAAAATAATAAATGGCATAAACACGAGTGTCTATTGCTACTCAAAATCATTTTTATTTATTTATTTATTTGTGTAAAAGAAACTTATAAGACTTGCAAGTGCAACTTATTTCTTTATAAAGGGGTTTTCAATAAGATGTTGAAATGAAATAAAACAAGCTTTGTGTGAGGTATTAATAAAAAAAATTCAGGAATCTCGAAAAAAAGCGACAGACAACCGCACAGACAAACATATAGAATTCATATAGGAACGGTTCCTATATGAATTCTATATGTTTGTCTGTGCGGTTGTCCGTCGCTTTTTTTTCGAATATTCGAATTTTGACTTCAGATTCGGATTCAGCATAAAAAAATAGAATAGGAATGTTAAGGAACACCATTCCTATCTCTTAAGGATGGTCAAAATGGCCGACAAATTAAAAAAAAAAATGTTATATAATTGACGAGCCAGGTGTTCCTCTGGCAATGCAAGGTTGCGCATTTTCAACTGGTTTTTATTTGAAAGGGCCATATGAGCCATTAAGTGTGGAATCGTTCAAATGCCCACCTCGGCTTCTTACAATGGCACGGATCCTAGTGGTCCAATTTTCAATGAATTGTTATGTTCACCTTTAGGGCATCGGTCGATTGTGGTTTATTTCTATACACCTGCGACTTCAAGAAACCCCACAAGAAAAAGTCTAGCGGGGTTAAATCGCATGACTTTGGTGGTCAATTCACATCACCCCTACGAGAGATAACCTTACCCTCAAATCGCTCATGCAGAATGTCAATCGTGGCGTCCGCTGTGTGGCACGTAGCGCCGTCCTGCTGGAACCACATGTCGTCTAGGTCCATATGGTTCAATTTGGGCCATAAGAACAAGTCATCGTTCTGTAGCGCTCGCCGTTGACGGTGACCACCTCATCAGCGTCGTTTTCGATAAAGTACGGACTAATGACGCCGCCGGCCCAAAATCGTTACCAAACGGTAACTTTTTGAGGATGCATTATCACCTGGTGAACCTCGCGTGGGTTGGTGTCGTCCCATATACGGCGATTTTGCTTGTTAACACAGCCATTCATCCAAAAATGCGGCCCGTTGCTAAGATGATTTTTCATTCCTTTCCAAACGATTCGAAGCCCAGTCAGCGAACAAACGGCGTAGTCTATGGTCATGATTTTTGAGCTCCTGGTTCAGTTGGATCTTGTATGGGTATAGGCCTAAATCCCGACGCAAAATTCGCCTAGTTGAAGTCTGCGAAAGATCGAGTTCTTGTGCACGGCGAGGAATCGTCTGCCTCGGATTCTGCTGTACACTTTCATGGACCGCGGTGATGTTTTCGGCCGATCTTGCGTTCTTTGAACGTACGGATGTTGGTTGATTGTTTACCGAACCGGTCGTTTTAAATATGGCCACCAAATGTTGAAGAGTCTACTGTGAAGGCCCAGTACTGCAAAATGGGCGCAATGCGCGCAACGTTTGCATTAACGAGCACTCATTTTGAAAATAAAGTTTTACCATTTGATCGTGCTGTTCAATCATGTAACTTGATATGGTGATTTGGTATAAGTAATTGAATAATAAACAAAAGATTTGACAGATGTCACCAAAACAAAATGGCAGCAACGGGCCGCCTAAAACTACCTGCTCCAATTAAAAACCATTTACTTTATATTACGAGTATTTATCCAAAAAATGATAATGTGAAAGTAATAAGTATTATTTTAAACATATCCAATATTAGTAGCTTACAGAGGGCTAAGTCCCATCTACAGAGCCAAATCAAATTTACAAAGATTTTTTAGAAAAAACCGTTGCGACATAATAAGAGACGTGGGGCGCAAGTCGACTGGAGAAGTACCTCCACAACATATAAAGCACAGCCAAATGTGCCACCAGTAAAGTTCTAAGTAGTCGCTGTGTTAGCAATAGGGGTGGTAACGCGCGATTATTTTCATGTATTGCTAGGCTACTTACATCAGGTGGGCCTGCCAACCCGTTTGTTTGCGTCCCATCTAAAATAAATTGGAGCCCTAGCCTCCTCCTCGAATACAGATCCAAGCTAATTAGGTAATTATTAATATAATATTTGCAAAATAAACCACTTTTTTTAGGACGCTTGCCAATCCTAACACCGTGGCTAATCCACCAAACGATCGATAGTGTTCACGATAAACATTCTGTTTTCGTCTTGCCACTGATTGCATCATAGTTACCTAGAATGAAGTATGCTATGCATGAAATTTATTATTTCTTAAATATATATATCGCGGATGCGGATTATAGTAACATATAAAAAATATCATATGAAGTGGGTCAGAGATATGAAAATAAATTATGGTCAAAAACTGAACAAACTCATTTTATATATTCTTATATGTAACCTCACAATAATTACACACGTACTACTGACGTTTTACCAGCGCTCATACGTTCATCATCCTTCACCCGCAAATGTCACAGAAAAGGATTGTTACGTTTATCCACCCTGAAACAGCCACCCTTAGCTGTTCACCTTATGTTGCCGTCTTTCCAATCAATGATTCAAATCGTATTGGAAGATAAAGAAGAAATATAAATCCATCTATTTATATCGTCAGGTTAAGTCTGTAGTGTAGTAGGGGACGAAAATCACATGTCACTCGCTTCATACTACAAATGAAAATAAACAACTTTATCTCTTCACCGTGACAAAAAGTCACGGAAGGGATATTATTACAACTTGTTTTTGAGTGGTATGTCAAACCTGTAAAAGAATGAGGTTTTTAAAATGGTCGGCAACGCGAGAGTGTTGGACCTCGATGTTGCAAGCGTCCATGGATTACGGTTACTGCTGACTATCAAGCAGGTCATATGCTTGATCGTAGTCTTGTTCGTATAAAAATATTTACTACGATGTTCCAAAACGAATCAACAATCGTAAATAGCATGACACGTACCTAATTGCTAAATTTAAAATAACCACACATCGTCTTAACCATACGTCAAATTCCAAGCAAAATGTTTAAGTGTTAGTTAAAAAATGGTTTTTGTTTGAAACCTTATTTTCTGAGAAATTAAATCTATATATCCTATATATTTTACTAAATTTATTATATTTTTGAATATTTTTTTATTTTTATTTTATTTACGTTATTTCATATTCGCTTGTTATTTAAAATGCCTACATAAATCATGACTGTATAGTATAGGCGTCTTGAAACGTAACATTTACATTATCTGTGCAGTGAGATTGCGGCATTAAAAACAATTATAATTAGCATATCTCTTTCTAATCTATTATTTACACCAGATAAGAAAGATCAAACATACATTTATGGTTTACTTTTACAGTCATTTTCAGAGTTCCGTACTACATTGGTAAAATAAAACCATTTGTTGCGACTTTGTCCGTCTGTTACAGTGGTATATTTCAGCATCTATTAATGTTATCGACTTGAAATTAGGAATAGTTTTATTGTTTATATCCAAGCCTTGTGGTAAATAATTTTCGATGCATTATGTAAAACGATGATAAAAATTACAGATGACAAACATCTATGTTAATATTACAGGAAAATAGAACTATTTAACTATACTTTTGACGGTTGTATTGTCAGACTTCCCTAAATCTTCCAAATATAGCTTCTTTAAACTTTTAATTTTAAAGTGCTAGCTAAACATAACTTAGTAACAATTACCAGTTATTTCTTAGATGTTTAATTTTTTGCCGTCATTAATTCATTTTCAGTTCAAGGGAGTACAAGTCTCTAGTTTTCTACTGATAAAATAGTTTTCTGGTGATAAATTTAAATTTATTTCTTTAGAGCTCTAAAGAAATAAATTTAAATTTATCACCAGAGCGCTATCGCTACATAGTCCCAAACTAAGTAAAGTTTATACTAGGACTAACTGATAAATATACATACGTAAAATTCTTTTTAATAAATACTTATTAGATGTAGAAAAAATCCTGACCAAGCCGAGAAGTCATCTCCATCTTTATTTATTTATTTATCAACACTTACATCTATTATTACTACTACTACAACCCAAAGCAATAGAGCAACACCCTTTCAACGTCTACATATAACAAATTATAAATACTGCCACGTTTGTAAATTCATTCAGAGATCTCGTGAATACGTCAAATTTCTCTGCTATTTTATTGAGGGTAATCAGAGAGCGTGTCAGCGGGGCTTTATTTTGTAGGTGGGTCCGCCCGCGAGCCACTGCCAGTAGGTGCGGCCGTCGACGACGCCACACGTACCTATCAGGGACACTCAAATTCGCCAATCTGAGTTACAGATTTTACCTCTGAGCAGCTTGTACAAATAAGTCGTAAACACACCAATGTTGGTCATCTGCCACACCACAACCCTTGCTATTAAGCTATAAAAAAAGTGTCGCTGGAAAGTTTATAGTCAAACAAAAGTATTGTGAGGTATCGTGACCGTATTATGTGGGAAATTTCAGATCAAACGGTCAAAAACATAAAACTGGGCTTTTAGTTTTTTTTTGTATTGATTTTTCATCGTATAGTGTAAGAAACTATAATGTAAATAATATGATAACAATGATACAGTAAGTACCTATATAAAACTTTTTTCTAGGTACACAACCCAATCTACTTCTCGCACAAATTTGCACGTATGCACGCGTTTTTTTTGTAAACAGTAAACTACATATATGTATGCCGTTACGTACATCAATTTAAAGCAAAAATCAAAATTTAAATCATTTTTTTTCTTTTCATTTAATTTAGGCGAAACAATATAGTACATTTTACAAGATAGATCTGGTTTACTTGACAAGGTCATCATGAATTTAGTGGTACAAACCAGGATTCGAACTGGGGTCCAGTTTGGCAATAGGCCGGTTCTTTAACCACTGGGCTATCGCAGCTTTCTTGCATACCATGTATATAAACATATACCATAAATGCCATAAATTGTGTTACAAATGAATATGCATTTATTTTTTTATTAAGTAATGTAATCTTAATAAAACTTGTATGTACATATTTATGTATGTCTCAGCAAAAATAAAAGAATGATTCTATTCGAAATGCCCACCTTCGGCTTTGATACAGGCCTTTAATCTGTCTTGCCAAGAATCTATGGGGTTACACACTGTTTCCATGGGAAATTTAGCCGCTGCGTGCTCCAGAGATTTCTGAAGAAACACAATGTTAGCGCGTCGTTTCGAGCAGGCCATGTCCTCTAAAACTGACCATAATTTGTAGTTTAAGGGGTTCAGATCTGGGCTAGACGAGGGCCAGCCGCCACTCTTCAGCACTTATAAAGTCCGGAATGTTGGTTTCGAGCCAGGCTTGGGTAGTTCGTGACTTGTGACCAGGTGCAGAGTCCTGCAGGAAACTCCACGGGACCTTTTTAAAAAGAGTATTGCTGAGAGGTTTCACAATACGACCCAAGACAGTCTCTTGATACACTTTGGCTGAAGTCTTCACTCCTTTTTCAAAAAAATGAAGTTTTGTGACTCTTTGAAAAGACACCTCCCACCAAACCATTACAGATGGAGGATGATGACCACGTTGTACCTTTCCGGACTTCGCGGACACTATGTCATTTGCTTGTTGTAGTGCTCTTCAATCGTGATTTTTTTTTCATCACTAAAGAGGATATTTCTGTGCCTTTCACCTGCGTATCGGTACAGAAGGCGTTTTGATCGATCCACTCTCTTCAACTATAGGGGTTAATTTAGGGCATGTCCTGTACATCGACGATAAGCGCCGAGTTTCAGGTTTTGTTTTATTATACGCGACAGTCTTAGCGTGAATCTTCGTTTCTCGTTTTTGTTTCCTAATGGGGTTTCAGCGAATTCTGGCTTTAAGTGCATTAACAGCCTTTGTAGTTCTTGAAAAGATGAAGTGTCGGTATATCTGTAGATAGTACGATATACGACCATACGGCTGATACCAAGCTTTTAAAGTGTCTTAAATATGACCGACACGGCTCCATACCCGCTTTGTGCAAGGCAATCCTATTTTATTTAACACCACATTCCATATTGTAATTTGATAATAAACACGTAAAAGACATGTAAAACGGCGGGAAATCGAAAGCAGTCTTTAACCTAATAAACGCGTTCCAAATTCTAAATAATTAAAGAGTTAAAAAAAGAAAAAGTTTCTATGTCACAGTGTTTATGGCCAGACTAGTTATATTCTTTTGTTTATTTTCAGCTCTCCCCAGCATGGGCGGTGATATTCTACTTCATCTTGATAATGTTCGGGATTGCCCAGCAGCTCGCCATCTGGCACTGCGTCATCACCGGCATCATGGCTATCAACGCTCAAGCCCTCAAAGTATGGGAGACGACCATCACGTTCCTCAGTTGCGTATTCGGCCTCGCCATGGGACTACTGCTCAGTACCGATGCAAGTATTAAACTTACGTATTAAAATCTGTGATAATGTGATGCTTTCGCCGTTGTAGTAGGGCTTTCCCTAAGGAGGATATGCAACGATATCATCACGTGGGAAAGGCAGCCTTCCGGCTGATCAGTTAGGCGTAATTTTTAACAAACAGTTTTTACGGAGAGGAATGACTTTTGTCCACAGATAACAACAGCAGTCAAAAAACAATAGAATAACTTCAAAAAATCAAACGAAAGTTGTTGACTTTATCGTGCGTCTCCACAATAGGCTATTTGACTGATTTTGAAAAATTGTTTTCAATTATTCGTTGGTATATGATGAATACACCACATGCATATTTCTGCGAAATTTGCAGTATTTTACGTAAAATATTGTGTTGAAATTTAAACTACAATATTCGCGCTAAAAACGCTGTTTTTTTAATGGCGGGTGCATATGATCTGCGTGACGTCACAGACAAGTAAACGAGTGTACCGAAGTGTACATTCAGCGTGTTTCTAATATTTTTCTTATCAATTTACTAAAAAAAATGGTGTATAAATGGTGTATTGTGCCACAATGTACAAATACTTCTATAAAAACTCCACAAAAAGTGTTTGTTTCTGTTCCAACGAACCCTAAGAGACGTAATAAGTGGTTACAGTTAGCTCGAAGAGACCCAAACAGCATTTTATCTCATACAAGTGTTTTCATGTGTGAAGATCACTTTGATGTAAGTATGCCAGTAATATTTGATTCGAATAGTAATAGGAAATAAGTAAAAATTGATTTTTGTAAAACGAAATAAATATAGTACATATACATAACCTAAAACCATTTGATTAAAATGTGTTGTTTCCATCAACTTGATAGCAAAAACTGGTTTTACCTAGCTTCGATTATTACATTTCAGATGGAAAAAGATACAATTAATTACATGAAGTACAAAATGGGCTTAGAAATTTTGAAAGGTATTAATAGACATAACCTAAATATTTTGTGGAACCGCGACGCAAATTTATATAAAAAATATCATTATAAATAAATAAGTAGATACTTACACAGCAGTTTTTATATTTTTCAGCTCTGCAGCATAATAATCAGTATTATTTTTGAAGAAAAGTGCAACTATAATTGCGTCTATCGTAGGTAGATTTCTATTGTCGGCTCGTACAAAATTCTCGTCCATTTTGATAGCAAACACTTTTATTTTTATTACTAGACATTAATGTCTTGCGGAATCTTCAAAAATTCTTGTAAAAATAGCACAAGAAACGAAGAAAATACGACAAAAATGATAGAATCACATACAGCGTATAACAATAAACAATGTTTACTAGCGTGTGACGTCACGCGAGGCGTAGCCAATCACAGAACGTTCATGTCGCTGAATTAATTTCAAAAATAATTTGAATTAATTTTGTTTATTTTGAAAAATCTATAAATATTTTTGGATAAAACAGAGATAAATATGTTTTTTTATGCTATTACCTAATAGAATCACCACATTTCGTAGCATATTTTTAATAGTGTCAAATAGCCTATTTTCATTAGGTCGTTGCGGTTGAAAATCAGTCTTAGAGCAAAATAATACACTGTGCTACTGCCTCTTTGTATTACAGCGACATACAATTATACTCTTACTATTGTACTTTTTGTTCACTGATTCAAATGACCTATCATCTGTCTAATTTATGCTAGTATTATCTATCTGCATCTTTACGTCAAGCCTCTGTAAGCCAAGCGTGAAACAATACGCCTCGCCGCTGTGCCACGACGGCAGCGCATGGCGTGCAACTTAGCTCGTCGCACACTTACGTATCATACTTCTATCACGTTTTGAAAAATGGCCAACAAAATAAAACTAATTCAAACATATTTATTAAGAAAAATGTACTTACGAGTGAAAAGTAATGTTTTTTTCTTATTGTACATTGTGAATTATTTGTACAAACTTTAAAAGCACAGGTAGGCATTGTAGTACCTTTATTCCGCCGAAAGTCACATAGTACAATTATCCCAATAACACATGTGTGATGTGCGAAGCGAATATTATCCGGATTGCGTCTGTGTTAAATTAGGGTCTGTAGGCCTAATTAAAGAGATCCATCCGCTAGTATAGGCTAGTCACGTATCTTCGTTATTTTGTTTTAATCAAAGGTTTTATCTAACGTTTTATTCGCCTTACTATTTCCTTGTAAACGTTTAATTAATTAATTTTTAAGCTTCGTAACTCACCTAGGAAATCTAGGAAATCATTTCCACAAAATGCAAAATTGCAGAATCAGTGCAGTGATAACAATAAAAATAAATATTTTATAACATGCTGTATTAGAGATATCATTAAAAGATGATACGTGAACGTACGATACGAATACGTGACAAGAGAGACAAAAGCGTTCGTTTTTTTTTTTATTTTGTACGCCAGTAATTCAAATACTATACTACGAGTAATATCAATATGTCACTTGACTATTACGAATATGTTGAAAGGTAATATTTCATTTAATTTTTTTTTAACAACCTTACACAGGTTAGGGATATAAGCATATACTGCGTTTATTGACTACGGTAATCACTTTACATCAAGTAGCTAAACACAGGAACTCAGGAGTCCACTGGCAGCCTCACTCACTCGCAGGAACACGACGACCCTGCAAGGTTGTTATTTGGCTGCGGTTTTCTATAAAGCGGAGGTACTTCCTCCACAGTCGGGCTGCTTTGACGCGCCCTATCTCTCTTTCGTGTTAGACATCCTACGTTAGTTTGTCACCATCTGAGAAGTATTGAAGTAGCATTTCGATGCTTGCGTGCAATAAAAATACTAAAAATATTCTTTTATCAACAGGCGGGCATCAAAATAGTGCATTTCATCGACTACGCATGGGTCGGGGCGTGGTGGCAGTGCGTGGTGCAGACCGCTCTCGTGGTGGGCGTGTTCGCAGTTCGCGGCCGGCCGTACTCGCCTGACGCTGTCGTGTCCGCACTATTCTCCACACGGCGGAGGTTCCCCGCCGCTCTTGCTGCGTTACTCAGCTTCGCTTGGACTGTTGTTCTGCCCGTATTGCTTTGTGTGAGTATATAATAATTCTTTACGTTTATATCGCATATTTTTATTTTGAAATAATGAAGCAGTTGATCTTTATTATCTATACGTAAAAATGTTCATCTTTAAATTTTATATAGCCCAACTCAAAAGTTGGCTATACTGGAAACTGGAAATGTGTCCTCCAACACGTATAATTAGAATACATGTGTCTTTATAGGTGATATTGAAAAATAAACTATAAAAGCACCGAACATTAACGAAAAGATAAACTGGATTGAGGGTGAAACAAGTGTCCATTGACTACTGTAATAGCTTATCATCATTCTGGCTATACAATTGTTTGTCATCAAAGTTTTTTTAATTCATATAGGTCATGTGTTTTGGTACATATATATAACTGCATGTAGGCATACTATCCACTGCTAGCTGTCAATTGCTGCAGAGGGCGAAAACCGTACGAGACCGCCTATATATAACATAAGTTATTCTTTGACTGTTAATTATTAACGTAATTACGTAGGTTCCATAAATAAAGAATTCATTGTTTATTTGTGGAATGAGCTCCCTGTCTTTGCTAGGAACTACAGCATGGGGTTCTTTAAGAAAGGCGTGTGGAGGTTTTTGCAGGGTCGGCAACGCAATAGTGACACCCTTGATGTTGCCAAAGCCCATAGGCTACGGTAACTGCTTGCCATCAGGCAGGCCGTACGCATGATTCCCACCTTAGCGATATAAAAACAAAAACCATGCACTATGCACTAATTTGCTGCTTTTAAGCGTACAAAGATTTAATTAGTAATAGAAGCGACATAGATTTTAGAAAAAAATATGATAAATCTCCTCTACTCGTGTATGATTTGATCTCTAGAAATTCCTGTATACTATAGTATGTTTTGCTCAATGGAAACTGTTTTAATTTTGTTTTAGTTGTTTTTATTTTTTATCGAGAGAGTGTGAGTAAAGAAATACAATTTGTTATTATGCAGGTAAAGATACTGTATATAATTTAATCTGTTCTGCAAATGTATCTTACAACGACACGACATAGGTCCAGATATCGTCGGTCCAATGGTCAATGAGCCTATCTGCCATTTTGTATTTGTATTTATGGCTAATACAGAAATAAAACATTCTTTTTTATCCATACTGTGGCAAAGTATCATATCTGTACAGATCGATCACTATAACTTACCCCTTTGCTTTGATGGTTGGCATGGCATTACTGCGTGCAAGAATATTATATGATGAAGTAATGCCAACAGTAAAGGGACATGTCGCAGTGAACGTAACTCAAAAATAGCAGAAAATATTGACATTACTTTTAGTCACATGAAAGATAAATCTGATTTATTAAAAATCAGAAATTTTTAAATTAGTTACATTTTTTACTATTAGGAAGAGGATGTGTATACGCGTACTTACATGTAAAAGGAAAACTGTAAGGTGACAATGGCGTACCTGCTGTCTTACCTAGCCAAGTCTATCCACTTAGATTATACATTTTTTGTTTCCTTTCAGGCCATCTGCGTAATGGACTTTAGAATTGGTCAACAACGACAATTTTATAGTTGGAGGAAACCTGTTGGGTATGTATTTTCTTCTGATATTAACTGTAAAGTGGTTTTATGAGAATATCTCAAAGCGTAAACGGCTTTCACCGGGCTAACTGATGCATCTATTGCCGCAAGCTTCAATGCAATATCAAAGTATCTATGACAGCCAAAGGACTGCTTACTTTTATACAGGCCATACTCGCTATGAGACTTTAGTGGTGTGGAAACCTACCATTGTCGTTAGTATTTTTGTTTACGTAATAAATACATGTATATTTTTTATACAACTTCGGGAAGCATAGAAACATGTAAAGTAGTTACCGTAGCCTTCTTCTTCTTCTTCTTACTTCTTAGGAGCTTACCGGTCACCCCACTCACTCGCTGGAATACAACAATTCTCCAGGGAGTTGTTATCAACTGCGGTTTTCTTTTAGTTGGAGGTACTTCCAAAATTAAGCTGCAGTGATTTGCCGTTCAAAACATCCAAACCAAGACAAATGTTTGGCCTGTGTGGGAATCGAATCCACGAGCCTTTGTGTTAAACTATTACCGCTAACCACTTGGCCATCGGGCTCTCATTTACTATAAACTGTTTTTGTCTATTGTGGCACTTCTACGCATTTATTATTAGTTGGATGAAAGTAAAATTTACGTGCATTCGATAGATATTGGCCGATATGGACGCGGCAGGCGGCTGTGATGATGCAGCAAGGAGCTCTCCTGATAGTGCCGGTAGCGGCCTTCATCCAGACGTGGCGGTACATGAACAAGGGCCCGCCCGATATATTAGATGTAAGTTATAGTGATCGACTTGATGCTGCACCATCGAGCACAGTGGCATATCACACCGACTTGTTAGACTTCGTTAGGTGATAAACAACCATATACTGTCCGCCTTACTGCATTTAAAACAGGTGATACTATAGTTATTTATAGTCAGACTATTGGTGAGATTGTTAAAGCAGTATTATTTATAGACTGAGCTTCATTTTTGCTGCTTTGGACCGAATTTATAGAATGAGAAGTTTCATTACAATACTTTTGGTAAATCGAGGGTAACAATCTGTTTAACAATACCAAAGCAATTACCTTTTACATACACACACATATATATGTACGAAGGCACATAAACCAACCTTACTTCTCCAATTTTAATTATACTCGTACCAATTAAACTTATTTTTATTAAATCTAAGTAGGGTCATGTTTTCACACCATGTGGGGAGAGTCTGGTGTACTGGGATACAGGCCCTGCCTAGCTTAGTCACCAGTCTCTCACAATTAAAAACATTGTTGTTCAATAAACAAACCAATTGCTTTGTTTGTATATAAGTGTACTTTTATAAGATTGTTGAGAAAAATAAAGAAATTTTGAATTTGAACAACTTGAGAACTATATACTATCTCATTAATTATGATGGATATAATTTTGTCACTGAAGACCTTTTATGATATATAAAAATTTATGAGCCAGTATTATTATTTAAAAAAATTCTAGCAAACATTTGAAATAAAAAATACAGACCTTACCAGCTTTCAGAAAGTCGTTTATTGGCTGGGGAAAAAAATGAGTAGATCTTTGTTAAGGTGTTTTTGACAAATCGTAATAATTAAAAATAACTTAAATCGCCGATATCTTATAACCATTCCAAAATAAAGTTTAGTGAAAATATTTATATTGAAAAAAAATAAAAAATAAAGGTCATTTGCTACACAATTTGTTGACCTCTATTTTTTCAGTATTGACGCATGTTATAATGAACTTTTTAGTCTGCACGAATAGGGATACCTGTTCCATTATATCATTGAATAGATTTGCCTTCGTGTTTTAAAAATATATATAATTATAATTATGTAAATGTACTGCTGCAAGGAATATGGAACTAGCAACTGCACTGAAGAACTGGTAAGCAATGCAATATTGACAACTTTGAATTTTATTACGTTTTGTGATTTTACATATCTTTTTTATTTGTGATTGATTTACATACATTATATTAAAATGTATCTCAGAATTATTAATATTATATATTACAAAGTAAGAACAACGTTTGTCAGTTCGTCACACATGTTAAAGATAAGAATGAAAAATGTCGAATACCTATTTTTAAAGACAACATCATTTTAATACTGGTTATACATAATATAACATGATTGTACAGGTTATAAAAAAATATATATAATTTGAAAGAACGAGGCCGAGTACCAAGTCTGAAATGAATAAAAGAATCTGCTTTAAATAAACGAGACCGTATTTCAGCCGTGACTTGTATTGTACTCACTCATTTGCGAAGAAACAATCCGAAAAATATAAAATTTTAATTTATATTAAAATTTACTTTACAATTTATGCAATTAGACATAGACAATAGTTGAACGCTTTTGTGAGATTAATTCCAATTCTATGAAAGTATACACAATACAATCGGCCTTTAATATAATAAATACTAACTGGACGAAATGCTAATTTAATGCCCCTATGTGAAATAAACGTAAAAGTTCTACATACCGAAATTAAAATTGACCACTAAAATTAAGACTGAGACTAACCTACCATGACCAAATTGGTCATGTTTAATCAGAAGGTGATGTCAGGAGCACCAGGAACCGGCGAGCGTGCATGAAAAGAGCTATGAATGTCACAGAAGCGAGTGAAGTATGTAAGGACCGCGTCTTATGGAGCTCGGTTCTCTCTACCTACCCCGCAAGGGACTTGGCGTAAAGATATACATACATACACTAAAATTGGAACGAATACGATTTCTCGAGACACAGCGAGGTAACAAGTTGTCAGTGTATACTTGTATATTTGCAGCGTATTCAGAACTTGTACCGGCCGCGCATGGGTGCGGACAGCGAAGCGCCTCCGCGCGGAGGAGGGGCTGCGGGCCGGACTCCGCGCCGAGACTCGGCGCCCGCGCCACCGCCCGACCCGCCGCCCAAGTACACGCCTCCACCATCGTACTCCACGGCAACTGGGGCGCGCCTACTTAACACTATACGGAGGAGCTTTAGAACACTTAGAAGGTGAGCTACTACTATGTATGCAAATATGAAAGATTATAAAAAGGACTTTTTTATACTACGTCGGGAGCCATACAAGCATACGGCCCACCTGATGTAAAGCGGGTATCGTAGCCTACTAACGCTTGCGATATATTAAGTATCACTTGCGCGATGCCTCCTCTGCTGCTTATACAGCCACTCCTTGGGAGCTTACTGGTGACCTCACTCACTCGCAGGAACACAACAACCCTCAAGAGAGTTGTTATTTGGCTGCGGTTTTCTGTGAGGTGGAGGTACTTCTTCAGATGGGCTGCTTTGATGTGCCCTATCTCTCTTAAAACATCTAGACCACGACAAACAGACATGTTCATGCACACAAATGTTTGCCTTGTGTGGAAATCGAACCCACGAGCGTTGGTGTCAAAGTCGCGTCATTCACAACGGAGCCACTGAGCTCGTCTTTCGAATAGTGCAATTTTCTGATGCATTGCCAATGGCCAATAATAATAAAAAAATAAAAACTATATTTACAAAAATATAAAAACGAAAGGGTCGTAACGAATATGAGCTGAAAAAATAAAGAAAACTATTGTGAGCAATTATAAGGTACAAAAGTTTATAGTATTCCTGCAGATTTGCCTTAGCATTGGGTAAATCTAGAACTTCAATAGGTAAATGCAACCGCTCTATCTAGCCAGACGTCGACTACAATAACTGAAACAACAATGTTTCGATAACAAGGAGATACAGTACTTGTTTATTTTGTATCAGGAAGGTAGTAAATAGCATTAGGATTCACGTAATGGGATTGACGACTGTCCTATTCACTTCACTTACACTAAAACCAACTTAGGGTCATACTACACACGATAATTTATGATATAATTTTCAGAATTACCTCATCAGCTCGTACAGAACCATCACAACCGGACGAGACATCACAAATACCAATCACACTCAGCGAAACAGTGGACCGAGACAGACAAACAGTAGAAACACAACCGCCGGAGTACAGCGGCGTCTTTACCACCCCATCTATCATTATAACAGACGAAACAGACTCTAGGACTAGTCGGCCGAGATCGTCGACATCTAGGAATTCACTCTCGTTAACGCGAGATTTCCTCCGTCGCTCGTTCGTACGAAAGAGTGATTCGGCTAAGAGTATACGATCTAGTTTACGTAGAAGTTTCAAATACGGTGGTGCCTTAACTACTAGCCATGAGCAGTTGGTGCGCGAAGCAGAGCCGATGTCAAATACGGTCGCTATGTCGGCCATGTTGGATGGCGAACCATCGACGCATGCGCGCAGCCTTGCCTCTGTGATATGATTTTTAAGCCGCCTTTGAGGCATCACAATATTAGGTCTACAATACTACGGCAAGGATTGCGAAATATGCACGGCGTGAACATATAAACCTATCGTGTTTTTATTATTTTTAATGTTTATCTGTGCAATCTGTAGGCTTTTCTTTATCTATATGTTTACCCATGTTAGGCAACTGCATATTTTGGTATTTAATTTTTTTACTATTGATTTCTGGGATTACGATGTGACACAAAATTTAATTAACGTGCACGATGACGTCACGATGTAGCATACTTGACTGCAGTGTTCAATGTTTATTAAAAGTTGGTATTCATGGGACAAAGCCGAAAGAATTTTTGAAGATGATTTGTGATATTTCTCGAATATTTAACATGAAGTACTTCTGCTTTTCAGTTCACTTAAAATTCGTAATAACAGTAAGAAAATTTTTAACAGATGTTTTGTGATACGTGTTTAGTGAAGTATAGTTATATAAACTTATGTTTTGTTTTTGATAGGTACAGTCTACATGCCTATTTAAAAAAAAATTGCTGAAACAATCACAGAGGTTTGTTATCCCTGCCGTGCAGTCAGATTGTGATGTCTAAGTCACAGGCTTTGGTATAATTTTCTGTTCAATTAGTTCAACCCAGCTGCCACTATCTGATTGCATAGTATTGTAAGCCTTGGTTACTGACCGTCTGTTTGTGCATTGAAGTAAAACAATTATTGTAATAATTTAAGTAAGGCAGAATGTTACAGAAACGGAGTATGATATTGTTTGTTTGTTGGATACAGTGCGTTAGCTTTTAGAATACACGTGATAACCCAGCGGATAAAAAATCAGCTTGTTAACGGACTGGTCTCTGGTATGAATCCTAGTGTGGGCATGTACCACTTAATTCGTGTTTTCGGATTTATGTACAATACAACACGTGGGGAAACCTGCGCGTCCTAGAAATTGTATTTGGAAGGACGTGTGACCTAAATTGAGATAGGCCTGGTTTTCCCTCTGGGTTGTGGAGGGCTGACAGTTGTCGCTCCATGTCAAGATCACTTTCACCGTAGTAAAGGTTTGGAAGCGACCGGGATTAACGCACGTAAGATGACCATGATGGAATTCATAAGTTCTATGAGAAAATAAAACAAATATTATCAAGAGATTTTAATTCAATGTTTAATGCATTATAAATGCTAATGGACTGTATAATGTTTTGTGACTTCGCCTTAAACTTTAGCGGCTATTTGATATTACATATTGAACATTCTGATCATGTATTGTTTATGCACAATTGACGGTTGGTTTCTAATACCCTGGTGGACATACAGTCGCACATAGAAACTTATTAGTATTAGTAAGAGTAGCGTTTTAAACATCCACAAATTCTAAACACATTGTGATTATAGTTTTTGAATCGGTCTATACTTAGACCACATGTCATCATTTTAAAACCTTATTATTGCCTAGGACGTAAGATGTAAAGACAATAGCTAATTGTAAAGGAGAATCTCAGCAGCTCCAATATTTTTTTTAATAGTTTAATCATCTTCGTATAAGGCACGAACGAGAGTCACGTAGTTTAATGTTATACAAAATATACTTAAGGATAATAATTTCAGAGCTTAGTACAGTGTGTTAAGATTTTTAATTATTATTAAAGTCGGCAAGCCATCGTTACGAAGTAGATTGTAAGAATGTTCGGCGAATAGCAGACTAGAAATGTGTTCTCATAAGTTTTAAGTTGTATAAATGTGTCGTCGCTGAGCTGAATTGAGTGAACGATGTATGTTTCTTTTAGGAAACAATTGAATATTATAGCTGTCGATACCGCAGATGTTTAATCCTTTTGAATGAAAACTCTAAATATCTACAAATAGAAATTAGGACTTTTAACCAGAAGATAATATCTAAACCAATCGACCGTAAAGGTCCAAACAGTGTGTCTACAAATTTCTCGGATACTAGTATATTAAATTCATGACCCTCATTTAGATAAATAAGTACAAGGATTAGTTAGTTTAGTTTAAAAAATTATATTTTTTGCGATTAGGTTATTGTTAAGTATTGTATTATTAAGGATTAATAAAAGCCAAAACCCACAAGGGCGGTATGAGAGGTATAGCGGCAGCGATCTGGAACGGGATTTTTTTGTAACATTCGTGTTTATTTGCAACCTGTCACACAATAAGCGCGCGGTCGCGACCGCTTTTTATTTAACAGGTTGCATAAAAACACGATTGTTACAAAAATTTTCTTCCCGGGTCACTGCCTCTTTACCTCTTTTCCCGCCCCAGTGGGTTTTGACTTCTAGTGTTATCAAATAAACGATTGTATTTTAGCGCGGCGTGTTAAGTTAAAGTTCTTCACTTTGCAGTACCTCTCTCCTATCTCCATCTTTTTTTGCAACTAGCAACCAATTCAGATTGTTTTGGATGATTGTAGCTTATAAACACCCACCGTTTGATCAGTAACGAGTGGAAAGGCAATGAGTACGGCTCGAGCGAAAAATGTTAATTGATTCCGCGCATGACTAATAATCAAACCACTTTTATTGTACTTAATGTATGTTGGTATGACGTATACCTACTAAGGTTTGCATACTTTATTTATATATTTACTATGTATGCATTAGAATTTTGATTAAACCAATTGTCGTCCAGTACCCGTGATCCTTCTAGATACGATCTCGCTACCATTAGAATGTTTTTGACTACTGAAAAAAAATTACATACGAGTATTATTGCCGAGGCGGGAAAAGTAGGCAATTGCTTATTGGAGTTTGTAGTCTGACCCGTACTCGAGTACTTCAATAATACAAGTCCAACAACTGACCGTTTTGCCTAGACGTACATAGTGTTATTTTTAGAAAAGGAAAAATATTTTTTTATATAAAAATTTATACAATATTTAACTAATATTGAATGTTATGTTGCTCATATTAAGGTTAAAAGAATAAATAGTTGTCCAATTAAAATTTCGAACATAAAACTTGCTAGCAAAGTAGTGTGAGAATTTTTTTGTAGTATATTTTAAATTTCAAACGTAACAGCTCGTAATTGTGACATTTTGCGTATCTTTTTCGTATTTAATTTTACTATTACTCCGCATGATTGAGAAAAGTAAATTATTATGGCGGTTCTCACGCGCTAGTCACGTTAATTTTGGTTAAACCTCGCTTTATGTCCTTATTTAAAAAAAATATAATAGCATCTTATTATAATACAATGGCAGCTTTGAGAAAACCTTTTTTTTAAAACGAATTTTTTGTAAAACCCTGTACAAAGGTAACATATTTAAAAATGTTATAGTTTAAATTCTAAGCGCTCAATTACTGGTACATACAAACGAACTACGTTTTTGATTAAAAAATACAAGTGTTTAATTAAAATGAGTGCCTATGTAACACACGTATTAAAATGTACTGACTAAACGGTATTGTCGATAATTGAGAACCCATGGTTTGGCCATGAATACATTGGGAACTTAAAAATTAGCTTTTAATCCAATGTGCCAGTAACCGGCATTTTGGAACAATGTTCTCCTAAAAAGAAGAAATTCTTGTTTTTGATGTTAAAGAAACGAGTGCGGTGTATAAGGACCGATGTGACGCTCGGTTCTCTGCCTGCCCCGCCAAGGACTTACGGTTAGCGTTAATTAACCGGTATTTGTATATATACTGCCAATTCTTCTACAGCAAGTAAGCTTACGTCGCGTTTCTGATAAATTGGTTTAATTTGATTGAAGGTCGTAAAGAATAATGTATTCGTTCTGAGCAGTTACGACCGGTAGAACCGGATCCGTACTTTGTCATAGGCAATAGTCAAAGGAGGTCGATATTTAGTAACGACAGTTCCAGAATTAAACTTTTATATTATTGTAATTGTTTATTTTTGATGTACTATGATTTAGAACCGTTGAACTGTTGATTTTTATCGAGTACAATGAATTTAGTCGTAAGCAAAACATCGGTGGTTCAATTAGAGTAACAATATGCAGCTTCTTTTTAGTTCCTTTCGTTGCATTTACTTTGTATATTGTTCAAAAAAACTGTACTTGAAATTTTAGTTCTAGTCACTACACATGCTTCCATTCTTTTGTACACATCACATTTTATTCCTATTTTCTGTTTTATAAAACTTGCACGTATTTTTTAATGCACACATTCCTTATTTGCTTGTTCTTTACATTCCAATTTGTTGAAATATTTACAAACAAATAATAAATCTTTTTTTAAATCAATCGTCTTTTCATTAGATTTACCCATAGTCCTCACCACGTGCAGCATCATTATCACATTAATACTGTCACACATGTGATGCATTCTACCTAGTCCGGCCGTAAGTTCTGTTACAAATGAATATGCATTTTTTTTATGAAGTAATGTAATCTTAATAAAACTTATATCTACATATTTATAGAAGTATCAGCAAAAATAAAAGAATCGATTCTATTCGAAATGGCTGTCTTTGGTTTTGATACAGGCCTTTAATCTGTCTAGCCACGAACCTATGGTTTTACACACTGTTTCCATGGGAAATTTAGCCACTGCTTGAGAATTCTTAAGAGGCACAATGTCGGCATGTCGTTTCTAGCAGGTCACATCCTCTAAAACGGACTATAATTTGTAGTCTTATTCAGATCTGTGCTAGATGAGGGCCAGTCTTCAACCCTTATTAAGTCCGTAATGTTGGTTTAGAACCAGTCTTGGGTAGTTTGTGCCTTGTGAAGGTGATAAGTCCTGCTGGAAAATCCACAGTATATTGAAATTAAACTATTTTTAATGGAAGTATCGCGTGTTTTATTTATTTTGTTGAAACCTGACGTTTCGAACGCTTTGCAGCGTCCGTGGTCGCAGGAAAGACTCCACAGTATATTTTTAAAAAGTTATTGCTAAGAGGTTTCACAACACGATCCAAGACAGTCTTGATACATTTTGGCTGAAGTCTTGACTCCTTTTTCACAAAAATGAGGCTTTGAGACTCCTTGATAAGACACGCCCCACCAAACCATTACAGACGCAGGATGATGACCGCGTTGTACCTTTCTGACCACTTGGGCGGCTTCTTTAGAACTGTGTGCGTACACTTTATCATTTTGCCTGTTTGTAGTGCCCTTCAATCGTGATATTTTTTTTCCAGTAAAGAAAATATTTTTGTGCCTTTCACCTGTGTATCGGGACAGAAGGCGTTTTGATCGATCCAGTCTCTTCAGCTATAGTGATTGCTTTAGGGCATGTCCTGTATATCGATGATAAGCGCCGAGCTTCAGGTCTTGTTTTATTATACGCGACCTATGTAACCTAGCGGGAATCTTCATTTCTCGTGATAAGATTTTTGTTTCCTAATGGGGTTTCGACGAATTCTGGCTTTAACAGCATTACCAGCCTTTGTAGTTCTAACAGCACGCGGCCCTCGCCCTGATCTTTTATGGTCAGAAGTGTTGTATATCTATCGATAGTACGATATACGAACATACGTTTGATACTAAACTTTTGGAGTGTCTTAAATATGCACTTGATTTAAAGTACTTTGTGCGCTTCCGGTACCGATTAGGGTATATACTTCCTTTGAGGATTAGGTACAATCCGGTACGAACGTCGATGCATGCGCCGCCGTTGCCATGGCTACTCCGGACGTTTAGCGGGGGCAGCTTCAACCTCGTAGACAGAGTATATAGATACCTGTAACTTTTGTGTTACAGTGATGCGCGCGCATCTTAAAATTTCACTCTCATCATTTTTCAAAACGCGCCTGAAGAAGTATAACTTCAAAATCACTCCTACAACTACAAAAAGCTTTTCTGCGTCTTCATTGACTTGGTAAATCTTATGACAGAGTGACAAAGAACGAACTTTGGCTTACGCTATTCATGTATGGCGTAGACAGTATTTTTTTATATACAACGTCGGGAGTCATACAATCTTACGGTCCACCTGATGTTAAGCGGTTACCGTAGCCTATAAACGCTTGCAACACATATTTAACATTACTCGCGCGATGCCACCTCTGCCGGTAACACAGCAACTCCATCGTAATTTACTGGTGACCTCATTCACACGCAGGAACACAACAGCCCTAGAGAGATATTATTAAGCTGCGGTTTTCTGTGAGGTGGAGGTACTTCCACAGACGGGCGGGCTGCTTTGATGCGCCCTACCTCTCTTAAAATACCCAGACTAATACAAACAGACATGTTCATGCACACAAATGTTTGTCCTGTGTGGGAATCGAATCCACGAGCGTTGGTGTCAAAGTAACGTAACAGCGCGTTTCGCCAACGCGCCACCTACCTCGTTTTGTACTCATATAAGGATTCGAGTGCCTGTGTTACAGGGTAAATGCCGTAAATGGGATCTGTATACTCTGGTTCAGCATCGAATGTGGTGTTGGCTGTGTAACAACTCCTTGGCTGTTTAACTTATTCATGAACAGTTATTTGACAGATTTGAAAGAGTATGACTTTGGAATAAGAATGAATGAGTCAATATTTCAACTTGTACGCCGATGACCAGGTTCTCCTGGCATCTTCGGCGGAAGAATTACAACAAATGATTGCTATAATGAAGGAGGCCTTAAATGGAAAGGTATGAAGGTGAATGAAGACGAAAGCGTCGCTGATTGATAGGAATGAAACTGTTACAGTGTCAGATAATATTGATCGGAGAGGAAAAGTGGAACATTGAATGAATTTCTGTATGTGGGTTCCATATTTACGAGCTATGGGAAATGTGATGGAGATATTGATAGAAAAGTGAAAGCAGGAAAACCATGTCAATGGTACGTTATACTTGGTTTTGACGAGCGTAAATATATCGAACAATTTATTCTGGGACCAACATTGACGTATGGTAGTAAATCATGGGTATGGCAGAAGCATGAAAATGGGGTCAACGCTGTTGAAATGAGAGCACCGAGGAGTATGTCTATGTATAGAGTCAGAATGATTGATAGAGTAAGAAATAGCACGATACGAGCACAATGTGGAATGAAAGATGATGTAGTGACAAAAATTGAAAAGGGTATGCTGAAATGGTTCGAAAATTTGGAAAGAATGGATGACAAGTGGGTTACAAAAAAATAAAAAGAAGCAACAGTCACTGGAGATGTCGGCAGGATGCTTTTTTTTATTTAACTTGCTGTTATGAAGATCTCTAATATTCGTTTTTCTTAATGTAAGAGGCATTAAGAAAAACGAATATACAGACATGCATCTGTTACGTTATCACATGTATGTTATAGATAATATTGGATTTACTGGCTATTTTATTAACATATGTACGTCTGCCATATAGCTAATCTGTCATATCCAAGAATCTATTTAATCCATGAATCTGTCGAGTAGCGATTCTGTTTAAACATGAATCTGTCCTGTTCAGAATTTGTCGTATACCGAACAAGGGCTGATATGAATTTATCGTAACATTTAATCGATAATTTGAAAAGAGATCGTATTGGCAAGTTTCTTTTGGCATTAAAAACGAAAAATAATAACGTAAGAGAATTTAATAAGATACAATAAGATTATGTTAAAAGAATGTAACACGTGTGTAAGTGCCTGGGAGGGTTCAATGGCAGATAAAGATTTTTTATCTTATCACACGCTCCATCAACTTGCGAGGGAAGGGAGGTTATAGCGATAGCATTAGGAGCATACAGCTTCAGGACGAGTACATCTTGCTGCGCGATTGCGGGTTCCGGCATTGGGGTATTGTACCGAGGCAAATACCAACCCAGTAAATCGGATTTCTCTGTAACATTACTTTCTTTGTCCAAACTGCTAGACAGCGCGACTCCCCTAGTGAAGGCTTGTAAAATGATTTTAGGTTGCGTTTCAAATCAGAGACAGCGTTCCCATAGCATGTGCGATGTATGTTAGTCGAGTAGGTAGCAAATTACTGGTCTAGGCCATTATGACATCAAAATAATGAATAACTTTAAATATGTTAAAGGTAGATTTGTTTACATAGGTATCAAGCAGCAAAACTGGCGTTTAAAGAAATAACGATGTTACAAAAATAACTCCGTTCCACATCTTGGAAGTTCATTAGCGTAATGTAGGAACGCGTATTTGTGTGAAGATTTCGAACTTTGGGTACTCCTGTTCGTATTTGGGGGTCACAAGTCATGTATATTCCAAGCGGCCGCCGCTAATTCGTTCTACAGGGTTAGGCATGGGACCGTGGTAACATACATAACGGCCATGTACCTAATTCCTATTTTACTGCGTTGAATGGTCCGGCGTTGCATCCAATCCCAGGCAAACCTAACCCATCCTTTCCTCCCTTGTTATATGTACACTACACACGAGTATGTGCTAAGTTATTACTTAGTCAGTCAGCCCAAATATATTATAAATATCCTTCCTACAACCGCGTAACGAAATTCAGAAACTGGGGGGTGATTCGCCCTCGAAGCTCGGCTCGAGCAAAGATCTAGTATGAAACCGGGTGTTGAGGCTCGTACGCACCTTTTTTTATACAGCGTAGGGAGGCATGCAAGCACACATCCCACTTGATGTAAAGCGGTTACCGTAGGCTATAAACGCTTAAAATACATTAAGTATCACTCGTGCGATGCCACCTCTGCTTCTAACACAGCAGCTCCAGAGAACCTTGCTAGTGACCTCACTGATACGCAGGAACACAATAACACCCTAGCGAGTTGTTATTTGGCTACAGTTTTTTGTGAGGTGGTGGTATTTCCCCAGACGGGCTGCTTCGATGCGCCTTACCTCTCTTAAAATACCCAGACCAAGACAAACAGACATGTTCATCCGCTGTGTTCATCCACACAAATGTTTGTCCTGCGTTGGAATCGAACCCACGAGCGTTGGTGTCAAAGTAAAGATACTATTAACTGATTGAGTGACTGACTTTAGAACGTTTCTCGCAAGTGATACTGCTGCTTATGTTTCCTAAATGTGAAAATAGTGTTTGTTGTACAGCGTGCACTGAGTTACGAGCGACCAGATGGAGTCAGAAGTTAATATTTTTAAGAATCACGCTTGCTATGATTGGTGATATCAGTTTGAACATGAAGCCATTTATCAAATGTAAATATTCCCACATTGAACTTCGGGGACAGGTTCAGGGGGCATGTTTCGTATAAATAAACAACAAGATTTTTAATTTACTTTTATTTATTTCAATGAAAAAATCACCATTAAAAATGTATCAAGTTCATAGTTAAAATAGAAATACAATAAAATTAAGGTACGTTTGAGATGCATAATATTTCTATAAAGTCCTTAACAAAGAAGCCGAGGTAATAAAATGTCTTAACTTAAATCTAAAAGATATAACGAAAATGTTAAACTTTAGGATAAGAATAATAAGAGGCAAAAGAGAAGATGTGAAATAGAAAGAAACGCGATTCTACATTTTATGACCTCAACCTCATTGTTTGTGAAATAGTTTTTCAAAAATACATTAACAAACACCACAATTACTTTATTATTCTCGCGTTCATAAAACGATGTCCGCAACAATAATAATAAATAAT
Source organism: Pyralis farinalis (assembly GCA_947507595.1). Classification (NCBI taxonomy): domain Eukaryota; kingdom Metazoa; phylum Arthropoda; class Insecta; order Lepidoptera; family Pyralidae; genus Pyralis; species Pyralis farinalis. The sequence continues at coordinate 11,521,054 of OX382273.1, forward strand.
AAACCCATGAACAGAGCAGAAATAGTCAAATGTACATAGATTTTGGAAAAAAAAAACACCGAGTTGAAATATTCGGTGTATATACGAACGGTCAAAATATTGCCGCATCACAAATTAATATAGAATCAAACAAGTAAATCTGCAATGTACACTTGTTCTGCCCTCATTTCGATTTCTTCTTTTCAAATTCTTCTTCTTTTCATGTTATAAGGACATCACATTATTATTACATCGCGATATGTCACTGGTATGATCATTATTTTGCTTCACTAAGTTAAAAATTCAGTCTAGGTCATCGAATCTCAATAATTTCAGTCGTAATAGGCCATGGCACACGATTTCGTCTGTTCTATCTAATTAATGAGTTGAAATTAAGTACCGACTTCGCTGCTTTTGAGTCGGTGGTTTCTTTTTTCTTGGATGGGTCGATCATAAAACATTTCCAGAGACTGAAAGATAATAACGGGAAAATAAGATTATACAATATCAGTAATTATCATAAATGTGAGACTATAAAAGCCATATACCATAAAAGAGCTGGTGAAGAAGGTACTCGTATTTTATTCACAACGAAATGTTAATAGAGTACTAATATTCTTTTTAATTGAAAAGAAATAAATGTAGTTTAAGTTCTTAGGGCATTTGACGTTTGAAAACATATTCTGTACGGATTTTGAAATTTCTTTTATCCATTAAACTATAAGTATCACTAGAAAGGCAACTTTATAAAACAATTAGCGGGCCCGACAGACGTTGTCTTGCTCAAAATAAATCTCTAGAACCCGATTGCAGCGCCGCCTATTGTAATCTGTCTATATAGAGACTCACTCAGCTCCAAATGTAAATCTAAACCATTTATGAACCCACTCATATACACATAACAATGGATCAAAATCGGTCCAGCCGTTGTAGGACTTCAGTGGCATAGACACGTACAGAAGAATTATATACTCGTATATAAACCAATACTGTTCCACGTATGACAGACGGGATGCGGAAAATGGCGAAAGTTATAGATTCTGCATTATCTTAGTCATTTCGACACTTGTCGCTTTCTACAAATATAAATTCGATAGATCTAATGTTGGCAGGTGGTCAATACATACATTAGAAAAGGCGAAATTAAAAATGTCCTGCAAAAAAACGTCAAAATGAATGCGAGTCCACGAAATACAGTTGAATGGAACATTTTTATTGTCCCGAAGAGCCAATTGTGCCATGACATTTAGCCTTGTTTTATTTTTAGTAGTTATGGCATTTACGCATGCAATACATTAACTATTGCTTGCGCGATGATGCTAACACGACAACTCCCAGCTACTCTTTTGCTCAGCTCTACTTGCTACTCAGCTTGTTTCCTGTGAAATGGAGGTACGTCGCTAGTCAGGCAGTTTACTGTCGACCTCTTTTACATCCAAGAACGTAACACGCCTTTTTTTTAATTTCACCCCTCTATTGCCCGAATTTTATTCGTCAGTAGCGTGCACCACATGCAGATTCTGAAGGTTTTGGTGAGCAATTTACACACAGAAATAAAAAATACATACCGCAAAGTCTCATCTGCCGCAGCGGACAGCACGGTAGTGCCGTCAGGTGAGAGGGCCAAGTGCAACACGCGTGCGACGTGGCCGGTTAGTTCCACTGCGCGGGTCATCAGCGGGTACTTCCATATCACTAGCTGATTGTGAGCGTACCCGTGGCCAGATATCAACTCCTTGTAGTGAGTGCTCCACAGTATTGAGCACACCTAGATATTAAAAAAAATACCTCGAATCAACTACATGAGAGCAAAGCAAATTAAAGGTCACTGCATACGTAACGTGTTTTTTTCCCGGACGGAACGGGGACGGAACGGAACGTGAGTTTTTGTAATATCGTTTCATACAAAATGTAAGTGAAAGAGCATACGCGACGGAGGCACGCGATTCCGCTGCGTATGCACACTCGCCCCGTTCGCTCCCAAGAGTAAAGTAGTGGTGTAGGTAAGCAAACAAAAATGGACGACGAAAAATTGATCGAATATGTAATAAGGCCATATCCAGCTTTATACGATTTTTCACACTGTAAATATCTAGACACGAAGTTTAAAAACTATCTGTGGCGTATTAAAGCTAATTCTTCAAATGAAAAATCCATGTTGCCTCGTGCACAACACTAGCACGTTAGTTCCGAGTTTACTGTCACGATGCGTATGCATTAAATTATTTACTAACCACGTCCCGTCGCCGCCCCGTCCCCGTTCCGTCCGGGAAAAAAACACGTTACGTATGCAGTGACCTTTAGGGTCAACATTGTATTTGCAACAACAATGTCAATAAATAGACTCAAAACATGATCATCGAAAAAAAATGTTGCATTGATACTAGAATAAATTGCTTTATTGCACCTGTTTATTTCAAATGCACATTTGTAGTTTTCTACTGGCGAGTTACTGCCATACTCGACGAGCAAGTTTACCAGTTAACGTCAATCATTTTAGGTGTGAAATAATGTATAACTACACCATAAATTGGAATAACTAAACTATTTATTGTAGTTACTAATGAGAAGTGGTTATGATGTTTACTAGTTTGTTTGCACATTAGTGGTATAACTAAATCCACAAAATACCTAATCAAAAAATCATATGCAAACTAATAGATTACTTGTTATTTGTAGAAGATAACTAAAGAATAAAATGTCCACTCGCTCTTAATTTAATTTATTATATAAACCCCACTTGCATGAGTAAAAGTGAAACAATGTTTATTGAGAATTGTAAAAAAAAAATACATTACTATCAAAACTGATAGCAAAGCACAATTGTATTATTGGAAGAACAAAAACTGAGTACAGGTCGCCTTGGTATCGGATATGTTGAGCGCTCGTAGTCCCTCTCTATGCATTATTATTATTTGTTTACATTATTTGTATGTTGTGATTATATTCCCATCAGTAATTTATCTTCATCACTTGTCATTTATTTATTTATTTATAATACCGCTAAAGACAAATACTCAGTGTTTAACCGATGACTTATAGTCTAATATGCCTACAGTATTGTCGCACTCGCCCCGCGTGCATCCATCTCAGGCCGTAGCTGAAAATCAGTTACTTGCTCTATGAGCAATCGATTCACTGAGCTGCAGCCTATTTGTACTACTGCGACACGCACGCATGTCTACTGTCTTATCTGTTTGTGTAATGTTCATTTTTTATTTCTTTGTACGTGTATTTTTTTGTTGTGTGTTATTTCTTTGTAGCATGTGTGTTAGTGTGAGTGCAAATAAATCATTTATCTATCTAATTCGTTAACTGGCATAGGAAAATATAATTTTTCTTTTTAAAATGCTGTATGGTTGTGTTGCGTTCGTGATTATCATTTGTGATTAGAACCATGATTGTGTGCATATTGTAAATTAAATATTTTCAAAAATGGGGAATTAGAAAGTACCGCCTTTGTCTCACACTGACACTCTGCCTTTTGAAGTAGACAGAGAGAACCGAGCGCCAAAGGACCACTAGGGTTCCTGATATCGCCATACCTGAGATTTGGTATCCACTGTGTTGAGGTTAATGCCAGTGTTCACGTTCCATATGCGTATAGTTCGATCTGCAGTGCCGCCTCCCGAAGCCAAGATTCCTGAACTCCATGGACACCACGCCAGTCCTTTCACTGCAGCCAAATGTTGACTGAAACATATATTATCTTTATAAGAAAAATGAGTGAATGTTTATTTTACATTTGTTATTATTGGAGAGAATTCTCCTGAGTTACGAACGTAGCTCATGATTACATTTAGAGCCAAAGCAAAGCTCATCTGAATGTGATACACGCTGATTATTAACATAAAGAGAGATAGTGGCATCCAACCTGGCATTATCAGTAAGGTTCTTAGGAGTTGCTGTGCTAGCAGCGAGGGTGGCAATGTGCGAGTGATACTCCTTGTAATTCGAGCGTTCATAGACTATGGTAAAGAATTTACATTCAGTGGTCTGTATGCTTTTTTGCTTGCGATAAAAAGTAATATTAATTACTTACTTGAATGAATGTATGTACTGTGTTTGGGTGTAATGTTGTCCTTGTGCGATGGGCCAAATATTAAGTAAATTGTCATTGCTGCCCGAGGCGAGAAGACGACCATCAGGCGACCACTTCAGTCCACAAATCTGGTGGTAAGAAAAGAGGTGATAAGTCATACAAAGTAAATAGCATAAAATACTTCAATGTCTTTTATGTTTAGAGTGGATAAATGCAAATAATTACTTGCACGATGGGCGTAAAGAAAGATTGATTTTTCTAAAGAAATAATGAACATTGCCCGCATATACTACTACACCAATCCTAACTCATCCCACAGCAGCGATATGGGTCTCCCTTCAATCATCGAACTACCGCGCTTCTTAACTGCGGATTGGCGAAGGGCCAGTGTTTGCAAGCCGCCCGGAGGCCACAGACTTAGCTTAACAACTTTCATCTACCGACAACAGACAGGGCCAACGGCTTAACGTGGCCTCCGTACACTGAAGCTTGCAATATATAATACCATCCATGGACAAGCTGTGGTAGACGTTGCTTGGTGTTCGGTTAGAATGATACGCACAACGATGCCATCGAGCTTTAAATAATAAATCGTAAACCATTTTACATTATAAAGTAATTGTACCATTACTATGTCTTGTATCACATGTATGTTTTGTATTTAACAACAATAAAATATGGGTATGGGGCGATAACATAGTGGTGCCAACTTAATTTACACCGCCAACAAGTTACAGAATTGTACAGAGTTATAAAAAATATTAATTATTCAGTAATTAGCATGCATATTCATTATGTTATTCAGCGATCAGTCTAGTTAGTAATTGGCGAGTCGTACTACGATTTACTTAATGTAATGTTGCGAATTAGTAAATGAATATCAGTGACAAGCAGACTTCGAGTCGGCCACACCGTTAGAATATTAGATGGATATGGGAGTTTTCTTTTTAAATGAACTATTATAACTTTTAATCTGTTGCCAAATAAGTGAGGTAAATTTACAATGGGATATGGATTTAAATGGAATTTTATTTATCACGATGTCAATAAAACATTTTTGATATTTGTTCATATCCTGACATAGGATTGTGCTCTTTCATAGTGCGACAACTCACATAGGAGAAGATGTGAGTTTTCTTGCACATTCGTTTGTGGATTATCAGGTCCTGTATTTTACTTAATGACATCGCTACTTGTAAACATTCATCCTTTTTACTTTATGCAGATGACACAATTTTTTTTTTAAATATTAAAACTATCGACGACTCGTTCCTAATGCTAGATGACTTAGATAGGATCGATAGTTACTTGTATATCTAACATGTTACAACGAAATGTCTCCAAATGTTATTCAATGAGTGTAACTCATAGGATGAATAGCGTGAGTTTTAATTACACGCTCCGCGGGCAAGTACTCGCTAAAATCAGTAAAATCAAAGATCTTGGTGTAATTATTGACTCCAAATTCATTTTCAATTAAAACATTGATAACATTATAAACAAGGCATCGAGAGCACTGGGATTTAGAATCAGGTCCTGTGCCAAATTTAGTAGGCTCAAACCAATAAAAAATTTGTATTGTTCCTTTGTCCGCAGCATCCTTGAGTACAGTACGCGTCAGAATTATGTATTCCGATGTACGACGTATATAAAAATAGGATTGGAACAAATTCAGAAGAGATTTTAAATTACTTACAATATAGATCTAGTCAGTGTCTTCCTGATTACAACACATGGTGTAATAAGTAACATTTCCTTCTACTCAAAATGCAGAGAAATCTTTATGACATAGTTTTCTTTATTAAGATACTAATTAATAAAATAGACTGTCCTAAATTACTTGATGAGATCAAATTAATCATTCCCTTCAGACAATTTAGAAAATATCACTCATTTTATATTTCTTCATGTAACACAAGTTTCTTATAATTTGGTGACTCTACTGGCTTACATATTTGCTAATTAGATGTGAAAACTATGAATTGGCTAATTGCATTTCACTTATCAGTGTAATGTTTTTATTTGTTAGCTGTATGTTTTCCGAATAAATAAATAAATAAGAGAGCATGCTTAGTCATATACTCGGTTATTTATTGAAATCTTCTTTTTTAACGGTTAAAACTTACCTCCTGCGTGTGCGCATTGATGGTGGTGACGGCGTGGTCCCTTTGTCGGACATCGTGGTGTATTATTTTCCCGTCGCGTCCTCCGCTCGATACTATATACATGTTCCACGCCAGAGAGCCAATGCGGCCAGTGTGGCCGTCCATTACCTACAAAATATTACGAAGTGAGGACTAGATCAAACAAATAAAACAAACAAAAGAACATGTCAAATGACCTACCCATATACAATTTTCTGCTTAAAGTATATACTAGTATCGATCATCGATGTATAACTGTAGCATTGTTTATGGTTTACCAAAGCGTTTGACCATGTTAATCATAATCTACGAGTATCTATCTATAACTTCACGCCAAATCCCTTGCGGAGTAGGCAGAGGGAACCAACACCACTTCCACTTTTGCATTGTATATCTGCTTCGTCATTCTTTCATCCTGCATTCTTTCTACATGTCCGAACCAACGGAGCATGCCTCTTCTTATTTTGACACCGACGCTCTCTTTCAGATCAACAGTCTACAAGCGTTACGCCACAAATTTTGGGCAACGCACGCATTTCGACCGCGTGTACTCTACTTTCATGCTCTCTCTGCCATACTATATCGAGATACAGAATAAACAGCCTAGCAGACAACAAGCAATCCTTGTAGGTGGACTGCACAGCACGGAGCAGTGAAGCGTCAATTCCATATCTCGGCAATATGCCCCACAGTTCCTTTCGTACAACCCTATCAAACGCCTTCTCAAGATCCACAAAACCGCAGAAAACCTTCTGGTCTATGGGTAGATGCTTATCCACGATATTGTGGAGCGAGAAAACTTGATCCGTACATTCCCTTCGATTTCGAAATCCTCCCTATGCATCCCACAGCATTTCATCAAATTTCACCGCCATTATCCTTTCAATTACCTTTCTATATACTTTTGCTGCTAAGCTGATCAAACTGATGGCCCTATAGCTGGCGCAGTCCATGCGTGACCCCTTGCCTTTATACAATGGTACTGCGCGTCTCCAGTTCATTTCTCCAGCATAGATTGCATAAGTACCAGTAGTTTGATCATCTCAGCTATGATCATATCTTAATATCCTATTAAACAAGCTATATGCATACGGAATAAGAGGTAATGTACATAAATTTATACAATCATACCTGTTACTACAAAACGAAATATGCAGTGAACTTGACAAGATGACATTTATCACTTATTAACTTTGAATTGCAATATAGAATGTTGCACTAATTTTAATAAATAAATTATGTGCTTATCATATTTTTTTTTCATTAATAAATGTATTACTGTATGCCTTTACAGCGATCACATCAATTCTATATGTATTCCAATTGCCATGCTATGGGGTACTTACTTATGTCACACAATAATAAATTGATTTTGAATTTATGTGTGTAAAAAATACCATGAGGTGTGTAAGTAAGTAAATTACCATCATATTTAGAGCCAAGTGCTCATGTTACATGTGTACATATAGCGCACATGTTATTCCCTGCTAAGTACCAAACAAGACCTTAGCAAAAGGTAGGTATATACAGGTATTGCAATAAGCAGTCTTACTATAGAGGGTACCACCTTACAGAAGACTCTACCCAACAGAATTGTATCAGATGGTTGATAGTAAGATGAGTGTTTTTTTTTTCTACGGGACAGGCCCACCACTGTGTCTCCTGTGTAGCCAGAATTAACAGCGGCAACTACAAAAAAGGCAATGAACAGTGAAGTCCATTGCCATCCCGGGGGTTAAACTACAGTTGCCTTGGAACTCACAACAAATTTAATTAGAAGAAATTTGTAGGAGTAGGAAGTTTTGGAATTGACTTCACCTCTTGGCAAAGTGAGAGACAGCAATATGACAAATAAGGCATTTAAAACCTCAAAGAGATGGCTCGTCAAGTGAAGCTCAATTGCTGTGCACCACGGACTATCAAATATCTAACACTATTGGGATCTAAATTGTGAGTTGTTACCTAACACATTGATTCCAATAATATAGATTGCAGAACCACCTAAAAACGCCTGGTAATTCTCCCTTGTTGCCATCAAATCAGAATAGTATACTAACCCAGATGTAACACACAAGGAATTTAACATATTGTCCCGCTCCCGATGCCAGATACACTCACATAAAGGCGATGACACAAGTCTAAATGAAAAGAGCTTCGCCCTAAAGTTTCCATGCCCTGTTAAAAATTGCGCAACAGGATGATCGATCTCTAACCCCTCTTTACTTAATCTGTCTCGCACTGATTGAAAGAACAGATACAAATGGCATCCTTTAGTAGAAGTTTCCCATCTTTCTTGCCATTCTGACAGTAAAGTTTCAAATACCTCGTCAATTGGTTTGAACAATCTAAGTATTTTGTCAATATCGCGGCGTTTTAGAAAGTCAGGGTGTATGTTTTTAGAGATGTAGTACATTGAAGCCCGGCGTTAAATTTCTAAGTCAACTGGTAATACGCCTGCCAGCACTGGTAGTGCCTCGGTGCTCACAGTTCTATACAATTTACATAAGAATAGTGACCAGTCAGAACCCGTTATATACGTTTGGCCATACATTTCGCGGTCATATATGACCACCCGGGTTTCGAAGGGTTAAAGCGAGCCGCTGACTTTGCAGCAACTTACGACGCGCAGCAAAAGATGAGTGATTGCTTAAACAAAAATAGTATATGGCGAGCGTGCTGGCGGAGTGGTTAGCAATGTCTATCTATTTTTTTTAGCAAACATAATAAGGTTGTGATCTAGAGGCTAGACGATTATTGCAATATACGAAACCAGACACCACCATCTGCGCGGATATAAAAACAATAAGTTAAAAAAGGAAGTTAATTTTTCTTTATCAACACAGTGTATGGACAGTTTCCATAGGAGAAAATTGTGTCATTTTATGCCCATTTGTTTCATTCAATTTGGTGTCATCTTAATTGTGTCATCGTAAGTGAATAGTAATTAATTAATTAGAAATGCTAACTTATCCACACAAAATTCTAGGTGGCTTAAAAACATATAATGAAGAGTTGGATCTTACCCTTAATCTCTTAATTTTAGCACAATCCCATAACTCAACAGTAGCCGCCGAAGTGCCAACTGCAAGATGCGAACCAGCACCCTGTACCCATGATACCGAGCACACAGTCTGTGATTGTTCTAGAGTCAACAAGTGATCTATTTGTCCCGTGCCAGCGTTCCATAAGTATACTGAGCTACCTAAAGCCACTGCCAGGATGTTTGATGTGCTCCAGTCAACTAGGTTCAAATCTGGAATTTAATTATCCGTTATCTTCACTATATCTTCTTCAAAGCCATATAATCATACAATTCTCAATGTGGTGTCTATAAAATCTGATCTAAAGTCAGGGTGACAGGCTTGTGAGCCTGTTTTGTTATAATCATACGAAATAATTGTAAAACATAAAACTTACAATAATCATCTAAAATATCTGGCGCATCTAAGATCCTGTCGGGTCCCTGTGGTATGTATCTAGTAGTGTTCTTTACTGTCGAGGGTACTTTGGCCTGAAATTGTAATTGCTGATAACAGGGATGAAAATACAGCTATATTTAAGGCAAGTAACAAGTCAAACAAGCCCAAACTCATTGGACTTAATATTACATGGTAAGGAATAGGTGTTAAAATATAATTGTATTATCATTGGAACTCTAGTCTGTTACCATATTTAATTTTAAGGATATATTTTATCACATAGATAATAATAATACTATCTTCAACCTTCACAATCAGAGGAGCTCAATGGCACCACACTATTGCCTTATACTGACTACTATACTGAACTACACTACATAGTCATAACGGAATTAGTTCAGATGATTACATAAAGATATACTATGTGTGGAATCATTTAAAAAAAACAATTAGATTTTATTGTGACAGTTTTTCACAAACAAAAAATATATCATTATTTTCTTTAATGGATTGTTAAAGAAAATAATGATATATTTTTTGTTAAGAGTCGCTTCTCCATTAGACTTCAATTGGAATTAATTTTATGCACAGTTATAAAAAGCAAATGGTGCCAGTTCTACCTGTGAATACACAACTCGAAGTCTGTTCTGGTAGCCTTCTGGTGCAGCAGGGGCTTTGCATGTGTATTGTAACAGTCGTCCCGGTTCTGTGTCTGTGAGGGCCCGGCATATAGCCTCACCCGTAGCTGTCTGCGTCTGCGAAGTCTCTTCACTTGTCTCTTCATCACGGTTCATCTATGAAGAAATAAATTACATATATTATATAAACGCTAGGTTTTTAGTTCGACGAGCTCGGTGGCGCAGTCGTGAAACGCGCTGTTACGCTACTTTGACACCAACGCTCGTGGGTTCGATTCCCACACAGTACAAACATTTGTGTGCATGAACATGTCTGTTTGTATTGGTCTGGGTATTTTCTATGTATAATAAGTATGTATTTACAAAAAAAAATGTATTCACGTATGTTTATCAGTTGTCTAGTACCCATAACACAAGCTTCGCTTACTTTGGGGCTAGATAGCGCTGTGTAATTTGTCCGACAATATTTATTTATTATTATTATTATTTATTAGTACTAATCAGCTTATCTATCTAGATAAGCTGATTAGTACTAAAAATAGTGCACCAAGTTAAACCAAGAACTCGTAAAGCGATTGGCATCCTGTTGTGGAACTGCCTCACCTAATAGGTAAATGGATATGCAATTAACATAGTAAAGTCTGTGCTACTGCTTTTTTTTCTGTATTTGCCAAGTTTTAACTTGCTACTGGAGTATGTTTAAGAGAAATCATTGATATTCCTAAAATTTCTGAGGACTTGCTCCATTTTAATGAAAATATTTCAGGTGTCCACCACAATCGATCCCCCTTCATTTGACATTGTGTATATAGATAACAGAGGTTGTTGTTAGTTATATTGTACTGAATATTGCCGAGAGAGTCTTTCTGCTTGGACAAATAAGATACTTAATTTACAGCATACAGTGATATTAGTGGCTTACCAGCATCTTTAGAGGCATAGACAACCATCTGCATCTAGCTCACTCTTTCCATTAGCAAACCAGGTGCTGGTGAAGTTGTGTTAGTTAGGGTCACCTAGAAATTCCTTTGAAGGAGATGTTAGCAGTGTGCAAACAATATTTGCATTACAAGAATACATAGACTTTGGTAACCACTTCACATCAGGGTGGTCCTGTGCTTACTTACAGTCCGACAATTCTATGCTTACATACAATGCAACAAAGTATGAAATAAATAAGACCCAATGAAGAAGGGTGAATTTGATACACAAATGCAACTTTTAACATGACAGGTTATTATACATTTGTTCCTGTTTTTAATACAACTTATTTGATGCACACTACTAATATACTAATAACAAGAGTGTCTGGCAAAAGAGGTGGGTAAAGCACATCAAAGCACCTCTGCTTCGAAAGTACCTAATATATGTCTTCTTACATATAAATTGGGTGTTTGTTTGGCTCCTGAACAAAAACATTAGGCAGACTGTGCTGTGTTTATATGAGGAAACTGTCAATCAAGCATTGTCAACTTTCATATAAAAATGTATTCTATGATAAAAATATAACAACTTACCATGTAATGGCACAAGTCAAAATTTGAATTGCTTCTGGATGGAATAAATCTGTCTGCTTTGTTTGGAGTCTTCGATACTTTGTTAGGTGTAGGTGTTGCTAACCTACCTGTAATTAATTTTGTTAATAATTAGTGTGCTAATAGAAGTGTGCTAATACATTAACCAAATTTAGTGAAGACTGCCGGCAAATAACAACTTTCTGGAGGGTTATTGAGTTCCTGCCTTCAAACGAGTTTCCCAGTAGTTGTTGTTGCTATTGTCTAAGGAGTTGCCTAAGGAGTTGTTGTGTTAGCAGCAGAGGTGGCATCGCGCAAGTGATGCCTAATGTATGGCAAACTTTACAGGCTACGGTAACCGCTTTACATCCGATGGATTGTATGCTTGTATGCCTTACGATGTTGTATAAAAAATGTAATGGTGGATTTTTAACTGAGAAAACCAAAGCCAAATACCTGTAGGGTTAGCGAGTGAGTTTACCAGTAAGTTTCCGAGGAGGACATTCTGTGTGTAGGAGTAGTATTGCGAGGGATGCTACTTGTGTTGCAAGCATTCATAGCTAACTATTTAACATCAGGTGGGCTGAATGATTTAATAAATGATAATTTAAATTTAAATCCTAATGCTCAATTTTATTTATCAAGCAAAGGAGATAAAATAATAAAAGTTTGTTATATTCTTAAATAGATACTTTCAAGTATGGAACACCTCAAAACATAGATACAATTATATAAGAACATTTTAATTAATTTCTTTGACCTTTTCATCTGTTTCAGAAGGACATGTATAAATAAGAATAGAACACTCAGGACACTACAGGCGTTGCTTGCCAGTATCATCTGATATGGATGGCGAGCAATTGCAGAGAAGACAGTGGTAGCAACTGAGGAAGAGGCAACCAGGGCCAGCTGGCATGTCAGTGATAATATACTTATACGACTTATAGTAGTAAGTGGATGCTGGTCGGCGCTATCTGTATGGATTAATAGGAGGCAGAAACACAACTAATGTAAATAATTTTGCTTGCAAATTTGATTTTTTAAAAGTACCTACACCTTTTAAAGATTAGATATATCAAGGTAAATAAAATACATACCTGGAGATTTATTTTTGGATGGTGTTTTCTTTCCTTTCTTGTTTTCATGTCTAGTTGGAGTTTTATTACTAGACAACACGCTGTTGCTGCAACTTTGTGTCGCAGATATCGTGAGCTTTTGCATCGATTGATTGCACGAACTAATGTTAACGTTCGATGCATTCTTGAAAGATGTACTCAATGATGGGCTGCGATTCTCGTTATTGGTTTTTTTCGCCCATCGCTGCAATGGACCTCTAGTTAGGGGCCCATCTATAGTCGCCAAGCTGTTTAGATCATTCAGATAGTTGAACTGGGCCATTATAAAAACTCTCGGCAATTATATAAAAAGAAAAGTTTGTGAAACTGTATTATTAGTAAATGAGTCAAAGGTTAGCAAAATCTTAAATATAGTTATTTTTCTATGGCTTGCAATGCAGAGAACATTAATGAAATGAACAGAGGACACAACACAAATCCGTTGGAATTTGAATTTTATTTTGACATTGGCATAGCAGCAGAGGGGGAGAGAGACTACATTCCGTTACGAACTAACTAACGGCGAACGGTAGTCTCCATCTACATTTTCGCCCAAAAACTGTAATGTTATCACTAGATAACAGGTATACTGCGATATAAAGAGAAGAAAATAAATCAGGGCGCCACAGTTTTCTATAGCAACACCGTTAGTAGGGTGTAAAATATCTTGATACTTGCCTATTACTTTAAAAATGTTTACTATCATACGCAACACATACTACTGACCATTCCGAATAAGATGACATATCTATATATATAATAAATAAATAAATAAATATTATCGGACAAATTACACAGCGCCATTTAGCCCCAAAGTAAGCGAAGCTTGTGTTATGGGTACTAGACGACTGATAAACATACGTAAATTTTTTTTTTTTTGTAAATACATACTTATTATACATAGAAAATACCCAGACCAAGACAAACAAACATGTTCATGCACACAAATGTTTGTACTGTGTGGGAATCGAACCCACGAGCGTTGGTGTCAAAGTAGCGTAACAACGCGTTTCACCACTGCGCCACCGAGCTCGTCATATATATAAAAAGTAGAAATAAAAAAAGAATATATATAAAAGGAGAAGCTGACTGACTGACATATCAACGCAGGGCCTAAACTATAAGGGTTAGAAACTTGAAATTTTGCACAGGGGTTCCTTTTATAACGTAGGGGAGCACTAAGAAAGGATTTTTGGAAATTCATCCCCTAAGGGGGTAAAACGGGGGTGCAAATTTAGTACGAAACTTTGGCGTTTTTGAAGTTATTCGAATGAAATTCAGCATGAAGGTTCTTTACTGATAAGCATGAAACATGAGTAAAATATTTTTTTGTAAATTCATCCCTTAGGGGGTTAAACAGGGGCGCAAAGTTAGTATGAAACTTTGCCGTTTTTGAAGTTATTCGAATGAAATTCAGCATGAAGGTTCTTTATTGAAAGGCATGAAACACGAGTAAAATATTTTTCTCAAAAATCATCCCTTAAAATTCCACCCCAGGTGTAATGGAGGTCAAAAGTATTTCTTGAACTAAAAGTTGAATTATTATGAAATTGTTATTTTTTAAAGTGAGCTGCTTTAGACTGTAAATATACTCTCAATCAAGACGTCAAATAAGTAATTTCAGCGTTTTTAAAAATTCCACATTTAGGGGCTGAAAGGGGGGTTGACAGTTTGTATGGAGCAGAAAACTTTTTGAAGTTAGTGACTTGAAACTTTGTATTGATACTCTCTATTAGAATCCAAAAAAAATGTTTTCAACGTTTTCAAAAATTCCACCCTTAGCGAGGTGAGGTGAGGTGAAAAGGGGGTTGAAATTGTGTTTGAACGAGACGCTAATCTATATTAATAGAAATGGAGTTCCTGTCTAATTCACTGACTCAATGACCAATAGGTTCCTTTTGTAATGCATATGAGAGATAAGGAAGATTTTTTTGAATTTCAACCCAGGCAGATATTTTTTTAAGTGCCTTGAAACTTTTATGTTTTTAAAATAGGCAATGTTGAGAATAAAGAGGTGCTTTGAGTGTATACAGCCAGTATCAAATAGTTAATGAAAACCGAACAGGCCGTGACATATCTTTATTACTACACAAATAAGGATATTTGATACTTTTACTAACTATTTAATGCCGACTGTACTAAAAAATAAGAAGTAAAATAAAAGTAAGTAAAACTGCTGAAATTCCAAAATCGACGCCTGCGAAGCCGCGGGCATAAGCTAGTAACTATATATTTTAATTTTGTTCGGAGTACGAGTGATTTCACTCGATTCTTTCTAAACTGTTCAAAATACACTTAAACCTATTTTGTTTTCATTTTTTACAAGCCGTTAATGTAAATTGTGAATATTTTCGATTTTCTATTATTTGGATAACCTATTAATCTTGTTGACGTATTGCGTACATTCTAAACTTTGACTTATTACTTCGTGATTTGGATACCGCAAAATTTTAAAGGACGGCCGCTTTAGGTTGTAATTGTATGGAAAAAAATGAAAGAATGTATGTTATAATTTAAATGATTCACTACAAAAATTCTGTATGTATCAGTGGCGAAGAGTTCATATAACCCGATTCCCATCGGCTTCCCTTACGAAAAATCTAATCTATGTGCTAACGACATTTTTAGTTTGTTATATTACTCACTCACTTTGAATAGTTTGAATTGACTCAACGCCTTAAAAAATTTAAATAGCAATTGTCAAATTGCAAGCCGAAAAATACCGGGTTACTTCTTCATACTAAAATATCTCATACAGAGCATCTATCCCCTTCGTTTCTATGAACTGACTCCTATTACTGCTACTCGTTCCGTCTCGTTTTAGCACGCGAAAACAATACGCGAAATAACTCGGAGAATAGCGGCTTATTACAGAGTAAGGTAATTAGCAACGTACAAGTGTAAGCGAGAAAGATCATTTAAGAAGTAATAGTACCTATAAAGATTCTAAATTATGAATGAATGTAGCGCCTTAAAACTGTTTCTGGGGAGTAATATATTTTATTTGGCAGAATTTATTGTAATGATTCTAAATTAAGAATGATTTTAGCGGCATATGATCGTGACAGGCGCGTAATATTTTTGTTTTTTGACAATTTTTTGTCGAATTTTATTTGTTTTTAGTGCTGAAGTGTGGTGAGTGAGTTGTTTTAATTTGTGTTGTGCCGACCGCCGCATAGTAGTTCGTTGGTTCGTTATGGCATTAATTCATGAAACTGTTGTCTAACAGGTTATTTCCAGTCGAAGGAAACTTCGTTTTCAAAACTATTTTTACGACAGTGTTTTATCTGATTTTGTTAAAAAGAACAGACGAATTGCTTTAGAATATAAATAAGTCCTAGGTCGTCGTAGTGGTCGTAGATGGTCCTTTTTTTATAGTCATCGTTACTTTTGTTAACTTTTCAATTTGATTTTTTACTAGCAGGGTTCGAAATATTTTTCAAAATAACCAAGCATTTCATCAAGACTAAAGAACGCATGCCACACATACTGCTTAAATTAAAAAGGCTTTTTTTCAAAGCCACCATTATCATACTTGAAAGACACTGTTACTCGTATATAAACAGCTTCCATGTATGATGAAGGTGGGGCCTATATTTTTGCATCATGGAGCGAGCAGCATTTGGTGAGTGGACTTTTTATACTCCGGCTTCCCTTCTGAAAATATCCACCCTTTGCCACTGGTATGTATAATATAGATATGTTATGAAAAAAGAAAAATAAATGGACTTGCAAATTATTATGGTATTTTTTTATACATTTTCGTAATTTTTGAATAGATTTATTGCATAACTGATTTGTTATGAAGAAAGAATAATAAACGGAGTTTCAAATTATTATGGTCGCTTTTACATTTCCGTAATTTATGAAATTGTTTGTTTTATTTCTGTTTTGTTAATGATTTCTAAACATGTTGCAATGAGAAAAAATGAAATATATTGAAAGAAAGAAAGAAAAACATTTATTCGTACACAACACAACACTGAACAACAATATATACACAGCAAAACATATATATAACCAAGCAATAAACACAATGTTTTTTCTGAAAAAAAAAACACATATTTCCTGCATATTCATTATTGACGTAGGAGAGATCAAGCACTTACTTAAAACACGTAGACATCGCTGCTATAGCTTTTTTTTACTGAACATTATTTCCGGACATACAATATACTTTGGGCTTGGGGCGGAAAAGTTAGAAGCACGACACGTAAAAAAATCGTCTAGAGTGCACTCCTTTTTTTACCGATATTATTTTACTCTGTGAACAAATTGTTACTTCTTCTTTCCTTTTATTATTGCACTCAGTACTCTTACTAATGGTCAGCCATATTGCCTTTATCAACTGCATAAATGACTATCCGATTTGACATACATACATATCATCACACTTGCCTCCCATTGGGGTAGGCAGAGACTATGGAGTCAGGTACACCGATCCAAACATACATCTATCGCTTTTTCCACACTTATCAACATATTCATGCATTCGGTTTTAGGTGTTTTTGACCTGGCCTTTTTTCAACGCATAACCAATTTGATCTACATGTGTTCGCCTAGGGCGCCCCTGCCAATGTCTCCACTCGCTCCTGCGCTATGCACTTCTTTCGTAACTAGTTTGTTATTCACTTTTTCCATATGACCAAACCATCTCAGCATAATCTCTTTAATTTTTGCCACTACATCGTCTTTCATGTTACATAGTTTTCGTAAAGTGCCATTTCAAACTCTATAATCATATATATCAGGCACATATATTCCTCGGCTCTCTATTTTTCCACAACATTCACTCTAATTTCATGCTCTTTCTGCCATGTTTCATTACGGTACATGAGGTACATCATGAATACACTGAATAGCAAGCACCTAGTTATCTAGGTGTTTAAATTATAATATCAATAGTTCTGTTCTGTATTGTGTCCGTTGGGAATGATTTCAGCTAATAAAATGATTAAATTTTTATGAAACTTGGTACAAGTACTTATATAAATTTATAATATTTATATATTGTATTAATTACACTACAATTATTTAGTAATTTGAGGAATTCCTAACTATAATTTTAAAGACCGCCTCTTTCATTCAGTCATATTTTCTTACAGTGGCAAGAGGGGAAAATATAAAATTCGCGGTGATATACACATATGCAAGGCTGTACATACCAATTGCATATAATACCTAGTCCGGCCATAAGTTCTGTTACAAATGAACATGCATTTATTATTTTATGAAGTAATATAATCTTTTTATGGAAGTCTCAGTAAAAAAAAATTAAAAATATATAATATTCGAAATTGGATTTGATACAGGTCTTTAATCTGCCTGGCCACGAATTTACGCACTGTTTCTATGGGAAATTTAGCCATTGCTTGCTCCAGAGATTTCGAGACACAATATCGGCCTTTTGATAAAGAACTAGCCTATCGACCACTAGGTCTCCGGTTCGAATCCAGGCGGGGGCAAGTACTTTGTTCTCTAAATTCGTGTTTTCGGATTTATGTACATATTCATCACTTACTCGGCGATTAAGGAAAACAACGTGAGGAAACCCACACGTTCAAGAAATTATATTTCAAAAAACGTGTGACCTAACCTAAGAACGATTTGGTTTTCCTTCTAGGTTACGGAGCGAAGAAGAAGACAATGTCGGCGTGTCATTTCGAGCAGTCAATGTCCTTTAAAACCTTAAAACAGACCCTTAATTTGTAGTGTAAGGGGTTATTTTGACACAGGCCGCGCTGCAGTTTTTTAGTAGAATCGGCCTACTGCTGGCAAGTCTATGGTACATTTTTAAAAAGTTTATTGCTGAGAGGTTTTACAAGACGATCCAAGACAGCATCTTGATACACTTTGGCTCAAATCTTCACTCCTTTTTCACAAAAATGAAGCTTTGTGACTCCTTGATAAGACACCCCCTATACACAATGCAGTGCTGGTCCCAACACTAACTTATGGAAGCGAGAGCTGGGTATGGCAGAAAGAGCATGAAAGTAGAATAAACGCGGTCGAAATGCGAGCGCGTCGAAGGGAACCCTGACCGCCGCGCCAAACTTCATAGCGGTTCACGCACAATAGCTCAACAATGCTCCCGTTATTGTTATTTGGCCGCGGTCTTCTGCAAGGTGGAGGTGCTTCTCCCCAAGATTACTTGGTACTGCCCTACTACTGTTGAAAAATCTGAGGGGTTCTCACACAGCACGTGTCCTCTTGCTGGGTCCTGGTGTTGGTGTCAAATTATCTGGTATCTTCCCTATATGCTAAACAGTATGGGACATTGGTTTTAGCAAAATTATAAATATTAATAAAAGATAAAAATAAACTTATTGTATCTTAATAAATTCTCATATTTTAACTTTTCTTTTTTTAATCCGATAGCATTTCGGTTCACAAGGTTTCCGAAATGGAAGGGGATGTACCGATCAATTTTCTCGCTCCGCAATATCGTGGAGAAGCATCTGGCTATAGACCAGAAGGTTTTCTACCGCTTTGTGGATCTTGAGAAAGCATTTGATAGGGTTGTGCAAAAGGAACTGTGGGACATATTGCCGAGATATGGGATTGACGTTTCAATGCTCTGTGCTGTGCAGTTCACTTACAAGGATTCCTCAGCATGTGTGCGGGTAGATGGTGGCATGTCAGCCTGGTTTGATGTCAAAATTGGTGTCAAACAGGGTTGCATGCTATCTGCTAGGCTGTTTATCCTGTATCTCGATAGTTGTCTGCAGAGAATAAGGTCAACGAATGTGAGATTGCGCATGGGTGACCTAGTGGTGAACTGTCTGCTGTATGCAGACGATGCTGTGCTATTAGCAGATACACCATCTGAACTGCAAATACTGGTCACAACGATGAAAGACGAATGTATGGAGAAAGGCTTACTACTGAATGCGAAGAAAACAAAGATAATGGTATTTGAAAGAGAAGAATCCAGAACTAATGTAAGTATTACGGTTGATGATGAATTGTTGGAACAAGTGGATGAGTTTGTATATCTTGGATGCGCTTTCAGCAGGGATGGAAGGTACACCGCAGATGTGGAAAGGCGAGTGAGTGCTGGGAATAGTGTGAATGGAGCGTTGGGAAAACTTCTTGGCAGTAAAAACCTGAGCCAGAAGGCACAACTCGCTATACACAATGCAGTGCTGGTCCAAATGCTAACTTATGGAAGCGAGAGGTGGGTATGGCAGAAAGAGCATGAAAGGAGAATAAACGCGGTCGAAATGCGAGCGTTGCGCAAAATTTGTGGCGTAAGGCTTGTGACCGTATTCGCAATGATGATGTTAGAAACAGAGTTGAGAGAGGCATGCTCTGTTGGTTCGGACATGTAGAAAGAATGCAGGATGAAAAAATGACGAAGAAAATATATACAATGCAAAAGTGGAAGGATGTACGAGCCGGGGAAGGCCAAGACTTACCTATCATGATCAAATTGGCCGTGTTCTATCAGAAGGTGATGTCAGGAGCCCTAGAAACCGGCGAGTGTGCATGAGAAGAGCAATGAATGTTAAAGAAGCGAGTGAGATATGTAAGGATCGAGTCACGTGGCGCTCGGGTCTCTCTGCCTACCCCGCAAGCAGTTGTGTGCACTCCATATAGGCAAAAGGACATTGCCTAACCTATCAATTTGATAAATATGTACCATCCGATGTTTCTTAATTCTTAAACATAGTTTTTAACTTATGACGAAGTTAACGATGCTCTCTCTAAAGTTTTGCATTGGTTTAATGTTAATAATCTGCTTTTAAATGATAAAAAGACTAAAGTAATTAAGTTCTCAACACCTAATGTAAGACAGGTGACTACCAATGTACATGTTAATGGAACTAATTTAGCCCCTGTGGAGACAACTGTGTTCTTGGGTATAACAATTGACTCCAGACTACAATGGGGCCCACAAATTGAAAAATTATCAGGAAAACTAAGTTCTGCAGCCTATGCAGTGAAAACTATTAGACGGCTCACTGATGTCGATACGGCTAGAATAGTTTATTTCAGCTACTTTCATAGTATTATGTCATATGGAATTCTTCTTTGGGGTAACTCCGCGGACATTAACACCATCTTTTTATTGCAAAAGAGAGCCATAAGAGCTATCTATAAACTTGGTCCCCGGGAGAGCCTTAGAGAAAAATTCAAAGAAATAAATATTCTAACAGTCGCATCGCAATATATCTATGAAAATCTTTTGTATGTCCATAAAAACATAGACTCATTTTGTAAAAAGAGTGATACTCATAACATAAATACTAGATATAAGCATAATCTTGTGTTACATGCAAGCCGTCTCCACAAAATAAGTAATTCTTTTATGGGGCAATGTATACGGTTCTATAACAAACTTCCCAGCAATATAAGAGAATTGTCAATAAACAAATTTAAAACTACTATTAAAGCCAAATTGTGTAGCAGGGCATATTATAAAGTATCTGATTATATTAATGATAAAAATGCCTGGGATTGAGTCGATCCAATTATAATGTAATTAATAAATTATGTAAATTTGTTTGGATACCAAAAGAGGGATGCCTGAGTTTTTTGGCAGTATTTTTATCAGTGCTCACCTAGTCATGAACTGCACGGTAGGGGACGTGACGATTCCAAACAAATGTAGCCATTTTTACGGAATAAAAAGATTTTGACTTTGAACTAATATTTCGTATCAAAAACAAAAAATTAAAAACAGCTCCATCTATCGGTATCGTGCAAGTTATTAAAATAGATTCATTAGTAACCGCTACATCGATGTGCTACACTAGCGCCGCAATGGGAGCTTAACGGCAGAGACACAAACTATTTTTGTCTATATTTACGTATGTGTGCCGCATTGGTAATACGGATAGTGTAGTATGCATTCCTGTAAATACATTGCCCACAATAACACAAATAACGCACACAATCGCATAGAATAGACAGTGTCTTTTCTGCCAAACCATGACGTAAATTACCGAAGTGTCGCGAACATTGCTACGTAACTATTTTAAAGAGTAGTTTGCTCCATATAATTAGAGTGAAAGAAATTGCCATTTCTTTTTTTCGTATAAAATTGATGTTAAATTTTATTTTGTTTTTAAACTGGGCCGCCAATGTTTGTTTTGAATTGACTTGTATCAGATAAAATACGATTTTAAAGTTGATAAAAATGGATAATATTCACTGCGAAAGTTGTTCAGGTGGTGTGTGTGTAGGGAAAATAAAAAATGATGCGTTTTCAAAACTATCTTTCGGTGAAAAAAAAAAAAAACAAGTGATTGAGAAAGGCCGCTGTACACCGGATTTGAAATTAATACAAACTAAAGGCAAAGTTAATCGTAAGCTCAATGCCAAACGATGATTCACATTATTGGCTCACGGCGTGCGTGCGTTGCTGCTATTATTTGTAAATACAGAACATCAAACAAACGCGCCGAAAGGCCGTTTCGAATATCTGCAAATTGATATGTAAATAAAATATTTGAGGTAGCTAACCAATAACATACACCATTATTTCCACAAGACTGGGTAACCAAAATCAACATGCTGTATTTTTTGGTAAGTTAATAGCTTTAAAAAAGTTCTGCCTACACAGTCAAAAATCTCTGTGCACGCCACTGCCCGCAAGGGATTTGGCGTGAAGTTATAGATAGATAGAGTTAGCATTTTGGAAATGACTATTGGCGAAGAAATGCTGAAAGAAACTTACCAATCTAGGTCTCTTTTAAAATTGTCAATTAGATATTACAAGAATTCACGTAACGTAACGTAGTCACTCTGTGCTGCATTATTTCCAGACATGTTTGTCACATTACATTATTCATCAATTCTATAATAAGCCCTTTTGCAGTGAAAATTTTTAATGTGCTTTTTGAATACATTATCAGGAAATGACAGAAATGTTTCAGGCAACTTATTATAAAATCGAATACAATTTACAAGAATAGATCTACCAGTACTAGCAAGCCGATGTGCTGCCATACAAAACATATTTCTACTTCTAAGTTTTTCGCTGAAGTTTGAAAACGACTTTAAATTTTTACGGACATACATTGTTTTCATAAATGTATTGAGAAGTAACAGTGAGGATATTTATTTCTTTGAACAGTTCCCTGAGGGGTTCTTTGGAGCCCATGTTATAAATAGAGCGAATGGCCCTTTTTTATAAGATAAAAATTGTCGCAATGACAGCCGCCGTTCCCCACAACAGTATACCTATACGACATAATGCTGTGGAAGTCGCTAAAATAGACTAAGCACGCAGTAACCACATCCGTCAATTGCCTGATTCTCCTAAGCTGAGGTGAGCGGAGCTGAGCTTACCGGCAAGTTTATTTGTGTGGGGGGGCCCCATAGTAATTTCTTAGTCTACTGTAGTTCCAAGAAACACAGTATTATTAACAAATTCTAATTTATTATTCCCAATGAGAATTTCTGTTATGGTAAAGTCACATTTGGAAGACTAAATTTGATGCATTTGGTTTTAGTTGAGTTTAGCAAAAGATTATTACATGTGCTCCAGTTTAAAGTTGCTACTTTGTTGTTTACTAGTTGAGTTTAGCAAAAGATTATTACATGTGCTCCAGTTTAAAGTTGCTACTTTAAACTGGAGCACATGTAATAATCTTTTGCTACACTCAACTAAAACCAAATGCATCAAATTTAGTCTTCCAGATAACACCTTGTCAAATTATCACACCAGCGGGACACATTAAAAATTTGTTAGGTATCATCAGCAAATAGTACTATATCCGCCATCTGCACAATGTAGGACAGATCATTTGCATACACTAAAAATTAAAATGGACTCAAACTAGAACCCTGAGGCACTTCTATATTAACATTATTAGAAAATAAAGAAGTTTATTATTATTATTATTGGCTTTGGATTTATGTCAATTGTCTGCAATCTGTCATTTAAATAAGATGCAATCAAGTTCTGGGCTAAAGTATTATAGAGTTAGAGGTAAACCTCTAGCTCTATAATACTTCAGCTTAAGTAACAATGTCTGATGATCCAACACAATCAAAAGCTTTAGAAAGATCACAGATAACATTGAACTAGAGGTAAAGATATTGAGAGATAATAAGATTCGTATCAAAATTTAAGAAAATACAGAAAATAGTTCTTTACATACAGATTCCAGAAAAACCTATAAGAAATTTATTACATTATTACTACACCAAACTTAAATATAAAGATAGATAAATTCATCCACAGACAGGTTGCGGTCAACGTCGCTTAAACTGCGTGTTCGGTTAGAATGGCACGACGCCATTGAACTCTCTACTAGAAGTACCATCCATATACCATCGGCTATTATCATTCCGTCAACAAAGCCCCAATTCTGTGGCCTTTCTACGATCCCGTGAAAGCTTCCAATGACGACAGGAGGTGTTGAAACATAAAGAGAAAGGTCGATCTACGTTAATGATAAAAGAAATGACATACGCGACGTAAGTAAAAAAAAAAGTATAATTCACTCATAAAATATTATATTATCTAAATGATCTAAAAATAGTATTCATTTTCCCAAAACCCCACATTTGACCGAGAGGTTACAATTTATATTAAAATAACAAATTTCAAAAAATTACACTAAAATGTATGTATTAATCTAATACTAAATAAGAAAATTCCATACATTTTCAAACAAATCATCAATAATTATAAAAAAAAAAATGTTCTAAAATTATGTACAAGAAAATGCGTATTTGAGCACTGGCTTTCACTATCATTATCAAAATCATTCTGTAATAATTAACAAGTTCGGCGGTGGATTGCTCATATTTTATCTTATGGTGAAAATTTAAAGGTAAAACGAATGCAAGTAGGTAATGTATGTTTTAGTTTATGAAAACACTAATCTCAATAATTTGGTAAATTAGCTAAAATATCTAATTATTTTTTCAAATGTCTTAACAGAACTGCATTCCAGGAATACGCGCGTAAAGTATCAAAATCATTATCTCATTATTACACAGTCGTCGACTTGAGCAAACATCGGGTTATCACTTTTATTCTAAGCAAAAGAGCGGCTACTAAGCACCTGAAAATATAAAGTAATTATTCTATTAAGTATAATTATAGGTACATGTATTACTTGTTTAGTGCAAAACTTGTCTTGGAAAATAATTCCTTTTTGTGATTGGATTTTTGTTCGTGTATATTCATGAATAAACGATAAAATAGTACAGACATAAAAATAATGGGAATGAATATATTTTACATTTAATAACTTTATTAATAGTCCTCTCCGATTATTTAATTGAAAGAATGGTACAAAATAGCAGTCATCAATATTAAACTAGTACTTGTATATGCATTACGATAGTCTCGAAATAAGAGAACCATGTGAAGAAGTTAGATTTAACATGGTTAATTTTAATGCCGCTCTTACACTCACAAGGACAGAATATTTTTGGTACTTTACGAGTCGATTCTACAACTTAACTGTACCACAGTGTTTGTAGCACCATATTATAATATCAATAAAAGAGTTTACATAGAATGTATACTGTCGAGTATACGTTATAGTTGTACTTGATTAGTTACAACTAAACACAGACAGTCGAAGAAAATATATAAAATAGATATTCACAAATAATATTATATCTGAATTAGTTAATACGGTATAACGTTTACGTATTAAGGTTATAGCAGGAAAATTTACAAAGCAGCTATATTAAATTAATGCTAAATCTGATCTATAATCATTACTAGAAAAATAAAAAGAATTTAGACGGCATAAAATAAAGACATTTCAACAAATATCTATAATTCTAAAATATATAGAAATAAAGCTTAATAATGTTTATCATTATATCCAAGTTGACACAATTGTAAACGAATATAAAAAATACAAATAAAATAAAACGATATCTTTACAGTATGACAAATATTTTGTTGAAAGTATCTTAATTGTAAAATTAATATAATAATATAAGAGTTCCATCTTAATCAGCTATTAAAAATAATAATTGAAATGACACCATGAATGCAGAAAATATATAAAAGCATATCGAGACCGCTGCAGACATGTCCACTTCAATAACTGAGCATTCAATCACGATCCACCGGCACTAGAGAATTAAATATCTAATACATTCGAATTTTTAACATAATTATTACATTTTTTTTTGTCGGGAACAAGCTTCAATCTCAACGTATGTGCTTAAAGCTAGAGTTGTAAAATAGACAACAATGTTATTATGAGTAACAAACGCATGCTACTGTTGTTACTCGTAATAACATTTGAATAGGGCGAACAACCTTTCCATCGACGGAAAAGTGTGCTATTGGCAGTGTTGTAGCAGATAAAATATAATGTATTTATTGTAAAATATTTGTAAATAAATGCCTTCACAGAAATGCTACCAAATGTCGAGAGCGTTTATGTCGCACAATAGGGCTGCCGTAAAAAATGTCCATCAACGAAAATGGCATGTAATTCATCTACAATATCCCTTGTGAAGATAGTTAAGTAGATTTACGTTGCGTAAGTAATATACACTTTATTTTTTGGGGGCGCATAAAGAGTCAAGATTACTTTACCATTTTCACCCACGGTGATTGTTCATTTTTTTATTATTATGGCAGGGCTAGGTCGGACGTAGTCTTAGCAGAATAGCACCTGTTTCAAGGTTTGCATGTAGTAATGTTATAATCATGGTTGACAAGTGTAGAGTTTATAATTCAGACCGTATTTTTTCTAGTCAGTTTCTTTTTATTGCTTTTTATTTAAAAATCACACAAAAAGCTTTTACAGCGACTAGTACAGCTATAAATACTAGGATCATATTAGACACAAAATAAAGTTTAAAATATAAAAAGTAAAGCAATATTTGTGTCATTTTCAAATTACTAATTAATTGCTTTTCAGAGTCAGTAAAAGTAGCGGAAACTCTGTATTTCTGAGTTCAATCATAAATTCTTACTTAGGTACGACAATTGTTCATTTTACGTATTATGATCGTTATAATTTTAGAATGCGTCATTTTGAAAACTGATCAAAACACCCTAAAATCGGTTTTATGGCTCGTTGAGATAAAAAGTAGGACAGTCACATTTATATTCAGGTAACTTCCTAATTTCCGTCCATACATCCATATTATACGGACTATGAAATATCAATCACAGTTACAGAAATCTAACCGACGGTATCTATATTTTGTAACAGGCGTAAAAGGAGAAGAGGGAGGGAGTATCTTGGTATGTAACTGTATCACCACCACCAGAAGAATGAACCAAGGGATCTTATTTTTAAATGTGTATTCTATAAGTACCTGGTAAACGTACATACAATCGTAACTAAACAAGGATAGGAAATTACTGTTGTTTGTGTTTCAGTGCTGTTTTTATGGTTGCATTTACTAGATATATATTATAGCTAATTAATTGTATTGAAATTGTTGCAATTATTCAACTAAATATAAACGCTACCAGACTTATCGTACACGCGGGCTACGTTTCAGTGTCTATGGGGCATGAAGTTCTCTCAGGCCGAATGATCTTAGTGACTATGTCGATTCCTAATTTAAAATTGTTTCACAAGGAACGTTAGTACTTTCAACAGATACTTCAGTTTCCCTGATCGTATAAATGATCATACCAGAAATGCGACCAATTATGTTATAATAAAAAATCGTGTTTAAAATTAAGTACACACTACGGCTCTATCCAGATAAGCGTGGCTTTACCAAGTTCTCTACTCGAAGGAGTGTACAACTGAATTAAGAAGATACCAACGATATCGAAACTGCCTATCTCGTTAAATTTTTAAATCACTATCGTAAAATTGTGCGTAACTGTATAAACATAATTCTTTACACAAATAATGCATTTTTTTTTTGACATGAGCAAATAATTCGTTGTATTCATTTAATACATTTTTATCACGATATAACATAATACTATTAAAAAATTACGACTTGCGTAACGTGCTTATGCATGCAACATATTACTATTAAAGAACCATGTATGTATAGCAGTAAGTAGATAAAATAAGTTTAGACATAGTCAAATTACATTACAAAGAATATAGCAAGAATGGGATGAAATAATTATGTGACAAGACTGCACAAGACTCACTGGAAATTAATACAATTACATATTTATGTAACAAATATTGATGTTATTTTGATGTTATAAGCATTTTTATTTTTAATTACGCTTTTATTAAAACAATCTCAAACCAAAGAATACTCTACCAGTCCAAATGATCTACTTATACCCACATAATAAACTAATCACAGCTTAGAATTAATAACAAATATATGATAGAGAGAAGCAACGATAATGGCTATATTAATTAAAATGTCTGATATTAAAATCAACTGATAAAACCTAAAAAGTTACTACAAAAAATTGTTCATTTTGGAGAATAAAATTGACTATACCTTAATAATTAAATACAATTGTTCATAACTTAACAATAATAGTATAGTACATTTATACCTACCTAAATCACAATACTCGATGTGCATTTGTCGGCGAAGTGGATTGGTCGAGAGCCAAAGGCTGACTGCACACCATGTTGTTACTTACACTTTACAACAGACCTATTATAATCTCAAGGTGATGAAATGATGATACACTATACAATATCCAATGCTCACTGGTAGTTCTGGCCGAGACGTAGTGGAACCAATATTAAACGACGGCACATTCAAAAGCAAATATTACACCACTTAATTACAAAATAGTATCTCTCAGATCAATATTGTTATCAAAAGTGTTATCAATACAAAATAATAAATGCATCAAACTGAATTTGTAGAACAAACATGTATGTTAGAAAAATAAACTGACAGTAAAACTGAAAAATACATTCCCACAAGATACTTCGTATAACATTGACTTTTGTTGCTTCCGTCTAACCCAGATATGGTAAAGCAATGGTTTCCGAGATAACTAACGGTAACCTTTCAATAAATAAACCGAACTACAAATCATTAAGTAAAAAATATAATATAACACAACTACACGAAATGGCATTTCATATGGCTCATACTAAAGGATCATACTTTTGATTGATTCAACAAATTTTAAGAAACTGTCGTCACCGATATTATTCAATTATGTAACTCGATAGGCTTGCCTCGAACCATGCCCATGTTATGATAATTCGTTACATATTAAACAAGAAACAAATAAAGTATGTTAACTCATGAGCGTTTGCATGGAGTGCCCGAGTTGCGTGATCATTTCGTAAAAGGTTATAAGTTAAGGTTATGAAACAAATTATCAATAAATTTAAACCAAAGGCTAAACAATTAATATAATATATAGTAAATAGTACTATATATGGCACCTAATACCATCAAATCCCCCCATACTCTACCGATAAACGGATCTACCTTCAATCAGAGAAGTACTTCGCCAAGCCACTCCATTTAGCCGAAGCTAGTGTTTTTAAGTCAGCTGCAAGGCATTTTCTTGACTTCTAACAACTATCACCTAAAGACGACACCGAAGGCTTCAAAAAATACGCCTGGTTAATAGATTCAGGCGTTATTTACAGAAAGTTAAAAAAGTTGCCTGTAAATAGATGTGCATTTACTCGCGAGTAATTGATCAAGCGTACTTACCCCGCTTCCGGCAAGCCATAAGAAGGGTAAAGCTTACGATGATTTCCCTGTTATGTCGTTGTTATTCATTTTATGGCCACACACACATATGTATGAATATAGCAATGGATATTGTACCTTGTATGTTCATCTTTAAAATGCGTATGGCAGTGTTCTTATGCTACGTTTTAGCGTTCATAACATTCATTATATGAACGTGACCGGAGTTGTCCACGGTGACGAAGCACGAGAACTGTTCGTTGTGACGTAACTGCTTGGCGTTGATGCCTGATAACTTGATACACGCGAGGATGTCTTCTCTCTTTGAACCCTCTTTGCATCTAAAACAAGTAGCATATCAAATATATTTTAAGCCAAGGCAAATAATAAAAATAAAAAAAATTACCTTTTACCATAAAACATAATTTAAATTTCTTTATTTATTATGTGGTCACATGATAAAAGATACACATGCGTGTAATGAAATCTTGTGAGACATAATATTTTTTAACGATTACAGAAGTAAAATTAACAATTTGAAATGGATCTGTAGTATCATCCGTTAGTTCCGGACAGTGGATCATACCTTTTGTGTTTCCATGTTGATTTCCAACAGTCGTGCGACCCGAGAGAGCCATTCCCGAAGAAAACGTTTGCCTGTCCGTCTATATTGTTGTTGGCGGGCATTGGAACGTCATTCCTGTTGTCTATAGTTGGACTAAGTAGCGGGGACAACGCGTTTATATTTCTGTAAAAGGAAACTACATTATTAGAAGATACAAGAGAAACAAGGAAAGATGGTGAAATAGTTTTTTTAACGTACTACAACAGATGTACAACGCGAAAGTAAAAAGATGTAGGAACGAGCCAAGACTGACCTACCACGAACCAATTCGTCGTGTTGTCAAGAGCCCTAGGAATCGGCGTGCGTGAAAACCCCGCAATGGACTTGAAGATATAGAAAGATAGATATAGCACTTTATTTTGTATAAGTAAAAACTGTGTAGTTTTAGATATGTTTATTATAAATATGGATCTTAATGCATGAATTAGCATCGACTCGCTCGCGCAGTAGGAAGGTTATAAAGATAAAAATAGTACCCCGATATTTTAATAGGCAGCCTGGGTTTACATCACCTTACTGAGATAGCATTCAAATTAAAATACCAAGTTGTTGTTCTTGCGTTAGCATACTCTTTCTTTAGTATGCTCCATTCTTCTGACATCCTTATCACTACCTCCTACATCTCTTTCATTGCCTGGTTTGTTAGTGGGCTAGGAGCTACACGTATATGTTGTGCGGGCTTTGGCTCGAACTAAAGAGATGGGGAGTAGGCGACTCGAAGTCACACAGAGTGTATGAGAAACAATATAATAAGCTCAAATTTTAACCATTCAAGTAATTGGCTTTGGAATAAATTTAGAAATCGTGAAAAATATTTCAGTTTCATTTAATAGTTGATAATGGATGAACAGACTGGGGTAGACCCAAGGAGTGCAGGCTTGACGTCATGAGGCATGACATGAGTGCCAATGGTCTCCCTATGAGGGATGTCGAAGACCGCGCGAAATGGAGGAGTAAAAGAGGAGGTCGCGACCGGGATTAACGCTCGGGTAATGAGAATGGATGAATGATGACTGGATGAATTGACTATTGTATGGTGAGCTCGATTTCGGTCGGGTCAACATTAACAGAAATCGATTTCTGTTAATGTTGACCCCAAAATAAAGTTTTTTTATGCAACTAAGTGGCAAATAAGCGTGTGGCGTCAATTTCCAATGTATGAGAATGAATTCCTAGCGGTTGGCGAGCGATGCATTTGTAAAATGAGGTTGTTGGCATCATAGAGGACAACTCCTTGGAACACAACCCGTTGTACAACAGGTTGGACACAAAAGCAGGCAAAATCTCTTCTTAAAGTCAAGGGGTCAATACTGGTATATCAAAAATCTTTGTGTCGAGTTGAACTACTGTTTCACTGTATTCAGCACACCGAAGTATATTTGAAATTATTATTTTTGACGGGCTCCCTACGCCAATTCCTCAAGCAGTCGGAGGAGTCCCTGTTCTAAACTAAACTAATGCTTAGCCAGTTGCTCAGACATTTCAATGCACATAATTTGCTTCATAGGAAACAGTTCGGATTTACGAGAGGTTGTTCAACTATAGACGCAGGGATTCATTTGATTAAAAGTATATTCGCGGCATGGGAGGGTTCGCAAGATGCCTTGGGAATTTTCTGTGATCTGTCTAAAGCGTTTGACTGCGTGCACCATGACACTCTTGTCAGAAAATTACACCACTACGGTATCAGGAACAAGGCTCTCGAACTTCTGTCTTCTTATCTGGGCAATAGGATACAGAAGGTCGATGTTAATGGTAAAAGATCTTCGGGGTCCCCTGTAGTTATGGGAGTCCCACAGGGGTCAATTCTAGGTCCATTCTTATTTTTAGTTTATATAAATGACTTACCTTATTATGTAAGGGATAAACATGAGATTGTATTGTTTGCGGATGATACCTCTTTGATATTCAAAATTAATAGACAGTTAGGTAATTATGACGAAGTTAACGATGCTCTCTCTCTAAAGTTATTCATTGGTTTAGTGTTAATAATCTGCTTTTAAACGATAAAAAGACTAAAGTAATTAAGTTCTCAACACCTAATGTAAGACAGGTGGCTACCAATGTACATGTTAATGGAACTAATTTAGCCCCTGTGGAGACAACTGTGTTCTTGGGTATAACAATTGACTCCAGACTACAATGGGGCCCACAAATTGAAAAATTATCAGGAAAACTAAGTTCTGCAGCCTATGCAGTGAAAACTATTAGACGGCTCACTGATATTGATACGGCTAGAATAGTTTATTTCAGCTACTTTCATAGTATAATGTCATATGGTATTCTTCTTTGGGGTAACTCCGCGGACATTAACACCATCTTTTTATTGCAAAAGAGAGCCATAAGAGCTATCTACAAACTTGGTCCCCGGGAGAGCCTTAGAGAAAAATTCAAAGAAATAAATATTTTAACAGTTGCATCGCAATATATCTATGAAAATCTTTTGTATGTCCATAAAAACATAGACTCATTTTGTAAAAAGAGTGATACTCATAGCATAAATACTAGATATAAGCATAATCTTGTGTTACATGCAAGCCGTCTCCACAAAATAAGTAATTCTTTTATGGGGCAATGTATACGGTTCTATAACAAACTTCCCAGCAATATAAGAGAATTGTCAATAAACAAATTTAAAACTACTATTAAAGCCAAATTGTGTAGCAGGGCATATTATAAAGTATCCGACTATATTAATGATAAAAATGCCTGGGAGTGAGTCGATCCAATTATAATGTAATTAATAAAATATGTAAATTTGTTTGGACACCAAAAGAGGGATGCCTGAGTTTTTTGGCAGTATTTTTATCAGTGCTCACCTAGTCATAAACTGCACGGTAGGGAAAAAAATTGTGACGATTCCAAACAAATGTAGCCATTTTTACGGAATAAAAAGATTTTGACTTTGACTTAAATAATTGTTTTAACACTAACCGACTCAAACTTCTCCCCACAGTTTTCAGCGCGTAAGTAAGGTTCCACCAAACTATTTCGGTGGCCATTGTAACTAGCACCAAAGGTGGTTCGTCGTCACCCACGTCGAAGGACGGCGGATGTGGATAATACCCCGGCGAGTGCATGGGTGTGTTCCTGTATAGACGATCGGGCACTGGCGAGAACGAACACGAAGTCACTTCTGAATTATGATGCTTTAGTATTGCAATTCTTGATCTTTGCGAGATATTCCATATCTGAAAACATGTTGATAAATCAGTAAACTGTTTCTAGTGTTACACTCTTTTTTAGGGTTCTGTACCCAAAGGGTAAAACGGAACACTATTACTGAGACTTCGCTGTCCGTCCATCTGTCACCAGGCTCTATCTCACGAACCATGATAGTTAGACAGTTGAAATTTTCACAGATGATGTATTTCTGTTGCCGCTATAACAACAAATACTAAAAAATAGAATAACATAAATATTTAAGGGGGCTCCCATACAACAACGTGATTTTTTTGCTCGTTTTTGCTCGATATTGATAACGGCAACAGGTAGACGCTTGAAATATTCACAGAATATTTAGTTATATATACACTTTAAGAATAAATAATTAAATTAAAATAAAACAAATATTTAAGGGGTCTCCCATACAACAAACGTGATTTTTTTTTTGCCGTTTTTATAGATAGTGGTACGGAACCCTTCGTGCGCGAGTCCGACTCGCACTTGACCGATTTTTTATTTTTAACGAGTATATCGATAAAGGTAAAGTTCAGAATGAGACCAACGCAATGAAAATGGTTTTCGTTAACATAATAAAACTGTATAACGGGCAAAAAGTCACAATTCGAAAGTGAATTATGTACTGAATCTCCTGACTTTTGAACAGAAACCGAGTGACTTTTATGTCACTTAAACAATATTTAAACTCTTTCATATTTCACTTCATTCCAATTACGAAGTCTCATTAAAAAAATAAAATACATATGTTGATTCACTACAATAAACTCATGGGTGTCTCTGGAACGCACTCCCAACCAGTGTGAAGTTATCCCAATCGTATAACTCCTTTAAATCACAAGTGAACAAGCATTATGACTCTATTTCTGATATTTGAACTAGCATTTACTTTTTAACGCATGTATGTGCTGTGTGTTTAGGTACTTTAATTTGAACGTGAAGTTGTGTATTGTATATAATTGCACCAAACCGATGAAATTAGATGAATTCCTTTTCAAGCATTTTATGGTTGACGGGAAGAGATCCCTATAGGAGGAGGCGGATATATCGGCCATTTTATAATTTAGATTTTGTTTTTTTTTGTTATAATTTTACATTAAAAATACATAATAATATTATGTATTATTAATGTAAAATTATAAAGTTTTATAAACAAACAAACTCTTATCAATTTCTCAATAAATTCAAATGGTGTTATGTGAAACGGTCAGAGAATTATGAAAGAGGTTTTATAAATAATTACATAACATTTTGCAATCTTATTAATAAGTTAGCAATCTAGGTCAAAATAGGTCTCGTGTTCGATAACTCATGATAAATATTTACGTGCATGAACATGTCTCTTCGCCTTGATCTGGCTTAGATTTACAACCTAAGAATTCTTAATCAGTATTCCTGGATTTTTCTCGTTGACTCGAAATTCATTTTTAAATAGTTTAGTTTTAAACTTATATTTATTAAACTTAAACAATTTGGCTAACAAAAGAGATCAATGAAATCAAATGGATCTGCCTTCAATGGAAAACGTTTAAAACGTCCATCACGCTGCTCAAACTCGGATTGGCCACTACATTCACACTCTTCGAGGCTTAATGACGGACTCTATTTGCTACTTTCATTATTTCAGCCGGGATCGATGGTTTACATACCCACTGAATACTCGGAATTCGAGTGAATAAACTGACACACACAACGACTCGAGTTCCTCGTTGTGTAACTTACAGATACAAAACTTCTTACAAGCAATTTACACAAACAATAATAAATAAAAGAGCTTGCTCAACGCATATTATTTACTGTTAAAGAATATTCGTTCGCAGTTGACGCGCTTTATCTGTATAAACGTCTGCTGCGTCAACTGCGAATCGGACTCGCTCCGAGGAGGGAACCGTACGTTCCCTGATCGTATAACTTTGTTAGTTTGTAGAGGGTTACATTGTTTTTTTATTTTTAAACCCAGAAGCATTGCGTCTCAAAGGAACTTTTTTTTATACTACGTCGGGAGGCATACAAGCATACGGCCCACCTGATGTAAAGCGGCTACCGTAGCCTATTAGCGCTTGTAATATATTAAGTATCACTCGCGCGATGCCTCCTCTGCTGCAACTCCTTGGGAGCATACTGGTGATCAACCTGGCAACCCTCTACGGAGTTATTTAGCTGCGGTTTTCTGTGAGGTGAAGGTACTTCCCCAGACGGACTGCTTTGATGCGCCCTACCTCTCTTAAAACATCCAGACCAAGACAAACAGACATGCACACAAATGTTTGCCTTGTGTGGGATTCGAACCCACGAGCGTTGGTGTTAAAGTTGCGTCATTCACGACTGAGCCACCGAGCTCGTCAAAACTACTACTACCGAACTAGATTGCAACTAAATAAACAGTTATAGATTCAGGCATTATTTTACGAAAGTCAAATTTACAGGCAATTTGATCAATAATCAAATCAAAATCAATAATCATTATTTCACAATCAATTAGTTCATGAGAACTAGTGCCGGCCGGCACCCAGCCACGTTTCGGAATCGGTAGCGGAAGCACATAAAATAGTTTAGTTCAAATTGTCTGTAACTAAATAAATGTCTCGGATTGAATCTCTTTTGACCATGTGGTGGCGATTTCAAACTAGCCGTTGTGCTAAGTGTACTTATTTCTTCTCGTATATATGGGTATTTAATCGGTTTTTGTCGACTATAAATATTATTGAGACAAGCAATTTTGACAAACACGTGAACGAATGAAAGGAATGTTGCTATAATGGTATGTTTAATTATTCGCACCCTAAAAATAAAATTTGGTTAATACTCACTTCTACAGCACCTGACGACATCCCTAAAGCTAATTTGCTTCCATCGGAAGTGAGATCGCACGACATAATCGTACAGCTTAACTTTTGTCGAGTTTTTAAATTCAGTCTTATGTTTTCATTTTCCTTAACTATCTGGAAGACCTGTTAAAACACAACATTATTATTTACGTAAACACAAGAATAGGTGAAATAAAAACATCTATTATAAATATAATAAATTTCTTTCCTTAATTCGTTTTCAAATTTGTGTCAGCACAATATTGAGCAGTCAGAACCCGTTATATACGTTTTCCCATACATTTCGCGGTCGTATACGACCACCCGGGTTTCGAAGGGTTAATGTCAAGTGTTAAAATAAATATATATGGTTCCCTGTGCTGAAGCAGCTACCCCATATACATAGTCAATGGTATCGATCAATTCCATGTCATTTTATTAGTTTGAGTGCCATTTGATATCAATTGGTCCCGAACCTATACACAAGACTATGCTCGCTGCAAAAACCTTTACTAGTTCTAATTAATGTCTAATTGCGTTATGTTTCTACAGTTTCCTATTTGTTCAGCACTATCGTATTCTTTCTTTATTCTTCTTATAAACGTTGAAAAAAAAGTGTTATGTAAGATACCTATATGGCCCACAAGTTATGACATTGTTTGCTAGTAAGTGTGATGAAATATACAACAGCAATATTAAATTTTTATTTAATTCAAACATTCCATTGATATATCAGTTTATCAAATTTTTCATAGTAATCGAAATCAAACAGTCAAGAAGATTACCTGAAACGCCATATTAGTACCATCACAGATGACCAGGACATTCTTCTGGCAGGCAGCACAATTGGCCCGAATACCGTCCCTCTTCTGATGCATAGCATTCAGAACACTGACCAGTTTCAACTTTTGGTCCCACAATTTCACCACGGCACTGTACTCTATGGTGATCAGTCCAACATCTTCTATCCAGAAAGCGTCCACTACGTTGCTACTATCTGACAGTGGCATGGTAATCGTGTCTGAGAAGCTGTCTGAATGCCCATTTTTCTTCTTTACACCTGAAATAACAGTAATTTGAGATTTTTAATATTTTGTATCCAAAAATAGGAATTTCGACGAAAACCAAAGTGTTGATATTGCCCTCAAAACTAGCTAGGCAAATGCAATGGGCCAGACATATTTTCCAAATCAGTGATGCTGCTCTCATCATCACTGAGTAGGCTAATATGGGGAAAAAAGTTTTAGTGGACGCCCGAGCAATACTCCTTGCATTACAATCGTTCATAAGAAACGGTAATCGCTTCAGATCAACCACGCCGTATGTTTGACTGCCACCCGATGTACACTTATCAGGTTCTGGCAAATTTCACTTTTACTTCTACGGCATAAGATGCATGAGGTGTGTACCTGGATTTGTCATAGTCTGTACTATGAAAAAGATAGTTATGTTAACAAAGTATTCGAAAAGTTTATTTCTGAAGATTTTGTCATTTATTTGAATTCCACAAACATGAATCTGAAATTTTATAACAAAATATTTACCTTGAAAATCATTCAGCATCTCCTGCGAGCCGAGGTGGCAGCTGCCGCGTTGCAGCATCTTCGATTCCCACGTGCCATCATTACACATTCTATACGCCATCAAGCATCGGTTCTCACCGGACGCGATCAACAAACTTGAATTGACAAAATTCAAATACTGTATAGGGCTCGCCAAGTCCATGATGAGTTCTGAACGAGTCTCTTTGGTTCTGAACGTGAACTTGTTGACGTGGCCAGAGTCCAGTCCGTATATGACGTGATGGTTGCAAGGTGATATCTTGACCACGCTGACCTGATCGTTTACGTGTCGCTTGCTCACTGCGCTTGTTACTATTTTTGTTAGTAAGTTTCTTCCACGCATAACCTGTTGTTAGAAATCAATAATTTTCGTCTAAAACATTGTTACAAAATTTGTGCTACCTCGTACTAGTTTCATGTGTGTCATGTAAACATACAAAGCGGAAGAATTTGTTTGTTTGAACGCGATAATCATTTGATTCCCAATTTTTCAGGAAGGTTATAGACTTATTCAATATCATGATACGACTTTTAGAAGTCGAGGATAAACAAAGAAAATAGAAAACGATAGTACTTTTCGCAATTAAAATGCAATTTCAATATACATATTTTGATTTTAGCATCAGTTGGAATAAGTTTTTATATCCAATAAATACCTTTGTTTTATTGGGTTCTCTAGCAGATTTCGATATCTAACATGTTTAACAACAAAAGCAATAATTTAACAAAATAAAATAAAAGTTCATCTATAAACAAATTTCGTTTAATTGGGAAGCGAAGCCGAGCGCCATACACGGTGGCGGAGTGGTTAGCTATGTTACATTAACACCAACGCTCGTGGGTTCGATCATAATACAGAAGCAACATTTGTGAGCGTGAATATGTCTTTGTCTGGGTGTTTACAACAGAGATAGGGCGCATTAAAGCATCCCGGTTGGGGAAGTATCTTCATCTCACAGAAAACCGCAGGCAAATATTCCATGGTTGTTGTGTTCCTGCGAATGAGTGATGTTATCAAGTACTAGTAAGTTATTAGTACGGGTGGTAACGCACGAGTGACAATTCGTGCATTGCAAGCGTTGGACTACTGCAAGCGTTCACATGCTACGGTAACCATTTTACATCAGATGGGCCGTATGCACAAACCCACTTGATTGCCTTGCGCACACTAAAACATTGTGTTTTAGCGCCTATATGCCGATAAATGTCGTTGGTAGCTCATTGGTTCTCCAAAACAGCCTTTCTATTGTTATATTTAACGACATGTTGAACTTACCTGTATATTATTGCAGTCATCGACAACAGCCAACAATGGCTGTAACACGTCATCGTTATTGCACGCTCCCTTCAAATTAAGCGGCGGCAGCGAATGTCGATCTAGGCTGACCGATTTGAAAACTGGTTTCTTGAGCGGTTCGCTGCGTTCGGCGAACGACTGGTGGCGCTTTGGAGTGTTAGCATTGCTATTTGTGTCTGGAGTCGAAGTACCGGGGGTATGCGGCGTATGCGGGGATAGAGTGTTCGTGAAACTTACGTCGAACCTCTTTGTCAGACGTGAGTTGCTAGAAAAAAAAAACCATCTCAATTCCTACCGAGGCTTCTAAGACACTACAGCGTGGTAAATTAAAAAACGGCAAAAAATCATGTCTGTTGTATGGCCCTACTTAAATATTGATTTATTTTGTTTTTTAGTATTTGTTGTTATAGCGGCAACAGAAATATATCATCTGTGAAAATTTCAACTGTCTAATCACGGTTCATGAGATACAGCCTGGTGACAGACGGACGGACAGCGGAGTCTCAGTAATAGGGTCCTAAAAACGACTCTGCAAATAACCTTCATTATGGTTTGTTTGTGTCCAAATGAATACAGTTAAATAATGGTAACAGGAAATTAAATAGTTCATAGATCCAGGCATTTATATAGATCCATAATCACATCGGACATCTCTGCCTACCCCGCAAGGGACTTGGCGTGAAGATATACATACATTCATAGATCCAGGCGTTATTTTACGAGAGACCAATTTGATCTAAACTATTTTGAGTGTTTCCGCCACCAATTAGTTGTCAAGTAGCGCCGGCCGGCACCTACCCTCTATCGTTTGTAGATGCATGCAGCATGCAGTTGCTCCCATGGCTACTCCGGTCGTCGCTGCGTCATGTGTTTCGCCTTTCTACTAACGGTAGTGGGCGGATGACGGGCAGCGCTAGTGCACAAGAACAAATTAGTGGGGGAAGTATACAAAGAAGTTTATATCAAATTCCTTTAATAGACAATTACTTTTCACTACAAGCCTTTTATACTTCAAATACTTGCTTACGTGTTGCGCTATACTAGCTTCATATCAGGCGGGCCGTGCTTGTTTACTATAATTATATCGTAGTAAAAAACAATTCACCTGCTCTTCCCACAAGAGCGATACTAAAATTAGATCATGTTAATAAATTTTAAAATAACTTACTCGATCTGCTGTCTCTTGTGTGACACGAATGAGGCCACAAGGAACCAGACCTTGGCTGAGTTCTCCACGGTGCCTGTACCAGTGAGCAGCACGTCCATGCCGGGCACGAAGTCATCGCCCGTGCTCAGATCAATCTCGCTTACATCCATCGACATCACATTGCTGCAATAATACAATGGTACATTTATAAATCAATATTTGAAGAAAAGCTTTGTACCCCATTTTGAGCACATTGCGCGCACGGTGAAGTGGTGCAGAAAGGTAAAATTTATGTACAATATGTGGTATAATTAAATTAAACGAAATAAAATTTTTTAGTAAAATTGAAAATGCGTAAATTTAAATCTGTCAACGTCAAATACACTAGTTCGTTTTTTTCCTATGTCGTGTTTGTACATGATCGGAGCTTACGTAATTAAATGTGAGTATGCATATCTCCACTTCAGGTTCCTTGCGGGGTAGTTAGAGAGAAACCGAGAGCCATAAGACGCGAGCTTTACACAGCTCGCTCGGTTCTCTATAATTGATAGCTCTTTTCACGCACGTTCTTACACGCAGCCCTGTCCGACTCTAATATGTATGCCAAACCAGGGCGACAAGTAGCCGTACCCCGCAGACATGCTGCACATTTTTTATAAGTGGATTGCACAGCACGGAGAGGGTCACCAATAACCCCATATCCGTGAAAAATTACCCAGAGATCCTTTTGTCGCAGAACGCCTTCTGGTCCTTAGCCAGATGTTTCTCCACGATATAGTGAAGTGAAAAAACTTGATTCGCTGTTTCCCAAAGTTTCTTTCAAGCGTTATCCAGTTGCCTAATCCATTAGGTTGGCGGGGTCTGCTATCTAAGCCTAAGAATTTTGTGAAGATACTGACTTTGATATGGAGCGACTGCCAACAGACCTTTACGACCCAAGGGGAAAACCTGACCTTTCTTAGGTTAGGTCATACGATTTTCAAAATATACTTTCTTGGACGTGCGGTTTTCCTCACGATATTTTCTTTCCTTCATCGCCGAGCAGGTGATAATTACAGACATGTACATAAATACGAAAATATGAATTTAGTGGTACATGCCCACACCAGGATTCGAACCAGGAACCAGCCGGTTAATAGGCTAGTTCTTTATTCACTAAACTATCACTGCACTCTCGTTTTTCTCTATTCCACTGGTATAACAATGTTTATGTAAAAAAATAAAAAAAGAATGTGATACTAATTAGCTTATGACATCAACTGTCTTAACATTTATTTTGTGTTACTTTATTGATTCATTAATTATAAATAATTTATTTATTGACCTTGTTTGCTGAGCCTGCATAAAATACATGCATTTTTAGATTATTTTATTTTAGAATAATAACTTCTTGATACTTACCCCCGCCGATTTTCGATGTCGAAAGCCCTCGAATTAGTATTCAAATCTATAGATAGAACGCGTTGATCGCACGTAGAAACAAACAACAACGAACCAGTCTTGTTCACTGCCATAGACAAAAATGTCAATTTTTCTTTTATATCACTGCTGGCAATCACTTTGTCCTTTGTACAAATAAATTTGTTTTGGTATGAAGATGCGTTTATTTCAAAATTGTGCTGTGTTACTTCTCTTGCTTTGAGTGTTATGATTTTATCGGTTCCTGTAATACGACAAAATATAAATAATTTCATTACGTCTTAGTGAATATGACCATTACTGGAGTCTACTGGACGCAATATGTGGTTTTCTTTGTTAATTAGTGGTCCCGAGGTAATGTGTGAAAGAGCAAAACAAAGAAATATAAATAATCGCTCAATTCCAGAAAACAACTTGACAAGTATTACAATACTGTAAAATAAGAGTTAGTTTAGAGTACCTCGCTTATTACGAGAATCTTTGCGTAGAGAGCATTATAGAAATATTCCTATGAAGTATGATTTGTCGAAGAGCTTTATGTCGTCGTTGAGCATGTTATCTAATAGGTAAAGTTAGGTAACGCCGACAGTATGCCGTATTTTAACATATTTATTTATCTCGAGTTCCTCTAAGCTCAGAAAGGACGTTAATGGCAATAGTGTTAGATTAGATGGTTATTAAGCTAAGTCAGTTGACTTCGAGACGTTTGATATCATACACTTTTATATAACGTCAGGAGGGATACAAGCATAAGAATGCTTGCAACACATTAAGTATTTATTACTCGCGGGATGCCGCGGGATGACCTCACTCGCTGAAACACAACAACCCTTCAGGGAGTTGTTATTTGGCTCCGGTTTTCTGTGAG
Organism: Pyralis farinalis; assembly: GCA_947507595.1. NCBI lineage: Eukaryota > Metazoa > Arthropoda > Insecta > Lepidoptera > Pyralidae > Pyralis > Pyralis farinalis. Next base: position 11,563,352 of record OX382273.1, read on the forward strand.
GTGGAGATACGTCTCCAGGGCTGCGCTTTGATGCGCCCTGCCCCTTTTAAAACATCCAATCCAAGACAAACAGACATGTTCGTGCACACAAATGTTTGTCCTGTGTGGGAATGGAATCCACATGCGTTGGTGTCAAAGTACCGTTACTAACCAATGCGCCACCGAGCTCGCCAAATTATTTGATTATCCGCAATTTAGAAGCGAAGACGTTTATACTTTTAATTCGATTTAAGAGAATATTTAATCTTTACGCCGTTTTCCCTCGCAACAAAGCTGCGGGGGAAAGTTTACCATATATAAAATGAATACAAATATATCTCGTTCGTTTCTAGGCATTATGTACAATTTTGTACCTCAATTCCAAAAGTTAGGAATATTCCATCTCATAGTTTTAGCACAAATACTTAAAATATTAATATAAACTACACCAATACTCACCAGGCACAACAAGTAGATCGAGCACTTTATCATTCTCTTCAACGGTCATAACTTTACTTAGTGACAAGTTATCGTATAGCACCACATTATAGATACCGTTATTGCACACAGCGGTTACAATGAATCGATCTCTGAATAAAGTACAACACAGTATGTCGTCATATCTGTCTGCGTCTATTCGTTGTTTCAGCCGGCCCTCTACGTCGTTCAAGGCGATGGTCCTTGGTGTATGTGTTATGAGTATCGGTTCACTGCTCGTCCATCTAGCATTGATACATGGTCGCATTGATGGATTTATTACTATGGAGCTGTGAAGGCTGGGAGGTTGATCTTCGCAGCCACATTCTGTTAACAAAAGGCTTTGCTGTACATGGAATATTAATAATTATTTACTTACTTATTAAACACACTCACAGACACTTTGTATACAGCAAAAAGGTTTTTTCGCCGTATACAATGTATACAGCGAAAATTACATTTAAAAAGTGTCTTTATACACACATATAGACATTTAATTTTTTTATACAACGTCGGGAGGCATCCAAGCATACGGCCCACCTGATGTAAAGCAGTTACCGTAGCCTATTAACGCTTGTAATATATTAAATATCACTCCCGCGATGCTTCCTCTGCTGCCTACATGGAAACTCCTTAGGAGCTTATTGGTGATCTCACTCACACGCAGAAACACAACAACGCTCCAGAGAGTTGTTATTTGTCTGCGGTTTTCTATACGGTGGCGGTACTTCCTTAGACGGGCTGCTTTGATCAGCCTTTTTTTTAATGTGGCTGCCAAAATGTCTTCATTACGCCTGATGGAAAGCATCAATGAAAACCAGATGAGAGAACAGAAATCACAGTGATTACCGCTGTGCTACCCAGGGCAGGGCCCCTGCCTCTCTTATATACTATATATGTATGTGTGCGCAAAAATGTATGAGTATTACGAGTAGTTTATAGAAGCACAGATTGTTGGCGTAATCCGCCTAATAAGTGCCGTAATAAAGCATCGCTTAATAATAAGTTGCACACGAGCGATTTAATTTATTGACTAAATAATTACTTAAAACAAAAGTCCAGAAAAACAACCGAATCGAAACAGACTTTCATTCCAATTGAAGGTTTAGACTTTTATCGTCTCGTTTCGATTGTTTTTGTGGGCGTTTTAAGTAACTAATTACTTAATTTATTGTAAATATGCAAATTATACTTATGAGGCCAGCTATAGAGATGTGCGTTTAAATAAATTAAAAACTACTGCTATTTTTGTTTTATATTTTGATGATAAAATGAAAACAGTTAAATGAAATGAAATTAAATTTAAAAAAAAGTTAATACAGCTCGTACTTGTAATAAATTATAATTGAGTAACAAACAAGGTAGAACAACGTGTGTTCAAACACTTGTTTTCAAATCAAGATAAAAATATCTAGATTCTCCTTTAGGCCCGCGTCATGGGGGCTGGGTCAAAATTAACTGCATATTTTAGTTTGCCTATAATTTAAAAACTATTCATGCGATGTTGCCGTTCTTCTCAGTAGCTGTAGTTATTTAGCCACTCTACATGTTTGTGCCGTGAAGTCAGTCAGGCTGAACTACGTTGGAAGCTACAAGTGCCGTAATTTGAAAAAGGTAATTATGACCCATGCCTGTATTCAGTGTAACTACCTTTCTGTGCAGATTGTATTAATAACGATGATTCTAATTAATGTTTTTTACTTTTATATGTTAGTAGATTGATAAAAGTACACTAAAAATTAAAGACTGATAATTATTATAACTAACTTAGATTTTGCTAGATGAAGCCAATTTTTATTGATTTTTTAGAGTATTTTTTAAAGCCCTGTTTCCTATCATTAAAAGTTTATACTTTATGATTTTTTTGGTGTTTTATTACCTTAATAATAGTAAAATAATGCTGGTAACAAATAATATTAAGTTCCTTAAATAGACATTCAAACATATTGCATTACCTATTTGGGTAATTATGAGCCAGTCCCCACTTCCGTGTAACAATTTTCCACCCCCATGACGCTGGGTTAAAGTCGAATATAATTTAAGTGGTTTGTCACGTTTCATCAATTACCTACGCGAAGCCAATGACGCCTTGTGATAAGTTTCATCAATTACCTACGCAAAGCCAATGACGCCTTGTGATAAGTTTCATCAATTACCTACGCAAAGCCAATGGCGCCTTGTGAAAAGTTTCATCAATCACCTACGCGAAGCCAATGGCGCCTTGTGATAAGTACCAACCGAATTGCTCCGGCAAGTATTTTTTACCATAGGAAGATGTAATGTAGTTTAGTAATCTGAGCTTTTTACACAATATGGGCGAAGATTTATATACACATGTGTCAATTTTAGAGTTTTTGATAGTTGAGTTCTTAGTTACTAAAATATGTATATAACAATAGACTACCTTCTTCAATGGTGTCCGTGTCCCCTTCTTTGATGGTCCACAAATTAATGTTGCCGTCAGAAGATAAAATGGCTACTTTTGACGGTTTGAAGGGACAAGCACCAATCCATTTTATAGAAGACTTGGATACTGAAATTTCTTCCTTCAGTTTGTTCGACATTAGGTGAAATATCTGTAAATATGTTTTTGTTATTATGGTATAACAAAAGCTGCGCATTAAAACTAGCAGGCTTTACGACTTCTTTGTTTGTTTTTGAATTCGATGTCTAAATGTGATTACTTATACTTCTCCCCTTCTCGTATCCACCACATCAATCCTTAGCCATCCCACTGCAGGAATACGTCTCCCTTCAACCGAAGGGGTTTAGAGCATACTCCACCACGTTACTCAAATGCGGATTGGCGATGGCTAGTGTTTTCAAGCCGCCCGAGGGCCACTGATTTAGCTTAACGACTGTCATCTATCGACAACAGCCAGGATAGACGGCTTAACGTGCCGTCCGAAGCACGGAAATATTTATATATGAACTCTCGAGATAGATAAACCCATCCATAAACAGGCTGCGGTCTACCTTGCTTAACCTGCGTGTTCGGTTAGAATGACACGCGCAACGACGCCATCGAGCTCTCAAGCCAGAGCCCCTCCTTGTATACATTAATAATATAAACGGTGAGCCCTGAATTTGAATCCAGAAACAAGAAAAATTCTTCGAGCTGTACCGTAACCAATTAACATCAGTTCCGTATGCTTCTTACCCAATCAACATATAAAACAATTCTAACTTTGTAATTAACAAAATTAAATCGTGATTTTAACAAAATTTTGACATATAGAGGATATTGTCAAAATTCTTATCTAAAAGGTAAAGTTGTAGCGTTTAGTCGCCACAGCAAGGAGAAATTCTAACCTCCTTTTGGATGGATTTTATGATAAGAATTCTTGGAAAGGCAGATCGATGTCCATCGATTATGGAAGACACCTTAAGCTATCCTACTTAACTGTGACCATTAGCTGATGATCAATAAATCATGTTTGTTGCTGAAGATTTCAAAATACTAGCATCTGCTAATGCGCAGAGAAACAACGTAGTTAAGTATCCTCAAGCCCCCAATGTAACAGAAAGGAGCCTCATATCTCAGCACTAGGATCAATACGGGTTGACTATGATGGTCGTATTATTTACCTTCACTTTTCCATGTTCGGTGCCAACAAGCACGTAGTCGAACTGAAAGCAGCATGCCGTGATAGCCTCTTTAACGTCTATAGTGGACGGTATAACTTCTTCCACATTGTGTTCATGGCTGGAAAACAATTGATATTATTATAATGACCAGAAATTGGTGCTATTAGCACGGACAGCTATTATCTAAAGAATTCAGAGTTACTTCTTCAAATCAACACCTACATTATAGTTATTTGACTCAGTGCAATTCTTGAGTTTTGAATTCTTTCAACGAAAGTGAATAACTATGCAAAAAAATATGTTAAAAAAAAAAAAAAAAAACATGCACCTTCTGTACAAAATGAAATTGTATGAAAGTGATTTTATTTTTTTTATCATTAGGCGTAGTTTTTATTTTAATTAGTTCCGCTACAGCGGATAAAAAAATGTATTTATGAAATCCAGGTCCAAACGTGATTGATAATAATAATTGAACTCAACAAGCGTAACGTGACATGATGACATTTGAACTAGCATTAAACCGTAGTGTATATATATATTTATACCACTAAGGTAACAAACAAACATACAACCTACATTTTTTTTATACAATGTTGAGAGGCATACAAGCATACGGCCCACCTGATGTAAAGCAGTTACCGTAACCTATTAAAGCTTGTAATACATCTGCTGCTTACACAGCAACTGCTTAGGAGCTTACTGGGGACTTCACTCACACGCAGGAACACAACAACCCTCTAGGGAGTTGTTATTTTGGTTGCGGTTTTCTGTGAGGTGGAGATACTTCCCCAGATGGGCTGCTTTAATGCGCCTTACCTCTCTTAAAACATCCAGACCAAGACAAACAGACATGTTCATGTACACAAATGTTTGTCTTGTGTGGGAATCGAACCCCACGAGCGTTGGTGTCAAAGTCGCCTCATTTACGACTGAGCCACCAAGCTCGTCAAGCTGCATGATGGTAAGCAGTTACCATAGTCTACGTACATTTGCGTCAACGGGGGTCACTTATACGTTGCCGACCATAAAATATTATTTCAATTATTATACCTAGTCCGGCCATAAGTTCTGTTACAAATTAATATGCATTTGTTTTTTTATGAAGCAAAATAGTCTTACTACTTATATGTACATATTTATGGAAGTTTGGGCAAAAAATAAAAAAATATTCTATTCGAAATGGCTACCTTTGGCTTTGATACAGGCCTTTAATCTGTGTGGCCACGAATTTATGGATTTACGCACTGTTTCGATGGGAAATTTAGCCACTGCTTGCTCCAGAGATTTCTTAAGAGACACAATGTCGGCGTGTCGTTTCGAGCAGGTCATTTCCTCTAAAACTGACCTTAATTTGTAGTATAAGGGGGTTCAGATCTGGGCTAGACGAGGCCCAGTCTTCAACTCTTATAAAGTCCGGAACGTCGGTTTCGAGTCAGACTTGGGTAGTTCGCGCCTTGTTCCCATGTGTAGAGTCGTGCTGGAAAGTCCTCAGTACATTTTTGAAAAGTGTATTGCTGAGAGGTTTCAAAACCCGATCCAAGACAGTCTCTTGATACAATCTGGTTGAAGTCTTCACTCCCTTTTGAAAAAATGAAGCTTTGTGACTCCTTTGATAAGACGCCCCCCACCAAACCATTACAGACGCCAGGATGATGACCACGTTGTACCTTTCCGACCACTTGGAACTGTGTTGCGTATCCTTCGTCATTTTGTTGCTGTAGTGCTCTTCAATCGTGATATTTTTTCATCAGTAGAGGATATTTCTGTGCCTTTCACGGCTTCAGGTCTTGTTTTATTATACGCAACAGAGTCCTAGTGGAAATCTTCATTTCTCATTATTATTTTTTGTTTCCTAATGAGGTTTCAACGAATTCTGGCTTTAACAGCGTTTGTAGTTCTAACAGCACGCGGTTGCCCCGATCTTTTATGGTCTTCAACAGTGGAAGTGTTGGTATATCTGTCGATAGTACATTGAACGATATACGAACATTCGGCTGATAGCAAGCTTTTGAAGTGTCTTGAATCGGCTCCATACCCACTTTGTGCAAGGCAATCACTGCAATGCTATTTTCTTCAATACCCCATTCCATATTGTAATTTGTTAATAAACACGAAAAAAGTATGTAAAATGGCTTGAAATCGAAAGAAGTTTTTAACATAATAAACGCGTTGCAAATCCTACTAATATTATAAGTGTGAAAGTATGGATGTTTAGATGTTTGTTCCATTTTCACGTCTCAACGGCTGGACGGATTTGGATGAAATTTGGTATATATATTTGGTATAGATAGATAGATGAGGTACTGGATTAACACATAGGCTACTTAACATATACCTAGTTAGGTCATAAGTTCTGTCAAAACCTTATTATTTTAATTTTGGAAAACTAACCAGAAATACTTTGACTAATTTTAAAAATAGAACGTTTCCGCTTGCCGAAAATAAAAAATAAATTCATTTTCAAATATGGAGTGATCGAAGAAGGAAGATAGAGTCGTGGTTATCGCGTTGCACCGCGGTGGTTACGCGCCAAAAGAGATTTTCAACATTCTACAAAAATTGAAAATAACACTACGGTTTATTTATCCCACTATCAAACGATATACTAAAGATTCAAGCTTCGAAGATCGTAAGAGGAGCGGATGATCTCGCAGTTAGGACACCAGCGGTCATCAAAGCAGTGAAGAATCTAAAGAAATCCCCGTACGTAAACAAAAAAATCTTAGATCTTCAGATGGGATTAAACAGAACCACTGTCAAAAGAGTGTTAAATGAAGACCTGGGACTACGAGCTTATCGTAAAAAAACCGGAAAATTTTGAACGAGCGTTTGAAAAAAAATAGGATGGAAAGATCCCGCGCTTTGTTATGGCGGTACGCGGGAAATATATACCGCGAAATTTTGTTTTCGGATGAATAAGTTTTTATCATCGAAGAAAGTTATAACAAACAAAATTATAATGTGTATGCCCACAGTTGTGAAGAAGCGAGCGCGCGTATTCCGAGGGTACAGCGAGGGCATTATCCTTCATCAATCATGGTTTGGCTTGGAGTGTCATATTTAGGCTTAACTGAGGTGTTTTTCTGTGAAAAGGGTGTGAAAACCAGTGTGCCGTGGTTTACCAAAATACCGTCCTAACAAACATAGTAGAACCTATTTCTCAAAAATGTTCAAAAACAGACACTGGATATTCCAACAGGACTCTCCACCAGCTCATAAGGCATGAAGCACTCAAAACTGGTTGACCGCCCGTGAAATTGACTTCATCGGGCATGAAGACTGGCCCTCTTCTAGTCCAGATTTAAACCCACTAGACTACAAGATATGGCAACATTTGGAGGAAAAAGTCTGCGCTAAACCTCATCAGAATTTAGAGTCTCACCGAGCATCTCTGGTTGAAGTAGCGGTAAAAATAGATATAAATGTGGTGCGTGCTGCGATCGATGACTGGCCGCGTCGATTAAGGGCATGTATTCAAAATAGAGGAGGGCATTTCGAATAACGTAAATAAAATTTTATTGTACATTTAATTACCTTTCAGTTCATATATAACTTTTACATAATTATCAAAAAGTGTATGATTAATTACATCAAAAGTTTTTGACAGAACTTATAGCCTGACTAGGTATATATTTATAGGTGGACAGTGTAATTTTTAGAGCGTAGAGAATTATAGAATTCATAAAAGTTATATAGTCCAAATGTCTTAAAGGGTTTCATACTATTATTAATGTAAAAGCGGTTATTTGTCGGTTTGTCATTTCTTTAAATCAAAACGGAGCGAGGGATTTATTTTGTTTTTTTATACAGAGATTTATTTTGTATGAAGCGCCCAACCGTATCATAGGCTATTTTTTACCGCGGCGCAATATCTCATTCCGACAGGAAAACACGCTTTGTTTCCCCTTTGACCACGCGGGCGAAGCCGCGGGTAACAGCTACGAGTAGTTCAAAATAGTTAAAGAGTTGAAAAAAAGAAAAGTTTCTATGTAACAGTATTTATGGCCAGACTAGTTACGTACAAAGTACATAGAGCAATGTAGTCGCAACCAAGTAAACATGAACAATGACTACTACTGACCAGATAAATATACGTATACTTTTTGTAAACACATACCTATTTATAAAACAAAGAAAACACCCAGCCCAAAAGATATAGACATGTGCATGCATACAAATATTGTTCTTGTGCGGGAATCGAACGGACGGCCAATGATAAAAAAAAAACATGATAGCCATTCAACACCGGTACAGTAGAGAAAAATGAAGCAGTAGCATGACTTCAAAGAAGCGTTCGAAAACGTCGCGCGTGTCGTTACTAGGTTCTAATCAAAATTTGTAGGAAAACTAATTGCTTTGAAACGAGTGGTCACGTATTACGTTCTGTGTTACGTCCTGCTTACTGTTCTCGATCTCGAAGATTTACCACCATACACACGCTCATTGCACGAGCGTAGGAAATTATATTCAAATCCTCTAGCTGACATGCTGTTCTATATATTTGCTGTGATACCGGCTCGAGATTTCGCTTTTTCCAATACTAAATAACTGTTACACTCAAGTAGTACATTCGTCAGTACATAATAAAATATGTCAAAGCATAAAAAATCAAAATAATGTCACGTGAATAACGAATAGTGCTAACGAGTAGTCTCGGTGTATATTTGGCGGCGGTAATTTGACGATGTTTGTCGTTGACATCCTTTGTAAAGTCGTGGCACGTGCTTTTCGATTTTATCAAAAGGTGTCGCGTCGACAGTTATCACTTTTACGTGTCACTTGTGTGTTTATAATAAGTATTCTCTCTTATAAATTCGAGATCCTCATCAGATAAGTTTAAGATTTTAGATGAGTGTGTTTATTTCTCGCTCACAATAGGTGTACTTTTTTAACTTTGCGTGTACGGACTATTCAGATAATGAGACGCGAAAGTAGACTGCGTGTTTGTGGAAACATGCCAACATAGCATTTGACAAAGAATACTTAAGTCTACATAGTAGTAAATATATTCTTTATCGTACATCAAGACTATAATGTATTTTAATGTTATATATAAAATATTACCTCAACGTAGCCGATTTTAGTTCTGTTGTTGTTTTGTGAAGGTGACATAAAGTATTTTTCTGCCACATGCCAATTGGAATTGGAAATTAGGAATTACTTTTTTATTTCAAAATAAAAACAAGCCAAGTGCGAGTCGGACTCGTGTAGGAGAGGGTACCGCATATTTATGAAACAGTAAAAATATTTGTTGCATACTACTTTTATATATAAGTAGTATGCAACCAATATTTTTACTGTTTCAAAAAGTTATCTCAGTATTAATTACGTTTACGTTGGGATGAACTAGTAAAGTCTACTCGTTTTCCTTTTAAACTCGTTATATTTTCTAATAATAAACCAACATTATAGTCATAACATTAAATAGACATCTATCAAAATAGAATGGTTCAGCTTTTAGAGTGAAAGGGTAAAAAAAAAAAGTAAAAAAACTTTTTTTTTACTTTCATAAAAAGTACATTTTTTATTACAAAAAATATTGTTTATATACTACACATGTGTTGAACAGTGACGTATTCTTATTGGCTTCTTCAGCAACGATACAGAGCATAATTTATTTTTGTACCTTCGCGACCTACGATGGCAGAAGATTTTACTGAACTAGTATTTTGAAAAATAAATATAGACAGAAGTGTATACTTGAAGCGCTAATTTCCCATATGTTCCAATGCTGACCAGTGTATTTAGTAATAAATAATATTTGGAAAATGAGCAAGTACCAAACTGTGAACATAAATTAAGCAAATTTGTTACTACTTGGTTAAAAGCTTCAACTACGCTACAAGCCAAAACTCACATAGGCGGGAAAAGCGGAAGAGACCCAGGACGGGATTTTTCATTCAACATTCGTTTGTATGCAACCTGTCGCACAAAAAGTGAATACCGCGCCGGATCGCGCCCGCTTTTTGTGTGACTAGATGCATACAAACATTGCCACTTTACCGCTCTTCCCACTACAGTGGTTATCGACTTTACATGTTACAATGTGCGATTAAAAAGTTATTTTTTTTATAAGTACAGACTACAAATAGAAATATACTGTAATTAAATTTTAAAGTGTAAGTTATCTGCGGAGTTTTACATGCAAGACGTATTAGAGATTTTTGTTATGGACTGGACCGACGAACGAAGAGAAAAATATCAAAATTCCAGCTTGTGGTCCGCGGTGTCGAAATTCAGATTTCAAGTAACCTATTTAATAATTTTTAACTGTACATATGATGTCCATTCACTGTTCCGTTTTGACATAAAATAATAATCCTTTATCACGGCATTATTTACACAGACTATGGACTTACACAGAGATTGTTGGAGAATTAATACACACAAGGTTTCATCCGAGCAGCATTCTGCTGTCGGCAGAGGCGTCTGTAGCCAATGTTATTCATCGAGAGCAGTCATCGATGCGTCTATACCTACTGTCAGCGCATTGATGTCTGCTGTGGATTGTATATAAAACATTGAGCCCAAACACATATTTATAGAGTCACTTCCTTTCCAATAGTGATAACAAATTATAAGTCTTGCACTACACATTAGTTAAAATTAGTTTTCAAATTTCTAAAACAACTAAAGCTAGCGCAAACGATTAATTATTGCGTCAGTTATCGTATTGCAACAAACGATACAACATAAAGATGAACTTGATGGAAACGTGAAATGACTGATGGCATGTCCTCACACCTGACGTCCACAATAATGATCACCCTCACCCGTCACCCTCCTTGCAGATAATACTGACCATCCCTTGCGATAACACACTATCTTCCCCTCTCGGTTGGTACGGATACATCTGGGGTGCCTACGTACATACGATAATCTTTAGTTAGTAATTAAAATTTTGACAAACTGATGATTTAGTCAGATGAATATTACGACATCTATATCATGGAGATGAACTCTTGTAAAATGATTATTACATGGCATTCTGGACTTTATGTAAATAACATATAAAGGTTGTATCTGAAAGGATATATCAAGCCGCAACGGGGATGAATATAAACCACTTGACTAAACTATCTGTTGTCTCTATAAGAAACTAGTCAGGTGATCGAACAATTTGTACGGCGACTTTGATTTTTTTTCTACGATTTCGATGTTGGTCTCTTGAAAGATCTTTGTGTGAATAAGTAACGTTTTCTACTCATTACTATGAGAAAGGTTTCAGGTTGATATATCCTTTCTGTTTCACGGTGGTTTTTATTATAGACATGACCTGAATCTATAGTTAAAATTTTGTCCTTATTGTTCCATATGCACTGTATACTGCGTCAGTAATACTGCGGAAGTATTTTAGTCACTACAAATTATACTATGGGAGTAGAGTAAGGGAGTATACGTTACGGTTTTAAGAATTCATTGGAACAACAATGGTTTTGACTTGGAAAGTAAAAGAATTCAGAATATTTCGAATAAGCGCAACTGTGCAGTTTTAATAAAACGTTATAATCAGACAAATAACAAGCTGAGAACGTTGTCACTTAATATAACTACTGACAATCTTAACTAAGAAAGGTAGGGCGCATCAACGTAGCCCGTCTTGGGAATATATCTTGTCAGAAAATCGTAGCGAAATGACAACTCCCTGTAGGGTTGTGTTTCTGTAAGTGAGTGCAGTTCCCAGTAAGCTCCTTAGGAGTTGCTGTGTTAGCGGCAGAAGTGGCAACACGCGAACTAGATTTCTGAATGTCCTGTATTGCAAGTGTACATAGGCTACGGTAACCATTTTACAGTATGCTTGTATGTCATTCGATGTTCTATATTAAATGACTAAAAAAACTCCCGCTCCTTAAATTTTAGGTACATAATTTTGTAGAGATTTGTTCCGTACTAACCCTACTGATAGGCACTTTAAAATAGAAGTATATTTTTGCCTTATAAAATACATTCATCAAAACTTTAAAGAAATTATTCAGGTTACATACGTTTTGGAAATTAGTGAAGAAATATGACAATTAATGGGTAAAACTGACAAAAACATTTCTCTTTGATCCATTATTTTTTTAATACAAAATTCTATTTTAAAAATGTATTCATATTAATTTTGGTTTCCTTCAAATTTGCACACAACAAATGTTATAAGAAATTTTATACGTAATAAAGTAATAACAACTCTATTGACTGACACTATAAACTAGTGGTTAATTTTTTTTCGTTTAATGAATAAAATAATCTCTCAACTTAAATTTAACGTTTAGTAGGCTCTCCATAAGCAAAATTATTATTTTTATATCGAACGATAGGAATTTTCTAAAAAAATCTCATTTAATGTACCTATTCATAACATCAAAATTTCTGAACGAATTTGGGTAACAGAAAAAGTGTTCTGAGGTAGATCCGAGATTTGGTAATGTATAAAATTGGTGAAAATCAGTTTGGTGTTTTGAATTGAACCATATTGTTTTGATAGGTCCATAACTTAGTAAATTATTAAAAAAAAATACAAAGTTCTTTTTTTCATAGTTGATTAGAAAGAGAAATTGGTTAACAAACAACAAATATCGGTATTGTTTAACTTGTTCATATAACAAGTTAAACAATACCGATAATGAAAATATGTAATAATCCACAGAAAAAGTTAAAATTTTTATGTCGTTTGAAAATATATAGTGTATGTAATAATAATAATAATGGTGATGACTATTTAAAAAAAAATATGGAATAATCCACAGAAAAAGTTCTATTGAATAAAGTTAAACTTTTATGTCGTTTGAAAATATATAGTGTATGTAATAATAATAGTGATGACTATTTCAAAAAAATTTGCAACTTCATATTTTTTTTAATTTTTTTCTTTCAGTAATTACCTATAATAATTAATTGCTAACATCAGCATCAGAACTATAATTAAATAGATCTACAGAAATTTATTAATTTCCTAGCATATTTAAAGAAAAAATATGTATTATATTAGCCTAGGTGGGAATGGCAATTGCCTGACCCTCATTATTGACGTCCTCGCTTATAGCTCAGATTTCACACTTTGCCAACTTTGACAATAATGTACCATTGATATTTCGTGGATACCTAAACTGTTTGTTATACCGCAGATATAAAAATAAAGTACTGCTCATAACCACAACCACACACATGCTTACTACATACAGAGTAAATATAAAGCATGGCCGTAAAGTATTACACTTTATTACTTAAAGTGAGTTTACTACTGACTGTCTTTCTAAGTCTAATAGAGATAATAGGATAGAAATATTATAAATACAACTTGTATATAAATATTTTAAAATACAATGTAAATGAATACTCACGAGAAATCGAAGTAGAGTTCATTTTTCGCAGACTTTGCTCGTGCAATGTCATATGCCTTTTTGTAAAGAACTCCTTTGGATTCGTGCTGTAGAATGCTTTGTACGATGTCCGTGCAAGGATACCGGTAGAGATCTGTGCCGTATGTTTTCAAGAAACCTACGATCGCTATAAGCATGTCTTTGTCCAGATGCTAGGAAAGAAAATATAAAAGAAATGGTACAAAATTATATTTGCTAGCAAACATATTGGTGAATCATTGGTAAGTAATTAAGTAAACGATAAAGAACCTTACATGACGTAAGGTCTATAATAAAATTAAAAATATTTGCTTAACAGTCGATAAGTCACCATACTTAGTTACTACGTGTCGCGACTTATGTGGAATTAGGTAAATACTTTATATTAAACGAATAGATATTTAGAATTTTCAAAAGGTAGGAAATTAGATTATGCAAATTATACTAAGAACTACTGATTTTAGACAATTTTACGAATACCAATCCCACTGGGGTTAGATTAAATGAAGCAACAGGATAGGAGACCTCATTATCTATCAATGTAACCTTTATGTATTATGTTCAGTAAGCTCAGTAGCAGTTCGAAAGTCATTCGAGGCTTTAGTTCATTATACAATTAGATGTTTCACTAATAATCAGGCGTGTCACTAAACTATTGGTTATATGAAATGTTTTGTGGAATAACTTAGCTTTAGTAATTTATGCATTTTGTGACACGACTCTTCTTATATTCAGTGAATTACAGTAACTAGTACATTCTTTTTTTTCTCGTCTGTCAGGAAAGTATACAAGTAATTGTGTTTCTGAAACATATATAAGTGAACAAAATCTATGAACCTATTTAACAAAGGGAATTTATACATATACATTCGATAGAACAAAGATCACATGAGATAATGTGGAGGTACTACAGTGACATGTTTTCAAAATTAATTTTACGAGAGAAATCGATGTGAAATGCAAAAGTGTTTGAAAAACATAAATAGCGTAGCAATAGATAACCAATCAAATAAAAGTTTACTTACATCTCTATCTTTGACTATGAACTCTTCGTACTTTTGGAGATCTAAAATCACATCAGCTTGTCCTGTCAATCTCACTTTGTTGCCCAGAAATTTTAAATCAAGGAACAACCTATGGAACATGTTGCGTTTATTTTCCTCATTCTGAGTATGTACCAAATGATAGCCAATATAGAATCCAATGTAACCATCATCAACAATATCCACTGTAGTAGTGTTAGGATTATCATAATTGTAACTTTTCAAAAAATCACTGTGCAATTTATGTATTTCATCTTGGCTGCAACAACTGTTGAGATACTCTAGAATAATTTCATGTGTTTCATATAAGTAGCTCTTCTGATGCAAGTCGTATATTCTTTGATCTTGATCGTACCTCTTCGGGTCTTTCTCGTAAGATTCATTTATGAGAGACTTATCTCTCAGTTTACGTACAATTGTTTTGGCGTCCTCGACGCTTTTGTGCCACAGCTTGCTGAGTACCTCGGCGGGCACCTTTACATTGTCCGGTAGTATAACTAATCTCTTAAACAGAGAAAAAGTCTGACCATCCAAGGATTCGAGACAAAACTTAATTACTTTCTCAGGTTTTTTTGTCTTCTCGTTGTTAAATATCCTGCAATGTAACATAAAATTACAAATAAACGTAACTGTTAATAAAGTAGTTATAAAAAATGAGAATGAGAAATTAATGCTGAGGGGTGGGTATGTTCGGTGTGGGCAGATAGTTTGTATTTCTCGTGAATTAATTTTAGATCGTAATCCATGTTGTCGACGGCCCTTATGCGATGGGTCTGAGCGAACTACAATCCGC
Organism: Pyralis farinalis; assembly: GCA_947507595.1. Taxonomy (NCBI): domain Eukaryota; kingdom Metazoa; phylum Arthropoda; class Insecta; order Lepidoptera; family Pyralidae; genus Pyralis; species Pyralis farinalis. Next base: position 11,578,576 of record OX382273.1, read on the forward strand.
TCAAAAGTTTATCTGAATAAAAAAACATCTGTTTTCCAAATTACATAAAAAATAGCACTACACTATATAGCGCTCCGTGTGACAAAATTAGCACGTTTTGACGTTTCGTAATACTGATACCGCCGCTATAGTAAAGAACCTTGGCTATAGCTGCACTGTTACAAGATTGTTTCATTCTACATAAATAATGTCCATTATACATGTCCGAACAAACAGAGCATGTCTTTTCTTATCTTAACACCGACACTTTCAGAACAACTTTCTTATATTGTGGCTGCGAACGCAGTCAGTAAGCGTTATGTTTAACAAACGATAGAAAGGGCCAATTTTATTGTTATTAAAAATATCTATTGTTTTAACTGAACCGTTTGCAAAGTATTATGAACTAAATGATGACAATAATAGAAAGGTAGTTTTACAATCACAAAGCTCTCATACCGCCAAGAGTATTAGATTTAATGTCGCGTTTTAAAAAAAAAAACATGAACTACATTTTAGATTAGCACATCATAATGATTATGGTTGTAAACATAAGCAAAAAAAAATACATAGGGCCTTAAGAATTCCATAGTATATAAGACCTTTGAGGTACGCTATTGTTCGACAATGCATTGACTTTTATTATTTTTGCCGCTTTCATAAATCCTTTTTCGTAATCTCTTTCATTTATTACGGTGCAAGAGCGAAACAAAAGATAGCATTGTCAAATCTCAGTGGCATTGAAATTATTGGCTGAGAAAGAAGATTATTGGCACTGAGTCAGTGGCAATAATCTTGGTTATACAATAGTTTAAAAATATTTTTTTAATTGGTGTCAGTGGTCAGTCATAATAGAACTAGAACACAAAAGAGCTATGCTGAGAGTAGGCGATGAATGCCGCACAGGCCAAAACATATTTCATAATGTTGAAAGTTTCGCACGAGTGTGAGCAGTTGCATGAGCATATTACAGTCTCGTGGTGTGGCCCTACTCTTAAAATAGTAAACTATGGAGTATCGCTTCAGTGTTGTTAGTTGAAGAAAATGTAGACACGTTGATTTTTACATTATTGTATTTAGCGGGGAAAAATTAAAACAAAATTTCTAGAACAGTGGGGGTATGCACTTTGCGTCGTAAATCCATATCGAATCGGAATCAAAAAGTTATCTGTCAAAATGTATGGAATATGAGTGAAAACTTTTCGAATCTGTTTCGAATATGGCTTTCCGAAACAATTTGAATACCCCCCTCCCCCACAGGTCTACAGATTTCAGGTAATAAATTTATATTCTAGGATTTCAAATTTCGCTCATTATCTCAGACAATATCCAATATACAACATCGGGAGGCAAACAACCATACGGCCCACCTAATGTAAAGTGGTTACCGAAGGCAATGAACGGTTGCAAACATTAAGTAACACTCGCGCGATGCCACCTCTGATGCTGAAGCAACTCCTTACGAGCTTACTGGTGACCTTAATCACAGTTGTTATTTAGCTGCGGTTTTCTGTGAGGTGGAGGTACTTCTTCATACAGGCTAATTTGATGCGCCCTACCTCTCTTAACCCTTAGAAGCCCCGGTGCCATATATATGTCAGTGAAAAAAGTACGGTAGAAGCCCGCTGCCATATATATGCCGCCTGTCAAAACGTCACAAGTGAGCGGTTTTGAGGTAGTTTTAAACTTTATTTGTGACGAATTAGTGACTGGAATGGCTTATTACTTGATTTTATAATGTAGTGTATCATTCCAATAATGCCAACAAAATTCCACGATACTCTAGTGGCCAAAACAAAAATTTGAAAATTCAAAGCGTCAGTACTAACGGCGGCGTCGCCGGGCCTTGACGGACATTTTTTTTGTGGAGTGATTTTTCGTGTTTTTCGGTGTATAAACAGGTTTGAGTATTTTTTTTATGTTAGTTTATATTGTTTTATGATAGGAAATGCCAACAATAGTGTGGTTTAGTGAGTTTATATATGAGAAAAAAAATATTACGTAACGGGAAGGTACTTTCAAACTGCATATTTCCTTCGTGACTATTTCGTCTAATTTTAGACATATTTATTATTGTCGAAAAATAAATAAATATCATATTGTAGCTGAATAGATTATCTATAAAATGAGGTAAAAATCAAATATATAGCTCCTATGTACTATTTTATAGGAAAAGTTTGAAAAATTAGGTCGTCGCGTCGCACGTAAACCGATTTCCAAACTCAATTTTCAAATGCGAATATTTATTTCCTATATATAATATGTACTATTTTTTTCGATTTATGTAAAGTACGTATATTGTGGAACAAATGTGCAAAAACACAAAACAAAAATCATAACTCGTTCTCAAGATGTACACATTTATTTGAAATAAGTACGAATCTTTTGTCGGCTCTGTTTCAAGTGCCTATAATAAATTATACAAATATTAAAATTGGTTATTTGAAGCTTTATAATCAAGCGTTGGGTATCGGCATTCGGGGAGTTTCAAGTTCAGGGGAGTTCTACGACATTATACTTAACTTCTTTCTACAAGTGGTTGTATAAAGAATCCCGTTCGCCATCGACAAGGAATTTAATGTCATACATTGGAACCAAAATGATTTCATAGAGGGGTTTTGTCGAGTTTCGTAAGGTTGTGATATGATATCCTTGCCGAGGTTTACCTAAGAAACTACAGCATGGTGTTCTTCAAAATAAGACGTGAAGAATGTTACAGGGTTGGCAACGTACGACTTATGCCTCTGGTGTTTACCATCAGACTGGTAACAACTTCTGTGAACATAATGCATTGCGTGCAGTTTGTAAACACGTAAAGGGAGTATAATTTTAAACTTTCACGGTTGTTTACACTATTATTGACGGGACTTAGCGCGATATATTTTTAAATTTTCCCGATATTTCGACGACGTTGCAGCCATGGTCACGGGATGTATGTCATACTGTGACCATGGCGTCTGCAACGTCGCAGAAAGTCTCTTACCTACAATAATAACGCAAAGGAAGGTAAAATTTTACTTTAGATCTAAACGCTCAATACCATGGTTAAGATTGGGATGGCCAATAATTTCGTTTCTGCGCCGAACAAGAGCCGTCCTGGTGTACCCTGCCAAAGATGTCAACCATATACTCTGTGCATGCTTAATGAAATATAAAATACTTACGACAAAAACGTTTTCTTTTCGATATTGTTAATGTAGTAATTCCATAGTGAGTTGCTATCGATGAGACTCTCCCTGTTTTCAGCGAGCTGCGCGCCGATCAACGCTAGATGAAAAGGGCTCTTCCCTCTGCATGCCTCTAGCAGTTTCTTTGCTTGTCGGGGAAGTGCACTGACATTCACGCCGAGGCAAGTAGCGAATAGTTCTAGTATTTCATTCTCATTAAGATTGTTTTTAACCTTCAAAACAATAAAATTATTTTAAACAAAAAGTGAAATTTGAATTTAATTTTGATGAAGAGGGTTTCACTTTTTTATTATAATATATTTATCCATAATTTTTTTGTTTGCCATCAAATCTTCACTAAAGATAATAGTAGAAGTAAATTTATATAATAATCAAAATCGGATTAGAAACAAACAAAAAGAAAGTTTGATATTTTTTTTTATTTAACTTTATAACTAATCGTCGCATTTCAATAAGCGTATTATTATGCTGCTCAGTTTTCTCTGCCTACCCCGCAAGGGGTCTAGCGTGAAGATATGCTTAGATACATTTTCAACAAACTTATGTGAGATAAAATTCGGGTATAATTAATTAATAGAATACCGTTTAAATTATTCAATTTTTGAAATATCAGTCAGGCATAAAAGACATGCACGATGAATATAGAACCTCATCATTTTTTTAAATCAGTTATATATTGAAAGAAATACTGAAAATTCTACTGAACGCAAGTCTACGTAAAATTTACAAAAATAACAAATATAAACTAGACGAATTGGCATTTTGCCTATTGGTACGTTTCAAAGAATTTCAATTTTTAGGTGTGTAAGATTTAATATACATATTTATGAAATTACTAAATAGCTACCTGTTGAATACACAGAAAACTTAATTAGTGTGGTTACTATTGACGCTAATTCAAATGAGAATTCAATTCCGGTATCGAAGTTTAGAATAATAATTCGACCAACATGCGATTTAGTGTCATTAATAGTATGAAACTAGACAGTAGACCACAATCAATCAGGCGTTACTATAATGATTTAAGAGTTTAATTCTGATACTGAAGTATCTGAATTGATTTTCAGAGTAACTCTTCAGGTTTAAATTAAGTCAAGATACACACTAACTAAATCGTACTCGTACAGTTAAGTGCAGCTCAAGCTTTACACTTTGGACTTTGTACCGTCCTTATGCCGTTCGTAATAAGACTTACAATTGCATTTCGAGAGTAAAGATCTGCTCTTAGCTGTAAGAAACGTAGTGCACTGGTAATGAATGGCATGGTAATGGCAAAAGTAAGGTAGGGCGCAAAAACCCAACTGGGGAACTCATGGAAAATCGTAGCCAAATAACAAGTCCTTGGACGGTTGTTGTATTCCTATGAGTGAGCAGAGTTTAACAGTAAGCTGTGTTAGGGGCGGAAATGACAACGCGCGTGCGATATTACTTGTTATATTTCAAGCAATCGTAGGCTACGAGAACTATTTTACATCAGGTGAACCGTCTGCTTGTTTGTTTTCCGACGTTGTAAAAAAAAAGAAAAAAAAAAGATTATTATTGAACACAATCAAAAAGATAAATTCACAGTAACTCACCCAAACGACTTCCGCTTTTATATTGGTTGGTTTGTAGACATCCTTAAATCTGGTCGTGATGAGTATCTTACAACCGATATCGAAGGCATCCACACACTTCGCATCGTTTACCTCATCAAGGACAAGCAGAGCATCACTCAACGTATGGTTGTTGAAGTGCACTTTGAGTTTATACTTCAAATCATCAGAAGTGGAGCATCGGTCTGTGCTGGATATAGTGGTATCGCCGATTGAGCTGATACTTGATAGAGACATGGACGAGGTAATGTTGTATGAACTGGATGCCCACACCGATGTTTGACGCAGCAACCTGTGTATCACAAGTGATGTATTTTAGACTCCAAATAAGTAAACGAAAGAGATCTCTATAAGGGGCCCTACAAACTAGACAATCTATCACCGTCAGCCTGAATCTACTTACTGCTGGATATACTGCCTTCTCTTCTGCCATGTGGAATCCTCCACTTTCCGCTCGTTCGGGAGCAACGGCCCATCAAGAGCAAGCCCACAACACTTCGTCGGATGCGGCTGATGGTGGAAGAAAATCTTAGGGCGAATCTAAGATTTTCCTCTACCATCGCTCATTTGGCAGATATGTTAAGGATGCCGTGGTCCGTTCCACAGCCTCTTCGACATGCATGCTTTGAAGGTTATATGGACAAGTTTCATTCTCTGCGTAATTTCTTCATCACGGATTCAGTCCGATTTTCCGCCTGGCCGCTTGGTTCTTGATAAGCGTGCATTGTGTATGCTCAGTCGATCGGTCTAATCCGTCGGTCAGACGGAACAGTTACAAGTAATTATGAAAAATCCCTATGACAACCTTCGACCACCATTACCAGATCAGCTCTATGGTATCATATTATGGTGTTGCCATTATAACTACACTCATTTTTTTATACTACGTCGGGACACATACACGCATACGGCCCACCTGAGCATCCCACACTGCTACGCGCTACGCGACGCGTATCGAAATATCTCAGTTTGTATAGAAAACACGCGCGTCTGTGGGGGGCGCGTCTGTGGGGGGCGCGTGAACGTCGCGTGTGCCGCAGTCCCGCGCAGTGGTGCGTTGTCAGTGTGTTGCGCCGTGCGTGTTTTCTATACAAACTGAGACATTTCGATACAGTGTAAAACGCAGATGCGCGCACCGCCGCATAACGAGCAGCAGTGTGCGATGCGCCTAACGCTTGCGATATATTTAGTATCACTGGCCTGATGCCTCCTCTGCTGCTTACATAGCAATTCCTTGGGAGCATACTGGTCACTCACACGCAGGAACACAACAACCCTCTAGGGAGTTCGTTCGTTCGTTATTTGGCTGCGGTTTTCAGTGAGGTGGAGGTACTTCGCCAGGCGGGCTGCTTTGATATGGCCTACCTATCTTAAAAATCCAGACCAAGACAAACAGATATGTTCATGCACACAAATGTTTGCCTTGTGTGGGAATCGAACCTACGAGCGTTGCTGTCAAAGACGCGTCACTTACGACTGAGCCATCGAGTTCGTCTAAAATTGTCGTCAATTGCCTGATCAAGTGGCTGACATTAGATTCTATAAATGCGTACACACTACACAGATACAGGTTGATGAATAAAATGTATTAAAAATTTTGTGTGTGATAAACTAACCTGTTTTGTAGTTGTGTTACTGCTTCATTATCATTTCGGCAGTTACTACAGTTTAACCAGAACACCTTTCCATTGAAATTGTTGTTGACGATATCTGGATTTTGTCTGAGGACGCTGGCGGCTATGGCAGTTTTCCCGGAGCCCACTGTGCCCCACAGTACTAACGCTTCATGACGTGACAACATCTCCAGCTTGGACGCCACATTTCTCTCCTAGGAAAAGATAAGATTTGACTAAGTAAGTAACAAGTGATGAAATTATGATATACGCACTTCAGCGTGTGGAGGTGTAATCCTCCTTAAATCATGTTAGGTACGTCCCAAAATGTAGCGTGAACATTGTACGTACACATTCAAACGTACACTGTTCTCTACAACATTTGGTCGCGCAAGTTAGCAGATTGTCTAATTCTAATTCATAAAATGATTAAATATCGCAGAAGTGTTTGCTTGGCAACGGAATGGAAATGCATAAGTGATATTTCTGATTATGTTCCAAGCCTTTTCTACGAGTAGATGATGATATTAGCCAAATTCCCTTCATGTGGTTGTCTGCAATTCCTACATAATATACAGTTGTCTCTTGATTGCAGCAAGCAAGGTCAAGTATTAAACTGAACCGTAACGAACTAATGCACGCAATTATCCTAAGACTTCAGACAGACATAATTGAACTAATTGATATTTTTTTTTATACTATGTCGGGAGGCATGCAACCATACGGTCCACCTGATGTAGAGCGGGTACCGTAGCCTATTAACGCTTGCGATATATTAAGTATCACTCGCGCGATGCCTCCTCTGCTGCTTACACAGCAACTCCTTGGGAGCTTACTGGTGACCTCACTCACTCGCAGGAACACAACAATCCTCAAGGGAGTTGTTGTTTGGCTGCGGTTTTCTGTGAGGTGGAGGTACTTCCCCAGACGGGCTGCTTTGATCAAACATCCAGACCAAGACAAACAGACATGTTCATGCACACAAATGTTTGCCTTGTGTGGGAATCGAACCCACGAGCGTTGGTGTCAAAGTCGCGTTATTCACGACTGAGCCACCGAGCTCGTCAAGATATATGCTCCTATGCCAGTTAATATCATTATTATGAGAAAGTCATGGTTTATAGAAGATAAGAAGAACGTATGGTAATATTATTTAAGATTTTCTTGATACTAAACAAAAATAAACGTTTAGCAATAAAAATTATAAATTATTTTCTTCTGGACTAAATATTTATAATATATAAGGAACTATCCGCTAAACATAACAAAATATAATATGAAAAGTTTGTGGGCGACATACAGTTGGCACAGTTGAGCTTTTATGCAACTGTGTCTGACATCTACACAGTGACAACATTAGTAGCAACGCCATTGAAAACATCAAACAGAGTTTCAGGTAGCTCGGAAGGTGATTATACGAAATTCCTATCTTCCTACATTCGCCACCTCTAAAGCACTTTAAGGCAGAAATAGTTATGGGGTACTTTCGGCAGATTCTTTGGATTCTATTTCCCAGTAGTCTTACTTCTATTGCTAGTAAAAACATGGAAGATATAAATTCTTACCTCGAACGGTCTCCTGACGTAATGGATCGGTAACCGGGGCACATCGCCTAAGCTAAGGCTGTCTTCCAAGCTGTTATTAAGCGCTTCTGAAATGTCATCCGTGGATACTAATTTCCATAGCCAATCATATGGTTTTTCCAAGCTATCTACGAACCCTTGGAAGGAGACATCGTTGCTGCTCTCTAGATAATTAATAAAAGTTCGGGTTCTGTCCTCGCGGCTGGTCTGGAATGTAAAATCAGTACAGCCATAAAAATTACGAGAAAAAGAAAATAAACTATCTATCTATAACTTCACGTCGCCGGGTAGGCAGAGAGAACCGAGCGCCACGTGACTCGATCCTTACATACTAACAATACAAATAAACTATAAGTAGGTAATATAAAGTTTTGACAGACGTAGGGATCATAGCTTGATCTCAAAAACTAAATCAATGTCAATTCGATTCTAATATCGACATTGCACAAATGTGTGAAATGTCAAATATTATTTAGCTTTGCGGATCAAATTTCGTCAATAGTGTTTAAATCAACAATGAGAATTTAAACCAAGTGTTCGTGTCGGGTGATATTTAATCATAATCGATCGTAAGACTCTGAAGAGCTTAGCGATTGCTGCACCGACAGAAATCTGCTCCTGAAGTGATGACGACAATAACAGGTATATTACACGCACCGCGCCAACGTTTTCTTATGAAATATTTTTTATTTTTTATAAATATTGTCGGACAAATTACACAGCGCCACGTGGCCCCTAAGTAAGCGAAGCTTGTCTTATGGGTACTAGACAACTGATAAACATACGTAAATACATTTATTTTTGTAAATACATACTTATTATACATAGAAAATACCCAGACCAAGACAAACAGACATGGTCATGCACACAAACGTTTGTACTGTGTGGGAATCGAACCCACGAGCATTGGTGTCAAAGTAGCGTAACAGCGCGTTCCACCACTGAGCCACCGAGCTCGTCCGAAAAACCGATTATGTGCGAGCCGGACTCGTGTTCGGAGGGCTCCGTCCGTATGTTCATTGATTTCTTACCTTAATTTAGGTATACACTTTTATCACTAACAAGGAAAAATCAGAAAGTTAAAGAGAAGTATTTTTTCCTGAGATCCTTTAAAACACGTTCGATCGATATATAATTTTCCCGAAAATATGGATAAACGTATACCGATAAATAATAAGATTCCAATACTGTGGATATAATATGTCAATAGTTAGGTTTTATCACATATTTAGATACCTTATTAAATATTTTTTTTATTAACTAAGTATTAAGACTGATAGTTATGAATTGATAAAAAGTTTGAGAAACTTATCCACGTTAATTATAGGTAAGTAATTCTAATTGGTTAGGTTTCACATAACATTAAATATTTCTAATTATTTGAAGATTGCTCCTTGAAGTGCCAATAAATGGGTGGATTATCCTATTTACTTATATTAATTTCCAATCTGCTAATTTCTATTTCTGGATTCGAAATTTTAGAGATGGAGAAATCATCAAATTGTGAATATGTTTAATACTCGTAGAATCAAGAAACTAGGCCCACATGTATTAAAATTAACTGCTATCCGAGGCTGCTACACAGGAATCCTAAATAAAAATAGACCACAGCAGTCTGGGGTAATATAGAATAGAATTCAGAGCATTGAAATACTCGTAAGTTGAAGGCTGAATGTTACGTAACTATGTCCAATATCACGTTTCGAGTTATATATTGACAGACAAACTGGTCCCACTTTTTCCTTTTGGCTGGAAACCCGTAAGAAATTATATAATTCAATAAAGAGACCTATAAATCATAAACAAAGATCAATATGAGAGGCCATAATAATACAAGCGATAAGATAACATGCAAAACAGAATATTACGAGTATTATTGCCAAAGAGGCCGAAAACTACAAAGGATGACCAACATGACACCGAAATTAATAACGAGCGATCATAATACTATTAATATTTAATTATACGAAGTGGCCTAAAAATTCCAAATGACCAATATGAGGCCAATGCCAATAATATGCGATAACATAATCAGAATACTAATATTTAATTCAAGCAAGAGATCTAAAAACCACAAAGAACGACCAATATGAGGCCAATGTCAATATGGAGCGATATCACAAATCAGAATACCATTATCCTAAAAACTTTACTTGCGTATGACTAATGAAATGAACGAGGCCTTGGAATGGACTTACATTACAATTTAGAATCATTTAGCACAAATTTTTTGTACGCGGTGTTCTTCTCAATGAACATGTTAGTTATGTTACAATAGCCTGTAGACTCGCTCGATAATTGGTGAAACTTGAGATCTTTATGACTGATATATAGGTAATTGGTTTTAGCTGACTTCAAAACGTTTACTCCAGTCTTTTTCCTAGCGTCATCCCGATTCCTAATGCATTAGCACTGGCGGGATCGGCTATGTAAGCTGAAGACGGCGGAGACACAGATTTTTTTTATATGAAGTGACTGCCGCCAGATCGCCACAAGCCAGATGGTAAATCATACCTTTCTTTTAGGTTACGCCACACACGTCTTACGAAATAGATTCGTACACGTGTAAAACTTAAAAATTCGTTATGTACGAGTAACTGTACATAATCCTGTGATTATGTTAAAAATCTATCTATCTATAACTTCAGGCCAAATCCCTTGCCGGGTAGGCAGAGAGAACCGAGCGCCACCTGTCTCGATCTTTACATACCTCACTCGCTTCTTTAACATTCATTGCTCTTCTCATGCAAGCTCACCGGTTTCTAGGGCTCTTGACATCACCTGATGGAACACGACCTTTGGTCATGATAGGTAAGTCTTGGCCTTTCTCGGCTCCTACGTCCTTCCACTTTTGCATTGTGTATCTGCTTCGTCATTCTTTCATTCTGCATTCTTTCTACATGTCCGAACCAACGGAGCATGCCTCGTCTTGTTTTAACACCGACGCTCTCTTTCAAACCAACTCTGTTTCTAACATCATTATTGCGAATACGGTCTACAAGCGTTACGTCAAATTTTGCGCAACGCTCGCATGGCGACCGTGTTTATCCTACTTTCATGCTCTCTCTGCCATGCACAGCTCTCGTTTCCATAAGTAAGCGTTAGGACCAGCACTGCATTGTGTGTAGCGAGCTGTGCCTTCTGGCTCAAGTTTTTACTGCCAAGAAGTTTTCCCAACGCTCATTCACACTATTCCCAGCACTCACTCGTCTTTCCACATCTGCGGTGTACCTTTCATCCCTGCTGAAAGCGCATCCAAGATATACAATCTCATCCACTTGTTCCAACACTTCATCATCAACCGTAATCCTTACATTGGTTCTGGTTTCTTCTCTTTCAAATACCATTATCTTTGTTTTCTTCGCATTCAATGGTAAGCCTTTCTCCATACATTCGTCTTTCATCATTGTGACCAGTGTTTGCAGTTCAGATGGTGTTTCTGATAATAACACGGCATCGTCTGCATACAGCAGACAGTTCACCACTAGGTCACCCATGCGCAATCCCACATTCGTTGACCTTATTCTCTGCAGACAACTATCGAGATGCAGGATAAACAGCCTAGCAGATAGCATTCAACCCTGTTTGACACCAATTTTGATATGAAACCAGGGTGACATGCCACTATCTATCCGCACACATGCTAAGCAATCCTTGTAAGTGGACTGCACAGCACGGAGCAATGAACCGTTAATCCCATATCTCAGCGATATGTCTTCCACAGTTCTTTTCGCGCAACCCTATCTTTCTCAAGATCCACAAAACTGCAGTAAACCTTATGGTCTATGGCCAGATGCTTCTGTACGATATTGCGGAGCGAGAATACTTGATCCGTACATCCCCTTCCATTTCGGAATCCTCCCTGTGCCTCCCACAGCATTTCATCGAATTTCGCCCTCATTCTTCTTTCAATCACCTTTCCACATACTTTTGCTGCTAAGCTGATCAAACTGACGATACTATATATAAATATATATATAGTTGGCGCAGTCCATGCGTAACCCCTTGCCTTTATACAAGGACACGATGACAGCGCGCCTACAGTCCATTGGGCCCCTTCCAGTTCTCCAGCATAGATTGCTTCAGTACCAGAAGGCGACACTTACGTCCCACCTAGTTTGATCATCTCAGCTGTGAACAGATCAATTTCCACTGATTTTCCATTTTTCAAGCTTCGTATCGACCATTCGATCTCATCCATAGATATGCCTTCGTCGGACGCCGTCAACGTGGAGTAAGCAGACTCACTCTCATTGTCAGCGTCCGAGACATACTCATTCATACATTTCCTCAAAATATTACTCCACCGTTCTAACACTTCCTGGGTGACATCTACACCAGCATGATCGTCCTGGTCTACCTCAGATCATAGGGCCATCATTCCAGCGGGCAGATCATCAGTGTCGCCAAGCCGATTACGGTTTCGGGGGTATTCGTTCAATTTCCGTGACCATTCTTTTACAGCTGATCCGCGCGCAGCCGCTTGCGAGCGTGTCGGAACATGTTTTATTTACTTCGCATTGTTTCTTGATTTTTGCTTTTGTCAGAGGGGTTTTAGTGTAAAAAAAAAATAAAGCCACTACTTTTATTGTTCATTTAAGTGAAAAAGCTCAATTGAAATTTAATCATGGCAAAAATCTCGTGTATGGACTTTTTTGACCATGATTCCCGTAAAGTCAGGTGTAAGTAGTGCCAAATGATAATTTCTCGAGGTAGGCAGGGAATAACACCAAATACCGACATCTTTCTTCATTCAATTAAATCGAATAAGTATGTAATTCCTCCTACATACTTACTATATACATTTCGTTGAGAAATACGTACACAAAGAAACAAGCCGGGCAGTCGATGCTCTTTGCCGAATACTGATAGTCGGCTTTACCGTCTAGTCGGAACATCTCTATACAAAATGGTTACCGTCGCCTTCGTATGCTTATAAGCTATATAAGGAGTGTAGCTCGCGCGTCGCCACACCTGCTGCTAACAAAGTTATTCTGAACAGCTTATTGGCACACGCCGGAGTACCTATGTACAAGAAACCTTCAGGGAGTTGTTTTAGGCAGCGGATTTCTCTGAGGTGGAGGTACTTCCTCAGTCGGGCTGTGCCCTATTTCCCTTTACTTAATGACTGTCATTCGTTAAATCAAAAGAAAAGTTGGGTCCGATGGGTTGACGTGCCTTCGGAGTACGGAGGAACTCGAGACAACTAAACCCCTCAATAGAAATTCTACGTAATAAAACTTGAATCTATCTAATAACGTGCCGACTTACCTAGGAGGGAGACCTGGCTGACTGAAATACAGGGTTTGCCTAGCTTAGGTACCAGTGTCCCATTCTATTGCGTCAGCATATAAAATTGTATTTTACGCTTATTTTGTGTAACTATGAAAAGGAGAAAATAAATTTACTTACTATAATCTCACGCCAGGTAGGCAGATAGTACCGAGCGCGAGCGTAAAAAAATAAAACTACGTACCAAGTCCAGAATGCGTTCTATCTCACTGGACGGCAAGACATTTTTGGCGAGCAGTTCGTCTATGATATCGTTCATATCCAGATCTCTGACTATGGCGTCGCGGTGCCGCTTGAGCAGCAGCTTCTTTCTGTAGTCCATTTTTAGATGGATCTCCGTCTGAAACAAATTGAGAACAGCATTGACTAATGGCGGTCATTTTTATCCAATTTCAAAAAGAAGTTCTGAAAAAATCTTTGATTGAATATATACGAGGGGACGTTTTTAAGTTCGCGGAATGGAGGGTAAGAATTGGAAATAAAATACAAATTTATTTTTCCTTTTCAATATATTCACCTGCTATCCTAATACATTTTCTTGATCATTCAATTAACTTATGTATACCTTCGAAAAAAAATATTTTATCTTTGAAAAATACGCTGAAATTGCATCCATTCTTCTTCATCACTTAAAAATTTCTTCCCACGAAGTTCTTTTTTCAAATTTGGGAATAGATAATAATCGCTGGGAGCCAGGTCAGGACTGTAGGGTGGGTGAGCCAAAATTCCGAAGCCCACTTTCTGCAGGGCACTCACTGCAACACGGCTCTTGTGTACAGGCGCGTTGTCGTGCAGAAGGACACTTTTTGTCAATTTTCCTCTTCTTTTTTCTCTGATGGCTTCTTTTCACCGCTCTAAGATTAAAGCGTAGTATTCTCCGGTTATGTGCCACTGCATAGAGTCCTGTTTGGACTCAGGTTCATAATGATGAACCCAAGTTTCGTCCCCAGTAACAATTCGAGCCAATACTCCATCCTTGTATTCACGACAGAGGTCCAAAACCTCGCGATAGCACTCCACGCGCTGTTGTTTTTGAGGCGGCGTGAGCATTCTCGGCACTCATCTTGCACTGACATTAGTCATGCCAAGGTGATCATGAAGAATTTTAAAAATTGTTGTATCTGATACTCCAACCATTTCTTTTTCTTCTTTAGTCGGGCATCTTCCAATATAATTTTTTCGACTTTTTGAATGATTTTCGTAGTGGTACCTCGATCGGCAGTCATGGCGGTGGGTCTTCAAGCGAGTCCCTGCTTTGCATAAAAAGGGTATGCCATTTGTAAACCATAGTTTTACAGGGACAAGAGTCCCAGTAAAAGGATGACATCTCTTCCAGTATGGTTTGAACTGATTTTCCTTGCTTAGTAAGGAACTTTATAACAGCGCGGTACTCGATTTTCTCCATATTTCACAATTTCTTCCCGATTGACTTGTTTGGTTGACGATAGTTCAAAGACTACTGACCTAATTACGATAAAACTTGGTATTTATACTAATAATGAGTTACTTAATTCATAACGACTTTGGTAATTACCGTCACTAATTACCTACCTACCTCGTTATACAGTGGCGTGCACTCCATATAGGCAAAAATACATTGCCTACCCTATCAATTTGATAAATACCATCCGATGTTTCATTCTTAAACATAGTTTTTAACTAATATTTCGTATCAAAAACATGATTTTAATAACTTGCACCGATACCGATAGATGGAGCTGTTTTAATTTTTTAAAACAGCTCCATCTATCGGTATCGGTGCAAGTTATTAAAATCATCGCTAGTCATATTCAAATCGCAGCTAGGCGCTACGCTACACTAGCGCCGCGTTGGCAGCTTTTAACGGCAGAGACACAAACTATTTCTCTAAAAAGTAGTTTGCTGCATATAATTATAGTGAAAGATATTGCCATTTCTTTTTTTCGTATAAAATTGATGTTAAATTTTATTTTGATTTTAAAACGGCCGCCATTGTTTTTGTTTTGAATCGATTGACTGGTAGCAGACAAAATAAGATTTTAAAGTTGATAAATATGGATGATATTCACTGCGAAAGTTGTTCATGTGGTGTGTGTAGGGAAAATAAAAAATGATGCGTTTTCAAAACTATCTTTCGGTGAAAAAAAAAAAAAAAACAAGTGATCACATATATCGTTATTTCCACAAGACTGGGTAACCAAAATCAACATTCTGTATTTTTTGGTAAGTTAATAGCTTTAAAAAAATTCTGCCTACCCTGTCAAAAATCTCTGTGCACGCCACTGCCGTTATAGATCCCCGTTAATAACCAAGTACTAAAAACGTAAATGTACCTGTAGCGTCCTATACATTTGAAAATTTCCCGGTTTGGTTAGACATATTCAATTTTCGAGTTGTTTTGAATAATTATATGTGACGAATTATATAGCATAATTATTATCGATAAATGGCCTACAAACGTGTAGGCCATTGTAAACGTGTGCATTGTATAGTGTAACGACACTGTATAAAAATTACGTCATTTACTTGATAATTTCAATAAATTAGTTTATCCAAAAATGAACGAACTAGTCTGTAGACAGAGGCCCGTATATATGGGACGTTGTGAGCACTTTTTTTTTATATCCGGCCTCAGTCTATAGGACTCGTCATGGGTTAAACAAGCAATTGTCGTATCATACATGTTTTGATACAGACTTAGTGAAATTAAATTATGACGAAACTGAATCTCTTATTATTACAATACTAAGATAAACTGTGTGTGCGCATACACACACACAGAGAGAGAGATAGTATTGTCTTAGGTTTTCGCGATTGTTACACATTGAAATTAAACTATTTTTAACGGAAGTATCGCGGGTTTTATTTATTTTGTTGAAACCTGACGTTTCGAACGCTTTGCAGCGTCCGTGGTCGCAGGAAAGACGACCACGGACGCTGCAAAGCGTTCGAAACGTCAGGTTTCAACAAAATAAATAAAATCCGCGATACTTCCGTTAAAAATAGTTTAATTTCAGAGAGAGAGATATTTATGTCTGTTTAGCAATAATATATATCCTTGCTATTGCTTTTCGTATAGGTACTCTTACTGTTTACACACCACGTGAGTGTCGTGGCGTCCTGAAATACAGGTTCTTTCCTAGTTTAGACTCCAGTCCACCCAACCTTTCTTTTTGTTACTTATTATGTAAACTGATGGTGGAAAATAAATATTTTTTCACATATGTAAATATATTTTGTGTATCCCGCCTGCAAACTACTGTAAAGTTCGCGCCACGAGAAGCTAGAAATTTTATAAACAAACCGACTTGTACTAATTTATACGAAGAACAAACAGTGCAATCAATTTAAATAACACGGCGTATAAGCTAGTATGACGTAACTAGCGAATATTTTGAATTGGTTGAGTTATACGACACCGTTAGTAGGCTGACGGCAACCGAAACTACTTTTGTCTATTGCAAGCGAGATATATATATATATAGAGATCGTTGTGTAAAAGTGTGAATATATACACACATCAAAAGTGTCTAGGGATCAACATATATTTTTGCAATAACTTTTCTCCCGATTGATATTAATTAAAATTTTCTTTAAGGATTCATCAAATAAAGTGTTTTCGTTTGTCTACAGTAACGATAAACCAAGTCACCTTTGCATTAATAAAGAAATTTGCCATTTTCATAATAAAGGGATTTTTGACATTTGAACCACTAACATTAAAGTTCGAAAAAAAGACTGAAATAACAGTTTTCTTTAAAATTTTATTGGGTAACTTAAACAATTAATAATCCGTGTTTCTACCGCGAACACTAACAACACAAGAACATCGGTTTGGCATACTCAAAATGAGTTCATCCAAATCACGCTGTGGAATGGCCGCCCATGTTCGTTGCAACAAAAAAAAAAGGTCTTCTTGCGACTGGATACCCTCCATATTCGGCAGAGCTCTTCTCTGTAGCATATCCCATGCATGGACACGGAGACAAGACCGATACATTCAAATCACAACTCGAAGAGCTCCAACAATAACCGCCATGATGTTAGCCGTGACGCTTCATCACTCTTCAGGGAACTTAATTAGCGACCAAACAGTCAGAAACCGCTTGCATGAAGTGAACCTTCATTCCCGAAGACCGCTAAGGGTACCACCTATAGCAATGCACAATCGTAGGATTCGATATCAATGGGCTCTTGAACACAGAAATTGGGCAGAAGAACAATGGCGTTTCGTGTGCTTTTCTGATGAGTCTCGTTTTGGTATGAGACCGGATACAAGACGTATACGACACTGGAGAACCCCTGGACGCCAACAGCGATTAAAATCCTGCCAGGAAGTCCATCCTTATAGTGGTGGAACCATCATGGTATGGGCGGGTATTTGGATCGGCGGAAGAACTGAGTTGATTTGGATCAGAGGCAACCTCAACGCTCAAATTTATGCTGAGACGATTGTATCAGACGTCATCGTTCCTCTACAAGTGCAAATCGGTCCCTTATTTCAGTTAATGCATGATAATGCACGACCGCACACCGCAAGAGTTGTAAGACAGACTCTCGCCGCAGCTAACATCAATG
Source organism: Pyralis farinalis (assembly GCA_947507595.1). NCBI lineage: Eukaryota > Metazoa > Arthropoda > Insecta > Lepidoptera > Pyralidae > Pyralis > Pyralis farinalis. The sequence continues at coordinate 11,596,383 of OX382273.1, forward strand.
TCATGCCCTGGCTTGCTCAGTCGCCAGACTTGAACCCGATTGAGCATGCATGGGATATGCTACAGAGAAGAGCTCTGCCGAATATGGAGGGTATCCAGTCGCAAGAAGACCTTTTTTTGTTGTTGCAACGAACATGGGCGGCCATTCCACAGCGTGATTTGGATGAACTCATTTTGAGTATGCCAAACCGATGTTCTTGTGTTGTTAGTGTTCGCGGTAGAAACACGGATTATTAATTGTTTAAGTTACCCAATAAAATTTTAAAGAAAACTGTTATTTCAGTCTTTTTTTCGAACTTGAATGTTAGTGGTTCAAATGTCAAAAATCCCTTTATTATGAAAATGGCAAATTTCTTTATTAATGCAAAGGTGACTTGGTTTATCGTTACTGTAGACAAACGAAAACACTTTATTTGATGAATGCTTAAAGAAAATTTTAATTAATATCAATCAGGAGAAAAGTTATTGCAAAAATATATGTTGATCCCTAGACACTTTTGATGTGTGTACATAGGCGACAATTTTTATACAAACGATATAGATAACTGCAGACAAACAATAAGTCCTTGGAGGGAGACTTGCTGTGTTAGCAGCAGAGGTGGAATTGCGCGAGTTCATAGGCTACGGTACTCAGTTTAGATCAGGTGGACCGTATCCTTGAATGCCTCCTAACGTTGTATAAAAAAAATTGGCAAATATCTTGTACTGCTGACATAAAACGCTATCATTGTTTGCATGTAATTGCACTTTGTTCACTCTGTATTTATCAACAAAACAATTTACTGATGGTAAATGTATTGTGCGTAAAAGGCATCTCAGAAACTCTTTATTTAGAGCTCTATATTAGAGCGGGAACTCCTGATACTTCGGCATAGAATATAAGAAATACCCGAACTGATACGAAATAATAGCAGTGAGCCTAGTAGATAACGAATCAGCCTGTTAAGCGACGGGTCCCTCGATCGAATTTTGCAGTAACTATGTTCCACTAAGTTCTTATTTTCGGATTTCTTCTCTTCTCTCACAGATGTGCTGATCAAACAATTGGTATTTATATTGGCGTTATTGGGTTACTGTATCTGTAAGGTGGTGGTACTTTGTAGTCCGCCTGCTTCATATAATCAGCCGAACCTGGTTTGCTAATCGTCAGGCTGAAGCGCGTGCAGGCTAGGTTGACTTTGGTGCTAAAGATAATGATATGTCATATCCGGGACAATGAGGCATATGGGAAGTAAGTGGCTCTCTTTAACCTTTAGAATCAACGTCATCTGATAGCACATGAGGTTCTTTCATAATAGATGTAGGGATTTGAAAGGTCTACGGTAGGGATAGACCTTAGTACCTTTCAAAAGGCCCCAATCAAATAACAACTATCTGTTGTTTCTGCGCGTAATCCATTACACTTTACAAACGAATCTCCTCCGAAGTCGCTGCGGTAGCAGTGGGGCTAGCAACTCTTTGTATTGCACATACACATAAGTAACTGATTAACATCAGGCGCCCCATATCTTTTATCGGGCCATTACTGTTAATACATAAAGCAACTAAGGGAGATACGGCACAACAAAGGAGGGGGAAATACCTACAGTACTTCCCCAGAACAGAAGACCGCAGCAAAATAACTACTCCCCATAACTACTAGGGAGTAGTTATTTTGCTGCAGTCTTCTGTTCTGATTTGGACCCAATTTAGTACTTAGATAAGGATTTGATTTTTGGATATAGTTTCGTGAGAAAGCTCAGGTGACCAGGTACTACTATATATATATTTTTATACCATTAAGGTGACAAAACAAGCATACGGTATGCCTGATGGTAAGCAGTTACCGTAGCCTATGGACATTTGCAACACCAGGGGTGTCCACTCTTGCGTTGCCGACCCTGAATATCTGTCCGTAGGTACTGTAGCATTACATTTTTTGATATTACGTTGGGAGGTAAGCGACTGATGTGGAGCGGTAATCGTAGCCTGTATAACACTAGCAATCACTCATGCATGCCACTGCAAAGCTTATTCACTAGCAGGAGCACACAACTCTCAAGGGAGTTGTCTTTTAAGACCGCAACAAAATAACTATTCCCTAGAGAAGTATTACTTACAACATTTAATATAGGCTGGTAAGGCAAAGCTTTTTTTTATACAACGTCGGGAGGCATTCAAGCATACGGCCCACCTGATGTAAAACAATTACCGTGGCCTATTAACGCTTGTTATAAATTAAGTATCAATCGCGCGGTGCCTCCTCTGCTGCTTACACAGCAACTCCTTAGGAGCTTACTGGTGACCTCACTCCCACGCAGGTTTATGCACACAATTATTTGTCTTGTGTGGGAATCGAACCCACGAGACCGCACGAGACGCGTTGGTGTCAAAGTCGCGTCATTCACGACTGAGCCACCGAGCTCGTCTAAATGCGTGCGTGAGCGATACTTCCTATATTGCAAGTGTTCATAAGCTAGCTCGTCTAAATGCGTGCGTGAGCGATACTTCCTATATTGCAAGTGTTCATAGGCTAGCTCGTCTAAATGCGTGCGTGAGCGATACTTCCTATATTGCAAGTGATCATAGGCTACGGCAACCATTACACACCACACGGCTGTACTTCACATCAGCGGTATGCTAATTTTAGTTTGTATTTTACGAGCTCGGTGGCGCAGTGGTGAAACGCGTTGTTACGCTACTTTGACACCAACGCTCGTGAGTTCGATTCCCACACAATACAAACATTTGTGTGCATGAACATGTCTGTTTGTCTTTGTCTGGGTATTTTTCTATGTATAATAAGTATGTATTTACAAAAAAAAAAATGTATTTACGTATGTTTATCAGTTGTCTAGTACCCATAACACAAGCTTCGCTTACTTTGGGGCTAGATGGCGCTGTGTAATTTGTCCGACAATATTTATTTTATAATATAGTGTAGGTATATAGTACTCATAACAACATAATAAAAAATACGTAATGATTTTTTTTATTCATTGTCGGGAGGCATACAAGCATACGGCCCACCTGATGTAAAGCTGGTACAGAAGACTATGAACGTTTGCAATACATTACGTATTTAGCACGATGCCACCTCTGCTGCTAACACAGCAACACCTTACGAGCTTACCGGTGATCTCACTCACATAGGAACACGCTTACGCAATACGCACAACCCTCCAGGGACTCCTTTTATGGCCACGGTTTTCTGTGAAACATTGTGTGACATAATAAACGAATATGCATGCGGTATCAATTACTCCAGAACAGTCACATCAGGTGGGCCGCGTGATTGTATGTCTCCCGACGATGTATAAAATAACGACTCAAAATCATGCAACTTACATAACAAAATTCCCTCAGATGGTTACGTAAACATGATTTGGATACGCAAATAAATCGGCGATTGTTATGTAGGAGGGATACTCAAGTTCGTGTATTTTATTACAATGGGAACTAGGTACACGAGTGACCGAGTGACGAATGGCGATAATGTGACCTTGCCGATTGGTGCCACCTACATAACAAGACAAGTAAACATCCCAAACGTAATGTCGATGTCGATGACCGAAATGCGATTGCCAAGGCTAGTATTTTATGAGTAACGTACTCGGTACTTGTAAGATATTCGGCGCCATAAGTTCCGTCAGCTACATAAAATAATGTGACGTAATCTGAGATCAATTTGATCAAAAACAAGGACTATGTTTTTAAGAGGGGTAGGGCGCATCAAAGCAGCCCGTCTGGGGAAGTACCTCCACCTCACAGAAAACCGCAGCCAAATAACAACTCCCTAGACTCTTAGCAGGGTTGTTGTGTTCCTGCGTGTGAGTGAGGTCACAAGTAGGTCCCAAGGAGTTGCTGTGAAAGTAGCAGAGCAGGCATCGCGCGAGTGATATTTAATATATCGCAAGTGTTAATAGGCTACGGTACCCGCTTTACATCAGGTGGGCCGTATGCTTGTATGACTCCCGTTGTAGTATAAAAAAAATTTTGGTGTTCAAATCAGGAATCGTAAAAATTCTTGCCCTTAGATAATAGTCTTATACTAGCGTTACCCGTTTCTAAATCCATTAGGAATACAATTACCGAAGACTACCTAAGATTTAGCGAACATACCTATTGATTTTGACATGAAGACATTTCCACCAGACAGACTTCACAATTCGGGGTCTTTCGAAATATATACGAGTATTTTTGGGATGTGTTGGTTTCACAAAATGTATGTATTGATGTTTTCCTTCACTGCCGAGCAAGTGCATATCACTTCAAAACACAAATTAAGTGGTGCCTATATCAGGATTCAAACCAGAGACCAGTTGGTAAATAAGTTGGTTCTTAATCTACTAGGGTGTCACTGCTCAAGGTAATAAAAACTATAGGCAGTATAAATTATCATTTCCTCCTTAAGAAATCTAACCCATGTGCACCCATTTTTCATTTCAGATTCAAATATATTCTTTCTGAGCTTTCTAAAGTTACGGAATATTTTGTGCATTGGTACTTGTTAATTCTTTTGTATACAATGTGACTAAAATTATAATATACTTGATGTAGTGGTTAACCATAGTCTAAGAATGTTTGCTATTTAGGACGAATCGCTCACACGGTTTCACCCCTGTTGGTGAAATAGCAACTTATTAGCTCTTTGATAATCTCACTCACTCGCAGGAAAACAAAACCCCTCCAGGGAGTTGTTATTTTCCTGTGATTTCCTGTAAAGTGGGGGAAATGCTACCCTATCCCTACCCCTTTTAAAAATTACCTGGTGAATCATAGTCATACATCAGTTGAGTTTCCGCAGTAGCCATACTATGATTATGACACTTGATAAGGTTACTGATAACTTCCATTGGAATATTGGCAATAGACTGTTTGCCAGTATTTTTATCAGTGCTCACCTAGTCATGAACTGCACGGTAGGGGAAAAAAAGTGTGACGATTCCAAACAAATGTAGCCATTTTTACGGAATAAAAAGATTTTGACTTTGACTGTCTTAGATTTTACACTAGTAAAAAGGTTGGTTAAGGGACTGCAGAATCCCAAGAAGAGAAGTTTTAGAAGGCTTATGTTTAGATCACTCTATGTCAGAACCTGGTAAAGGCCGAGGACTCTTAATTAGAATGGTGCGATTTGCTTGCAGGTGTGTCACAAGGTGATAATATTGTATGTTCTCCCTCACTCTTGAAATATTGCTCCTCTACCCACAAACAAAGAAATATTCGCATATGTAATGTTGTTGTATGAGTTGTATATATACATCTATTCCACTTTCCAATATTTCTTACACTGTCAGCGTCATGAACAGAGACCTCAAGGCTATGCAGAGTGATGGTATAATCTTCTTCTTAGCATAATCCAGTTTCCTAATCCATTAGGATTGGTGGGGTCTGCTACCTAAGCCGAAGGATTTGGCGAAGATACTGATTTTTACATGGAGTGACTGCCTTCAGACCTCCACACCACACAGAGGGAAAACTGGATCATTCTTAAGTGAGGTCACACATCTTCCAAATATAATTTCTTACACATGTGGGTTTCCTCACCATGTTATCCTTCCCTGTCACCAAGCAAGAGGTAGTTAGAAATATGTACATAAACTCGAAATTATTTTTTATCCTTATCTAGAGTGATCATATAATATCAGACTAAAAATTAATATTACTAAGTTTCATTCAATTCAACCCACCCACACTTTATTTCTAAACTCCAGGGCTGGACATCTCAATATAGTTTTTGAATAAAATATTATTTATGAATGTTAATCCCAATGATGATGTTAGAAACAGAGTTGGTCTGAAATAGAGTCGGTGTTAAAATAAGAAAAGGCATGGCAAGGTTGGTTCGGACATGTAGAAAGAATGCAGGATGAAAGGAGGATGAAGCAGATATACAATGCAAAAGTGGAAAGATGTAGGAGCCGAGGAAGGCCAAGACTTACCTTCCATGACCAAATTGGTTGTGTTCTATCGGAAGGTAGGAAGATAGACTCATTTAGTAAAAAGAGTGATACTCATAGCATAAATACTAGATATAAGCATAATCTTGTGTTACATGCAAGCCGTCTCCACAAAAGAAGTAATTCTTTTATGGGGCAATGTATATGGTTCTATAACAAACTTCCCAGGAATATAAGAGAATTGTCAATAAACAATTTAAAACTACTAATTGTGTAGCAGGGCATATTATGAAGTATCTGACTATATTAATGATAAAAATTCCTGGGAGTGAGTCGATTGAATTATAATGTAATGAATAAATGATATAATATTATAATTAATAACAAATGACCGGGATATATGATATAGATCTATAACATAATAAGAATACTTTAATATAATAAATTATGTAAATTTGTTTGGATACCAAAAGAGGGATACCTGAGTTTTCTGGCAGTATTTTTATCAGTGCTCACCTAGTCATAAACTGCACGGTAGGGGAAAAAATTGTGAGGATTCCAAACAAATGTAGCCATTTTTACGGAATAAAAAGATTTTGTCTTTGACTTTGAAGGTGATGTCAGGAGCCCTAGAAACCGACGAGCGTGCATGAGAGGAGCAATGAATGTTAAAGAATTGAGTGGGATATATAAGGATCGAGTCACGTGGCGTTCGGTACTTTCTGCCTACCCCGCAAGGGATTTGGCGTGAAGTTATAATAAAAACCAGTTGAGAAGGCGCAAGCTTGCATTGCCAGAGGAACACCTGGCTCGTCAATATATAACAATTCAAATTTTTATTTTATTTGTCGGCCATTTTGACCATGTTCAGGCTTACGAGATAGGAATGGTGTTCATGGACATTCCTATTCTACTTTTTTATGCTGAATCCGAATCTGAAGTCAAAATTCGAATATTCGAAAAAAAGCTACAGACAAATACACAGACAAACATATAGACTTTATATAGGAAGGGGTGTTCCTGATAATAATATTATTTCATTGTATGTCCTGTTACAGATTTAGGTATTATCATTGATGACATTTCCACAAGTTAAATTCCCTGAAGCATCAGCAGTTTTTGTTCATAGTCGACAATTTAACCACCATTGAATTAAAATACACACATCAAAAGTGTCTAGGGATCAACATATATTTTTGCAATAACTTTTCTCCTGATTGATATTAATTAAAATTTTCTTTAAGGATTCATCAAATAAAGTGTTTTAGTTTGTCTACAATAACGATAAACCAAGTCACCTTTGCATTAATAAAGAAATTTGCCATTTTCATAATAAAGGGATTTTTGACATTTGAACCACTAACATTAAAGTTCGAAAAAAAGACTGAAATAACAGTTTTCTTTAAAATTTTATTGGGTAACTTAAACAATTAATAATCCGTGTTTCTACCGCGAACACTAACAACACAAGAACATCGGTTTGGCATACTCAAAATGAGTTCATCCAAATCACGCTGTGGAATGGCCGCCCATGTTCGTTGCAACAACAAAAAAAGGTCTTCTTGCGACTGGATACCCTCCATATTCGGCAGAGCTCTTCTCTGTAGCATATCCCATGCATGCTCAATCGGGTTCAAGTCTGGCGACTGAGCAGGCCAGGGCATGACATTGATGTTAGCTGCGGCGAGAGTCTGTCTTACAACTCTTGCGGTGTGCGGTCGTGCATTATCATGCATTAACTGAAATAAGGGACCGATTTGCACTTGTAGAGGAACGATGACGTCTGATACAATCGTCTCAGCATAAATTTGAGCGTTGAGGTTGCCTCTGATCCAAATCAACTCAGTTCTTCCGCCGATCCAAATACCCGCCCATACCATGATGGTTCCACCACTATAAGGATGGACTTCCTGGCAGGATTTTAATCGCTGTTGGCGTCCAGGGGTTCTCCAGTGTCGTATACGTCTTGTATCCGGTCTCATACCAAAACGAGACTCATCAGAAAAGCACACGAAACGCCATTGTTCTTCTGCCCAATTTCTGTGTTCAAGAGCCCATTGATATCGATCCTACGATTGTGCATTGCTATAGGTGGTACCCTTAGCGGTCTTCGGGAATGAAGGTTCACTTCATGCAAGCGGTTTCTGACTGTTTGGTCGCTAATTAAGTTCCCTGAAGAGTGATGAAGCGTCACGGCTAACATCATGGCGGTTATTGTTGGAGCTCTTCGAGTTGTGATTTGAATTTATCGGTCTTGTCTCCGTGTGGTGCAGCGATACCGTCCTCCATGGCGCTCAGCCACGGTACCAGTGCTTCGGTAACGTGTCCAAAGACCTTTTTTTGTTGTTGCAATGAACATGGGCGGCCATTCCACAGCGTGATTTGGATGAACTCATTATGAGTATGCCAAACCGATGTTCTTGTGTTGTTAGTGTTCGCGGTAGAAACACGGATTATTAATTGTTTAAGTTACCCAATAAAATTTTAAAGAAAACTGTTATTTCAGTCTTTTTTTCGAACTTTAATGTTAGTGGTTCAAATGTCAAAAATCCCTTTATTATGAAAATGGCAAATTTCTTTATTAATGCAAAGGTGACTTGGTTTATCGTTACTGTAGACAAAGGAAAACACTTTATTTGATGAATCCTTAAAGAAAATTTTAATTAATATCAATCAGGAGAAAAGTTATTGCAAAAATATATGTTGATCCCTAGACACTTTTGATGTGTGTATATACAACTTATAATAGTTTTATTTACATCTTGAAACAAAATTTATAGAAGGAGGCACTGAAACTTGAACAAATTTGAATTTCGATTAGGCATAGGCAATAGGCAAAAGGGATATAGGCAATTCCTAATAAGCAAATTATACTTCTAAAATATTTTTTTAAAAAGGCAAAACCTTTTAGTTGCAGTCATACTACGCTGAACAAAAAATAAATATTCAAGTTGCAGACAGATAGAGCCAACTGGTCAAAATAATAGCTTTGACAAAAGACTAGTAAGTTCCAGTCTCTGATGGGCAGTGATTATTTTATAAATGCGTGTATGTTAGTGTTGGTTGAACGGGACTCGAGATGGATGCACTTTATGTTCCTGAAGCATTATAGTACTTCCTCGATTTTGGCATGGAACCCAGAACAGCCTTTGATGTTAACAATGCTTGGTAGGATTACTTATAAATAAGATAAGAGCCCTGCCATATCAATGTCAAATTTTAACTCTAGTCATAACACTTGTCATCATGAAATTTGTGAGTACAAGCTAACTCAGAAATTTCATGATGTTACCATAATGTTGTGCATTATTGCATATCACACACACACATTTCATTCCCATTAAAGTCAAGTTCGGCGGTAGAGTGGTTAGCATAGATACTTTAACACCAACGCTTATGGGTTCAAGTCCCACTCAAGACAAATATTTGTGAGCACTGACATGTCTGTTGCACTTAGTCTGGATATTTTTAAAAGCGGTAGAGCACATCAAAGTAGCTCGACTTGGGAAATACCTTCCCCTCATAGAAAACACAGCCAAATAACAATTCGCTGGACAATTATTATGTTCCTATTGCAGTGTGGCAACCGGTAAGCTCCTGAGGAATTGCTGTGTAATAAGCAGGGCGGCAATGTGCAAGTGATACTTTATGTACTACATGCATTCATAGGCCCAGTATCCACTTTCTATTAGATGGGCTATATGCTTGCACGACTCGTAATTGTATAAAAAGAACGAAACATTAGGATTGGCTGATGAGTGGAGAGCAGGAGATGCATAACTGCCTCTTGGCATATGATGTGTAAAAGATATCAAGTTCATCAATGTTGTAAAACTACAAGGCTATTGTGTGCAAAAGAGTGTGAAGACAATTTTAGATCACTCTACATAGGTGTGTTTAGTTCTTTATGGATTTGGGATGGCAAAAGTGCACCGAATGTACAGTTATCAATCATAGCCTACAGTGTCGTTACCATAATTATATTTATCACACAGGGAATATGGAGTGTATGAGATCTAGTGTAATGTAACGGACCCTCAAGGATACCTGGCCTCCAGGATTAGCAGGACGTACCCCACTTTGGTTCTAAGAATGATGGTGCACTATTAATCAAATTAATAATTTAAACAAGAATGTAAGTTTTGGTCCTCTTTTTTTTGCCAACCATTGTCTAATCCATAATCATAGAAGTTGTATATTAAAGACTACTCAAGCAGTTTCAGTTTAATCATGTCTATTCTCTCTATTTTTTGTTCTAGACATGAGTAAGCGATTCCGCGAGACCTTACGTATTTCAAAAATATATGTATTCAAAGTTTTGTGAAGTTGAAAGCACGATCGTTTGGCAAGTAGGTAATACAGGTACCAGTTTAAAAATTGGATCTCTGTCACGACAATAGGTTTTAGTTTGATGGTGTGATGAACTGGGTCTGCCATGCATACCATGATGCAATTGAGTCATAGTAGAACAAAGTAAATTAACATTACTGATTTATGTATAAAGAATAATGCATTATTGTTCGAACATGAACAAATTTGAAATATTGCAATTAGTTGCATCTAAATGAGTTCTAACAACAAATTTTAACGTCGTATTTAACATCAAAATAAACCACACTAATCGGTCCGTTTCAAATTAGTAACATTTTAACTTACCCAGTAGTTTAAAAGTTCCAAAGGTCCATTTTAGGGCAAACGGCTTCGCTTGGAAACGGTGTAACCAATCATTTATAACATTATTTTCATAACTTAATACTAGTCATAACAGAGCATAGCACAAGTGAATACACACACACAATACAAAACAACAATGCAAATCTAAAATGCAAGTGCAACACAAGTCAGTTCTTGTCTCGTCGTGATTGGTCTCATTCGTTTCGTTCGTTCATCGCTGCAGTGAACCGAGGTGAAGTTAGCGCGTGCTAATTGCAATAAAAGTACTGTCAGCTAATTTTATTTACTCCCCATTATTCAGTGGAACAAAATTACCTAATAAATTACAAAAACAGCTAACGCGATGATAATTGTGATCAGATTATATATTTGCACAATGCATCCAAAAGCTATATTCGAAACGGATTCGAAAAGTTTTACTTCGATTCCATACATTTTGACAGACAACTTTTCGATTCAGATTCGAATGATGAACTTGATACCTTTTACACAATGCCAAGAGGCAGTTATGTATTTTCTGCTCTCTACTCGTCAGATAATCCTAATGTTTCTTTCTTTTTATACAATGTTAGGAGTCATGCAAGCATATAGCCCATCTAACGTAAAGTGGATACTGGGCCTATGAACGAAATATAGATACGGCTACAGATCAGCCATGGTTCAATGTATATAGTACAATGCAATGTAGCGCGCTGTATATACACAAAGCAGAACTAGAAACACTGACATATATTTACTAATATACATATATGAAGGAAAGTGATTGTTGGATCGCCCATGCATTGTCTCTCTCAGGCGATTCAACACAGGTTTTCCCTAAAAAAAATTAATCTTCTCCCTCTCTGGCAAATCTTATCCTGTTTACTCATAAGCTGATAAAATACCTGTTTTAGTACCGCTGAAAATTTATTAAAGTTAAAATATTCGGAAACATGTGATCTCCTTCCTAGAATATTTTTTAACGCCGCCTCAATTCTATAAAAATATATTGGCTGTTGAGTTCTCGTAGATTGCTTACAAGATTTTCCAAAATACACCAGATGTAAGTAAAATCTAAAATAAATTTGTTATTAAATACCATTTTAAGATAATTTTAATTGTTATAAATAAATGTCAACAAAATGCTTTTTTACACTCATAATTACTTTTTGATAGCACGACCATGATCCACAGTACGGTAATTTGCACAAAAGTTATCTTTTGGTTGGTTTTCTTATAAAGATTATATTAACTTCCCTTTGTGACTTTTCCTTTTCTACTTCATGCGTTCTTGGTACCCCTGTTGTGAGACCATTGGTACGTATGCCATTCCTTACGACGTTAAGTCAGCACTACTACGGTATACCTATTCTACTGAGATCCGGTGGAAGTGATATGACTAGACATCACAGAAAACCGCAGCCAAATAATAGCTGCCTGGAGGGTTGTTGTGTTCCTGCGGGTGAGTGAGGTCCCCAGTAAACTCTTAAGGAGTTGCTATATTAGCAGCTGAGGTGACATCGTGCCAGTGATATTTAATACATATATTACAAGCGTACTTAGGCTACGATAACCGCGATACATCAGCTGGACTGTTTGCTTATATGCCTCCCGTTGTATAAAAAGAGACCTGGTATAAAAAGTAAATCCAATGTTAAATATAGGCTATAAACACTTTAATTGAAGTGTTACAGACTCATTCTGCTCATCACGCTCTGCCTAATATTTTTTTTAAGTTTTCAAAACATGAGTGGTTACATGGATACAGATGTTGCATAATTAAATTAGTTCGACATGATTGGCCACTAGGGCATATGAAAACTGAATACTCGTAGATGCATATGCCAACAAGATACAAAGAAGAAAGAAGGTGTAATTTTTTTATTCATTTACGATTCACTTAAATTGTATTTTGTTGACATATACATATATACAGCTTTTGTATGCCCTAGTGGCCAAAGATGTGAAAGTAATTTAATTAGTTATGTAATATCTGTATCCATATAACCACTCACGTTTGATAAATTAAATAATTTTTTTCACATCACTTGACCAAAACCGTTAAACGCCACAGCAAGATGTACCAAATATAATTTTGGGTGACCTGGTGATAGTCGCCTCAATCCTAATCCAGAAGTGTGGGATTGGTTTACGGTTTGCGCCAACGCCCTTGTTGCTGTTAGTAGACGCGATCTTTGATTTGGCATCCGAAGTGCTTAGATCGCTTATTCTTGGGCTTACGCAAACGTCTATAACAAAGAGGTTTTCGTATTGTATACCTTTGTAATCGACAGACGTAGTTTAAATAAATAAAAAAAATATGTGTGCATTTCACATGCGATAGAAGTGAAGCCTTCAAGGATGTGAACTTAATAAACACGACATTAGGCTGCATTCGTTTTCGGCATATTAAAATAATGACATATTTATGTAAACAATACACGAGTCCAATACACTACAGTTCTTATGACGCCTTATCCTAAGGTTCGTAATACGCAAGCGTACGCGCTTGCGTATTACGTATTAACACGCGTAATCGTTCAAACCCTGTAATAAACACTGTATAATGCCTTCTATCTCTTTCCCACGTTAAATCCTGTAGATGTGTATGGTTGTCTTTTTTAACACTTCTATCTCATTCTCTCACATGTTAAATTCTATAGATGTATGTGGTTGTCTCTTTTTACTCTCTTTTTTTGATTTGGTGGCAACAAGGGAGAATTACCAGGCGTTTAGGCGGTTCTGCAATCTATATTATTGGAATCGATGTATTAGGTAACAACTCACAGTTTAGGTCCCAATAGTGTTAGATATTTAAGAAACCGTGGTACACGGCAGTTGAGCTTCACTTGACTAGCCATCTCTTTAAGGTTTTTAAATGCCTTATTTGTCATATGGCTGTCTCTCACTTTGCCAAGAGGGGAAGTCAAACTTCCTATTCCTACAAATTTCTACTGATTAAATTCGTTGTGAGTTCCAATCCAAGGCAGCTGTAGTTTAACCCCCGGGACAGCAATGAACTTCATTGTTCATTGCCGTTTGGTGGTCGCCGCTGTTAATTCTGGCTACACAGGAGACACAGTGGTGGGTACAAGTGGTGGCCCTGTCCAAAATAAAAAGACCTTCTCATGCATACATCTTTCATTAATTGTAAATAGTGTGAATAGAGCGTTGTAAAAACGTTTACGTCAAGCTAAGTAATGGAAAGGAAATCGGGTTTGCCCTCCCTGGGCATAAAAGTATAAGTCATATAAGTATTTCATGATAACATAGATATATTATCTTAATCTGTTTTAAAGTTATGGGAACAGGAAAGCTAGTTTTTCTTTTATATCAACGACGCTTTTAATGGCAACACTAGACACCGCAGTGAAGTTAGAGCCAAATAAAGTTTTAAATTTTTACGCGTGGCGCCACTGTTTCGACTTCTAAATTCGAAATTGAATGAGTGCTATTTTTTGGTACGATGCATCGTAGTATATGAAAACCCTATTAGAGGGCGCTATATTTGATCATTGAAACTATATACCATAACAAGGTGCCATAAGATGTTACTTGTTGTCTTGTTTATACAATACTATTATGTATAATATCCGAGTCTAAGATTATTACCGTATGGCGGCAAGTCCTCCGTGCAACCCTGTCAATGACGAGTGATGTCCCTGGCATGCGTCCATAGGCTACGGTAACTGCTTGTCTTAGGCAGGTATTTAACTATGTTATAACAATTGGAGCATGTATGAAATTATCATCATTTAACGGCTGATTGCTCTTTCGTTGTCAGGAGAAATATATTTTGTGGCAAATCTACCTAATAAGTAATACTTTTAGATGATATTTTTGTATGAAAATATTCAGTCACATGTTTTTGGCAGCAACATGTTCCGCATTGAATAACTAGCGAAAAAGCATGGAATAGAAATTTAAAATATAACTGAGTGTGATATCAATGCTGATTATTATATTTTCGGTGTATTCAAAATCGTGTAATTCACCATTTTGGTGTGTTGCAAAGATTGAGTTGGTGATTTGGTGTGTTGCAAACATTCAATGGATTTCGGATCATGGTCAATCATTTTGCTTAAAAAAGTGACGCGTCGAAAAAGTGCACAGTGAAGAGTATCAGGCAGTGTATGCGCAACGCAAGCCAACTCTACATGATTGTGCAGCAGTGAGTTTGATGAACAGCGTAGACTGAGTTTGGAGCCAAATCGAACAAGATTTCTCAAGCGCGATTCATTATGACTCCGATATAATGGATACGGTTGGGTTTGATTCGCTTATTTGGGGTTTGGCTTCTTTAGTTAAAATAATTCGAACGTTGGCAAACAGACGAGCAAATGTTACAATTAATAAAAAAGTCGACTTCAATGAACTTGTTTCCATTTTTTATTAATATTTCATAACTTTATAATAATATGTATTTATTTCTTTTTCACAATTTTTCGTCTTACACTAGATGTTGGAGCCCCCTTTTAAGCAAAGATATGTCTGTGCCAGGAGACCCCACTCTATCCATTTATGTAGACCTTCATAATATGTAAAGTACAACTTACAAATAATGTGTATAATTTACTCTAATTTTAATGTATCTCTTTTGAAAATCTATTTACAAATTTAAAATATATATATATATATATATATATATATATATATATAGTTTACCATTACATCTTCGTCATAACCACATCGAATCTTCATTAAAAAGAATCATGAAAATCGGTTCACAATTGATGAAAAAACTTCTGTTAACGTACACAGGTGAATTCGGTTTTTCAGGAGTGGACATGCTACATCATTGCAACTTGGGTGGGGCCATCCTCGACGTGGAGGTTTTTTACCCTGTACAATGAAAACATAATTTTCAAAATCAGTCCACAATTGGCGATATCGCGATAGATATAAGATATCCCGTGAGCGATACTAAATGTATTGCAAATGTTCGTAGGCTATGGTCATAATTTTACAACAGGTGGGCGCTATTCCAGCATGTCACCCGACGTTGTTTCAAGAAAAATACCTAAATCATTTTTCCTATGCGCATTTTTCATTCTTTTTTAGCAAATTGCGAAACCGTAGCATATCGGGAGTATACATATAACTAAGTATAGTTTAGTTGACAATACGATAAATAATACGACAATATTATGGATCCATGATCAATTGATATAGTGATGAGGTGTGAGGACTATACCTGAGGAACTAGATTTGCGCTTAAAACTTGGCAATTGAGTTCTGATAACATTCCAATAATATGGTACTATCTACGTGATGTAAAACTAGTTAAGCTAACTCATAGGGTCGTTTCCTTAATTGGGTATTAAAATGGATCATTGCTTCCTCTATCTCCGAAGAATGCAGTTCAAAAAATAAAATAAAAAACAATTTGTATTATTTTACAGAAAAATAACTCTAGATATGTTGGAACTTACATGATTTTTAGTTGTATCTATCTATAATACGTTCTCTACCTTAAATTAAGAAACTAGATAAAAATGTACATATTTTTAACTACAGGACTGACACGCATGACAGGTATTTTTCCTTTTTATAACACGTAGACACATCCTTCCACACCACCATCATATTACTCTTTACTCATCCTACTGGAGGGATACGGGTTTTTCTTCAACCAAAGAGGTTGAGCATACTCTGTCATGCTCCTCAACTGCGTGCGGGGGATTGTTTAAGGCCTGTGTTTCCACAAGGTCACTGACTAAGCTTAATGACTGTCATCGATCGACAACAGCCTCGACCGAAATTTTAACGTACCCTTAGATTCACGGAGAAGCTCTAGATAGATAAACTCATCCATAGGCAGGCTTCGTTTGACGTTGCTTAACCTGCGTGTTCAATTACAGAGACAGGCGCAACGACGCTATCGAGCTCTTCAATAATGTAATACAATCAACTCATCAACTTATATTACCGTAGGTTACCGTAGGTAATACAAGTCGATGAATCAACCACTTTCCATCATTTATATAATCATTACATTTAGCATTTTTGCTGTTTTATTAGAAAATTATATTTACTGTCATATTGTCATTAATAATTTATTCAATGTTTAGACATAATCCGCCACATTCATGTACAGCAGATGCGCGACCACAAAAGTTTTCCGCAATATACTTACTGCAAACATTTTTTTTTCAACAACGGGTATGAATGACGGTGTGTGGCGGGCTTTTAATAAGATTTATTGTAACAGATCTTGTTTTGACAATCACAATGGCCGGGTTTCTTGGCGGTAAACGACATGCTTTGTGTGGTCTCGAGGAGTATTGTCCCTGACGCGGAGTCAAAAATTGTTTGGAGTAACACACCTGGACGGATCAACACACATATTTGGAATTAAAAGTGCAAAATTTTGTAGGTTCTCAGGTTTAGTTTTCGGATGTAAAAAAAAATGATTTGGCGCAGTTTGCCTGGATATCAGGTAAATAAAAATAAATGAAAGAGCTTAATATAATACAGCAAGTTATGCAAGCAGAGTGTGTTTGGAAATTATAATTATTAGCCAAAGATTAAGAGTCTTGGACGGCAGTTAGTTATTAGGGTTCCCGAATTTTGCTATGGCCTCTATAACGCTGGCTTAAAAATAAAATAGAGTTAAAAATTAAAAGGTGCCCTCGCCCACAAGGAACGTGATTTTTAGAGCTTTTCCTTCCACGGTGGTACAGTACCATTCGTCTACACGTCCGACTTGCACTTGGCACTTTTAATTAATTTACATTAAGGTGTTCTTAACTGTTATTTATATAGTGTTATTTACAGCCCTTCTACCAACAATCTCGTAAAGTTTTAGTGTGAGTTGATCGTTATACGTTTAATTATGTATTTTATTTCAGCATGTGCATGGGTTAAGATCTTATTGAGAGTAAATATCGCGCTACACTGCACAACAGTTTTCTTGTAACCAAATGAAACTCATAAATTAGTGATTTTTTTCAAGAATTAGATATAAATAGCGTATCAACTAAAGCACTGAACAAAATTGAAAATATAATCTGTCATATATGATATATGTTAGTATCATTTGCTTCATCGACTTTTCAAACTTTTATAGGGTCATAAACTGAGGTGCATGTCTCTGTGTTTTATAGTTCGGGTGTCCATAGCGATATGTAATAAGCTCGCAAGAGTTACGTGTGTCCGAGTGAAACCTGGTGAGTTATGGTAATGCATCCTGCGATACCTTGGAGAGTACCACTGTTGGAAAACGATGAAACACTTTAATCTTAACGGCTTATAAACATAAAGGTGACCACTTTCACGTCACTAAAAGGCGATTGTTGTTAAATTTAACGACACATTAAATAAAATAGTTCTGAGTCATTACAGCGTTTGTAGATTGAAACGGGGTAATGTTTCGTCTATTTCGTATGTGGTTTTAACGAGAGTTGTAACTCTACAAAACATAGGCTGGCTTTCGGGCCCTGTGAACGTCTTTATTAGCAAGATCCTGATCAGTAAACACGTACCTCATAAATTAATTGTGTACCTTCGCTAATGAGCCAATTAGCATTCTCACCAAGAATGGGAGTTGTTACTGAAATCGTAATTATAATTACGTCAAAGTTTATTGTTGAAGCTGCTTTGATGGGGAGTTGTCTCTGTTCTATAAAAAACATGTAAAATATGCTAAAATAATTATTTAAACACGCTATATATTTTCTATAACTGTAGTACTCGTAGTTTGCGCGTTGTACTGCAATGTTACAATGTACAGATTAACAAAATAATGTATTATCTAGATACGAAGGCCTGTAGATTTCGAAATTAAATTTAAGCTATGTTTTCGCCAGCGTGATTTGGAAAATATTCTAACAACCGTATTGATTCTTAATTTCTCATAGATTTCATTTTTCTTTTTCTTCTACCAGCATTTCGGAAACGATCGTTGGCGAAGAAGAAAAGCCAAAAGTAACTTGCCAATATAGGGCTTTTTTGAACTCGTCACTTCATATTATTATAAGTTTATGCGAAAGCGAAGCGTTATTGCAAACTCGATCTATATGCGTTACGCCACAGCGCAGGTTCTGCGCAACGGTCGCTACTACCGATATTTTTTTTTCTTTCCTGTACTTATACGCCTCTTTACGTCAGATGTGTACTACCATCTCTACTTAAAGTGCATCCAAGATATACAAACTCATTCAATCACTTGTTCCGATGCTACATCACTAAACGTAATTCATCATCACTTCTAAATTAAAAATATTCTAGATTGTTTGTGTAACTAATTTTTTTTAGACTCAGTAGTATTGCACAGATCATGGATCTATGATATATCTATGATCTATTAGTGGCATACCTATTCTATGGATTTATTCTAGACCCATCGGGCGTATTATAAGTTACGAATGACGTTTAAATCACGGAGCATCGATCTATAAAATCGTTCTAGTGAAGTTTAGTCGAACTCTGATGTGTAAAAGGGACATTTCAAAAAGCTGTTACACATTTCACACATAATAGGAACGTGTGAAAACATACATGTTACATAAGGCAATAAGTCCTTATACGTTACTAAATAAGGTACGCGATCTGCAATCAAACCGGCTGGGCCTTTTAGGGAACGGATAAAAACTAACAGCATTAGGGAGATGTTAGAACCGCGCTACTTTCCTAACATCCAAGGAATCACATTAAACTAATGGACATAGAAATAGCCGATTTCGGAGCAAATGTACCTAACCATCCTATCGAACCACGGAATCGATGGAGGATTTCCACCGTAATTCTTTAACGAACAGAAAAATATTTGTACGTATTTTCGTACCAAATGTCGTGGCAAACATGTGAACGTAACGTCCGATATCAAGCGGTTACTGCACCCCAATGACGTTACAATGTTTAGTCAATGCGCTGCCCCTAACACAGCAATTTCTTCAGGACCTTTCTGTTGAATTTAATAACTCGCTCAAAGCGTCAAAATTCGCTCTAGACAGAGCTTGGTTTGCTATTCGACAGGATGCGTTACGTGCTGGTGATGATAGTTCTGGCTTTGAAAATGACTGTCACTTACAACCCAACGCATATTACGACTAGAAAAAATAAAAAGGAATAAAACGGCAAAATAAAAGAGCATACAGAATTGACGTAAGCTAGTGCATCACATTGTCTGTTCGTTTCGGTGTGACAACAATGGGTACGTTAAGGTAAATGTCAGTGTTTCGCAGTCCGACCACGTCTGTGATTGGTCATTTCAGTATATCTCTGTTAGACGCCTCGCGAATCCCGAATGAATTACGGGAATTGTTTATAAGTCGATACGCGATATTTTCTACGATTTTCGATAGAAACTATCTTGTGATAATGACTGTGTTAAACTATATTTACATTACGTGAAAAAAAATTTTTTTTTTTTATAAAAGTTTCGTGTTAGATCAGTATGTAATAATTTGTAGAGCCCTACTATGATGAAACTGTAAATAAAACCATACGAATACTGTGCCTTATTCCACAACATGGGCGTAAAAATAAAATTAATTTGTTCATGTACCCACGTAGATACCTACTACATTTATAATATTGCTAGATGTGCCACAGACGTGTCTGAATATTACAAACGGTTTTACTATAAATATAATAATGCAAAGTTTAGCGTAGAATTAGTAGTAGTAATTAGCGTAGAAAAATATATTAGGTAATTCTTTATTTTACTTATCTATTTTATTTTCAACATTAAGTAATTCTACGGTTGTTGAGGCATCGTCGGTTTCTTCGAGAGCGCGAGGATTACAACATGATGGAATTGTAAAAGTACGTATACAGGTCTTTACAGGGGATAATGCGAGAGTAGCAGGTACTGTAATTTCTTGCTATTATGAGTATTTAATAACTGGACAAGAATTTTTAAAATATTGCATAAGCCGTAATTGTAATGTTTAACACATTAAAATTACGACATTAAAATTACTTATGCAATATTTAAAAAAATTATAACTTGTGGATTTTATAGCAGGGGTTTGTATTTTTAGCTCCAACCGAAAAAAAGGATGTTATGTGAACGAAATGTTTGACAGCATGAGGTTAATGGCTACATTAAGATGACACACAATTCCTACGGTCTGCCTCATGGTAAGCAGTTACCGTAGCCTATGGATCCATGCAATATCATGTTATAGACCCTAAGAAAACCTCGTGGAAAAGTTAAGGGATTTTTCAGATTCTTGCTTAAATAATGCTCTACCCTATCTATCTCTCGCTGCACCCCGGTTTGACAATAGCCAGGTTGGATGCCTGCAGGGGAGAGTTATTTCAAAATATTTAAAACGAGCCAGCTCAAATATGTGTGTTACAAATAATTAAGATTTGATTGTTTGTTCGTACTATATACGTTGACGTTCCCCAACGTTCAGTTGTTGATATCTTTATTGTACGTAAAATACAAACTACGACGTTTTTTTTACAACAAATTATAAATTTCGTTTACGTAATGTTCATCAGTCTTATCTAATACTAGCGACCCGCCGCGACTTTGCACGGGTAGTAGAGCATATTATGCCTGCTAACGTATTAAGTTGGTAAGGATTAATACTGTATATCCGTAGGTAATAATATCCGATGAAAGCTCCCACGCGGCTTGACGTTCCAATTTTTTCAACAATTATTGTCATATTTCAACTGATTTACACAAAACCTTAACAAATTATACACCTAAACCTTCCTCACAAATCACTCTGTCTATTGGTGAAAACCGCATAAAAATCCGTTCAGTAGTTTTTAAGCTTATCGCCAACAGACAAACGCGGCGTGGGACTTTATTTCATAATAGTGACGTATCAACTATTAAACATATGTTTTTTATGTATTGTTTTATACATAAAAAACATATGTATCCATCACAAATCACCAGTTAAAATTATTTTGACTCGTAGTTTGAAGAAATCAATGAAGGCAGCAAATCTTACCTCCAGAGACCTTCTCTCCCAAGACGATTAATCGTTGTCAACTTTTTACTCTAACTTGTGTGTATAAGTACGAAAGTTATATAAAAATAAATAAAAAAAGAAAATAATAATTAAAAATGGCAGCACTGTACCGGCTACCAGAGTGCTAAAAAAGGTTATAGATAAAAAAAAAACATAAAAATGTATATTAAAAACGTTAACAATGCACCAGCTAGCCTTTCATAAATTACTTGAACGTTAGGTAAATTAATAAACAAATATTTGTTAACTTTCAATAATACTTTAGTCCCAAGTTACAAACGTTCAGTTATGTTGATTTTAAACATGACTATTTCACAGAGCTGTGGACTGTGTGTGTTCCACTTTTACGGTTGTAACATATACTTTTATTTCACAACAGTAATTTATCATGTTGGTTACAATCGTCATTGTATCCATTAAGTGGGCTTATACGATTTAATTTAATACTTTCCCTCAACATTGACGCCTAATCACGGCTTGGGACAAGGTAATCCCTTTATTTATAGACCATAACGTATTCTGCCGACAGTGTGCTATGGTTCACATTTATAAACAGTTCGGTGCTAATGAAATTATACTGAAATGTCATAAATTACTGGAACAATGTTCGAGGCTGGGGTGTTCACGATCACGGCACGGCTATTTACAATGGGTGTTTGGGTTAAATAGTGGTCAGAAAGTCACAACAGACCGCACCAATGTGGGCAGCTCGGCCACAATAGGAATGGAGCAAGATGTTTTGGCTGGCGAGAATGTGCGACGTAATTTATTGGGACAGTGCGACTTTATTGTAATTGTATTTGAGTAAAAGTTTGGCCCACACGTTAGTCAGTTTTTTTTTAAATTTTATATTCCACCTCGTGGTTTAAAACTTTAAACAATGTTGAAGTCACTTTTCTTGTTTTATTTCGTGAAGTCATTAAAGTATATGGTGTATATAACGAAATATTAGTGTAAATAACATAAACATTTTATAAATAAATGTGTAAACAAACGGGTCAGCGCGCTGCTAACGCTTAACTTGTCACGAAAGGCCTACGTTCACCGTAGGCTTTTCGTGACAAATTTATTTATAAAAAAATGTACTTTTTGTAATGGGTAGGTACTTTTATGGAATACGTTACATTAGTGTTGCGGTATCCTTAGAGTGGTATAATGAACTCATGTGCACATGTTGCGTCATGTCAATTAGCAGTTAAGGTCGAGGAGAAAGAGTTTCAAGAAAGCAATATCTATCTTAATTGCGAATCCTTCTATAAAACTGTAGACAAACAACTTACTAGTGTTCGTGCTTAATGGGGGAAGTAGGGCCCCCTCATAGAAGACGCAACCAAATAACTGAGAATCGTCGAAGAAGACGCTGCTTTAACAAAGGGGTTCCAAAGCAAAGCATCTATGGTCTACAAATCATTCGGACTGCATGTTTTTTTTTATACAACGTAGCGAGGCGTACAAGCATACGGTCCACCTGATGTAAAGCAGTTACCGTAGCCTATTAACGCTTGCGATATATTAAGTATCACTCGCGCGATGCCTCATCTGCTGCTTACACAGCAACTCCTTAGGACCTTACTGGTGACCTCACTCACACGCAGGAACACAACAACCCTCTAGGGAGTTGTTATTTGGCTGTGGTTTTCTGTGACGTGGAGGTACAGAGTGAGCAGCCCGCCTGGGGAAGTACTTCCCGAAGCGGGCTGCTTTGATGCGCCCTGCCTTTCTTAAAACATCCAGACCAAGTCAAACAGATATGTTTATGAACACAAATGTTTGTCTTGTGTGGGAATCGAACCCACGAGCGTTGGTGTCCATGTCCCGTCTTTCACGACTGAGCCGCCGAGCTCGTCGTGTTTGTGTGCAATTTACCATATTTTAATTATTGAATTACCTACACGAAATGTCAGTGAGTTGTGCAAAATAGAGATATTAACTGATACGTATCATTTGCGTAATGACGCAAGTTGATAAGAAAATGTAACAAATATTATACACTATCAGGTGGCCTTTCCCGTGTTGATGTCGTTATCTCAATGATTCACCAGATTAATATAACGTGATGATCAGTGCCTATCATATGAATATTTAAAGAATAATATTCAACAACTTTCCATCAAAGCAGAAGACATAACATAGTAGATGGAGTGCGAGCGGGGCAGGGTTTGCACCCTACCTCGCGCGCGTTCCAACTTGTTTGCTTTACCAGAGTTCGTGTTTTGTCTATGGTTTTGTACAATAAAAACTATAACACTATCGTTTAGCTGTTCATGTTACCTTAGTACTAAATGAAATGGTTGGAATATTGAAATTCCATTATTTACGGAAACAGAGTTTATATTTTTTAATTTCTCTTCAATTTGGGGAACAGAATTTACGGTCATGTTCTCCTCCATTAATGGGGGTCAACGCTGGGGCCTCGGTAGGAATAATGGGAAACAACCGTTTCTAATAAAAGCAAAAAATTAATAAAGATACCATGTAACATACATAAATTTCTCAATTTATCTTTATCTTCACGCTGGACATGGACAACTATAGGCATAGAGTAGTATAACTATACCAAAAGGAAACTATAGGCCAATTCTACTAAATTAGTTAAAATACGTACCGCAACTGAAATACTGCGCGGCGTATGTCAAAATGCGTAGGAACATTTTGACGTTTAGTTATTCTGTTACGCGATCTGACAGCAGCGATGCGTTGCGGCAGCGCTAGTTACAATTTGACTATTTTGTTAAAAAACCTTGACTACAGCTGCACGTTTACTGCAATGTAATAATATTCTGATAGATTCTTTACATTTTTATAGTGGAGCAGAAGTTTTATAAATTAAATAAACTTATTTAAATTTATGTTATTATAATGAACGTTGAGCTTTTTCCTCTGACTGATTTGTTACGCACAATAAAATTTTGTTTTTTTTCAGTAACATTATTACGATTTATCAGTTGTTTATACACTTGCTACTGTGATGGCCTTTAAAAATAGCTTATCTTGCAAGATAACACGCTTAATTCACACATGAATGAGTGAAGTGAATCACGGACACATCGAGACTGCCTGGCGGCTGTCACGTAATGCTGTCGACAGAGGATGGCAAATGTTTACAATATCGTACGACATTATCATTATCAGTGGCATGATTTCCGGTTAGTGGAATTAAGAAAGTGTTACGATTTTTACATTCGTCATTGATTTTTTTTGGAATCAAAACATTTATTCATTTTGAAATTCAATTGATACAATAACACCCCTGCATATTCTTCGAGTATAAAGAGCTGAGAAGCAAAGAAAAAATGTCCGCGTTATGCACTTGTCATGTCATGTCCGTCGCGGGACAATGTGAACAAATTGAAAATAACAAATGACGCGTGGTCCCGTTCGGCTCGTAATTAGGAAATCGATTTCAGGGTTCCGTAAACAAAGGATGCTAGCGAGGCCCTAACACTAACACTCCATTTCAATTACAAAGTAGGTACTATTAAAAATATTAAATATGTTAATTTACAATAAGCTCAAATACATTTCTCAATTAAAAGTTCTCAATTACTGGAATGGTGATTTACAACTATAAAGTATTTTTGTTTATGTATAAATGTAAAACGTGCTGATTACGTTAGTGTATAGAGTCCTTATGGGGCGTCGTAATTGGAATTGAATATACATAATTTATCTTATCTTATGTCTTAACATAAATCTTAGAACAAAATAATGCCGTGCTCCTTTCGTGCTTGTGCACATCCTAGTGATTCAGTCGGTGGTTAGGTATGTGCGGTTGGCGGACTTATCCGTTTGTCACAGCGCGGTGTCTTTGTTACCGTTATAAGATATATGTACAAGGTGTAAATTGGGCAATTACTCATATATTAAATACACTGTATTCTACCTTTCATTCATCAGAATCTCATCAGTATGATAGTGGTAGAATCCACTGCCTGCAAGTGAGATAGCCTTGGTTTTGAGATGATATTTATATATCTATTAAAATGAAAATTTTAATCATACTAATTTTGATTTTTACTAACTCTTAAAATAAATACTTTGTTAAATAATACACAATTATTAAGTAAAGTATAGGCTGCTTAAAGCACAAGGCCCTACTCGCGCTTGACATGTTTAATATAATATCGTGGGTTATTCTCACGAAGTTCCATCGCGTACATGACGCGTCTAAAATTCCCTTGGACAAAGGTACGGTAGGCAGCCAGGAGCGTAGGTAGCGAGGCCTTCCGTCAATATAGCCAGACAGCGGGGCACTATTGTCACTGGGCCCTTTGTGCCACGAAGCACTGACCAAAAATCATTAATTTTGTATCACAAAGCAAGAACCCACAAATCGAAGGCCTGGAAAAAAATTAGGTCCATTCAGGACCGGTCACTGACACAACGGTCGTGGCTGCGATATTTCGATTTGAGTTTTAATTATACGATTTTATAGGTCGACTCGCCCGACAAAGGCTGCACGGTGAACTGATATTAAACTTATCCTTGGAATATTGATCCTTGCTAGTGAAGTGATTGCACTCTGTTTTACAATAGCGGAACGAAAGAAAACGAGAGAGGAACTCCTGCAAAATGTTAAAACGTGAAGTCTGTCTCGATTTCTCCATGAAATACGAAGTACAGTTCACAAAGGGCGAGATTGCGTTACATCTTTAGTTTTATCAACGACAACGGGCTAGTGATACCTTTGGTGTAATAAGCCTGCATAGGTTACGTGTTCAGTATCCGGTGGACTTTTTTCATACACAATGTCGGGAAGTGTAACATATGGCCGCCTTGATGTAAAGCAGTTACCGTAGCCTATAAACGCTAGCAATACAGTAAGTAGGTATCACTCGCACGATATCACCTCTGCTGCTAACACAGCAACTCCATAAGA
This sequence comes from Pyralis farinalis, assembly GCA_947507595.1. NCBI lineage: Eukaryota > Metazoa > Arthropoda > Insecta > Lepidoptera > Pyralidae > Pyralis > Pyralis farinalis. Next base: position 11,622,736 of record OX382273.1, read on the forward strand.
GCTTACTGGTGACCTCACAGGCAGGAACACAACAGACCTCTAGGGAGTTGTTATTTGGCTGCGGGTTTCTGTGAGGTGGAGGTACTTCCCAAGAAAGGTTTGTTTGATGTGCCCTACCTCTCTTAAAAATACTCAGGCCAATACAAACAGACATGTTCATGCACATAAATGATTGTCATGTGTGGGAATCGAACCCACGAGCGTTGGTGTAAAAGTAACGTAACAGCGCGATCACCACTGCGCCACTGAGCTCGTTATTTTGCTCTTTTTTGCTCGTCTTATTTATTTTGCTGCGGTTTTCGTATGTGGATATGTGCTCTTCCCCAATCGGGGTGATTTGACGCGCCTTACCACAGAGGACAGAATGACTTTGCCACCGTAGTGGTAAAAAGAAGATATAAATATGAGTACAAAGTACTAAAATATTAAAGTTTCGTTTATACAACAAGTCTTTGTTCCCAGCACGACGTAATATTTAACAAAGCGCGTGGATTGCGGTCACTTTTGAAACTATAAAACAACTATAATGTCTTTCTGTTGTCGCCTTGTGTGAGGCGGGGCTGCTAAACACGGCTAAACACTCCGTCGATCCGTGCTGTTGTAACTTGTAACGTAAATCATGTGCTCTTTTGTGATTAATGTCAACGTCAAAGCATAAAGTTTCATATTTAGTGCAGCGGCCATCCTAAACGGCGTGACAAAACGCACCGGATTAACCAGCGCTATAAAACACGTTAAAAAATAAAACTTCCAGCTTACTGTTTACAGATCGCGTCTATAATTATTTATTAAAATCCCCACATAAATTAAAATTATCCGATTCGTGACGAACGCTTAGGGTACCGCATTTTTGTGTTGTCTTTTTATAGAAAATCGTAGGTTAGTATGATGTGAAGCAGTACCGTAGCATAATAGCTGGCAAAACAATGAGTGTCTCTCTACAGTTGCCATCCGCGCTGCTAACAGCACCACGTCAAGATTTTCACAGTGTGTCCTTACTCTTTCTTTTTGTTGTACTGTTTCCTTAGGAAATCAGTCTGCGATCTAAATATGACAGTGAGCTATATGAACGTGTAATTAAATTTGTTATTTGTAATATATATGTTACTTTGTATTAACGTACTATAATAAAATGGAATCAGAAAAGTAACAATATTACGCTGAATAATTTATACCTTGTTCTGTCATTCTCATTCGTACGTTCGTAAAGAATTTATTTAATAAGGAAAGTCAAATGTAATAATATATTTTAAGTTTTCAATTTAACTTTTATATATTTTTTAATTTTTTATTAGATATCTATATTATATACAAGGCGTTAACCTGTGCGTTCAAAATTAAACCATTAAAACGATGACTATAATATGAGTCGAAAAATTATACGTTGCATTCAAAAATTATTCGTATACATATATGGCGGGATATACAATCATAAAACCCACCTGTTGTAAAATGATTGCTGTAGCCAAGTAGTATCGCTTGGACGTTGCCGCCCGTCACTCGCAGAAACACGACCCTCCAGAGAGTTGTCATTTGGTCTTCTATAAGATGGAGTCACTTCTTCAGCCGGTCTGTTTATACGCGCCTTACCTCTCGGTATGTTGTGTTTCATATCAATGCTTCATAATGTTGAAGAAATGTATAGCTTGAATAAACTGTAGGTACGTACAGAACCTTAGAGTATTAGAAAAATTGTCGTCCACGGAGTAATTTTATCACCAAAATATTTAAACAAACCATTCAACTATCAATAACATGTGGCGTAACAAATGCGATTAAAACCGCTTTAAACCGAGAGCCTACAGATGTTTGGGGTAAATTAAAAAGCGCGCTTAAGAAAAAAACTGTCTTTGTGTTGGCGAAATTCGCTTTATCTCGTAAACCGGAATCCGCGGCCCCTCCGTCGAATAATGCTAATCATAATGGCATTACATTCATTCGTCGGTTTTCGTCAAGTATCCCGGGACCGATCTCTGATTCATGTGTTTTTTTACGCCGATTCCAATGATTTTCTCATTACAAAACACTAATCAGACCAGCCGGCATTTCTGTACGTCTTGTGATGCTATTTGCTAATTAATTATTTAATTTGTTGAATGACGTTGTATATTTTTTAATCAGCGCGGTAAAGAAAACAGTCTATTTTTTATGGTCGTTGCGGCTTAGATACTACTACTATTCAATATAAGTCAATTTCATATCATTTTACCAGTTTTCCAGATTGACGCTTAAGATTTGTATACAAATATGTAAGCATGGGCGAATATTAAAGTTTATTAAATATTTTATATAATAATATGAAGACTATGATTTTTCTATTGCATAATAAAATTTAGACACACTAATTACTAATATGTGTATTCAAAACTTTGCCTGAAAAATCTTATTACGTATATCTTTGCATATATATATATCTACATGAATTTATGAAATATAACGTTCATGTTACGTTATGAGACATCGAAATATTTCGGGATAACAAAAAGAAAATGTTTTACAACTAAAAACTTATACTACTATAGATTATATTATAGATTTTTGAAGGTCACACAATATGATTTACCAATTGCAAAATAATGCACATTTGGCCACAATGTCCCCGGATAACGGTAACAATGCAAGCTTAATGTGAGGATACAAAGTGCCACCATTAGCACAACTGATACACAATATTTTGACGTTTACTACCACCAAATATGTATGGCTCTTTAGGGAGGAGATCCACAGAGGCCGGCACAAAGTGAATGCCAGACAGCTTGGAAGATCGATTCGATTTATGCGTTTTTTTGCGAATTCACAATAGACCCTATTTTATTGACAGATAATAGATTCGGCGCAGGGAACAGTTGGCGGGAATCTAACTTGTAATGTGGTTAGTTATGGTGATCAAAATCACATGTTCATTTCATTAACTTTCACGAACAAATGTAATGTATCCCTGCATTTTAAATGGCGATTCATACTAGCCACTCGTTGTGTGTGCATTGTACTGTGTAGGTGATTATTATTCTCGTTTTCTTTTTTTCATGATTATAAAACATCACCATCACTGAGTTAGAATGGAACAAGAATAATTTTATTAGAATTACTAATGAAAAATCATTTGTTCCGCGTATAAACGTATTTTTTTCATAAGTAAAAGCTTAGCCTTTTAATTTTTAAGCAGTAATAATTATCACGTTTTCTGATGTGTATTGCAATAAGAAGACCATGGGTTAGTTTTCATTCAGCTGTGGGGTTTTCTACTTATTAAATCAATCGACCGATCGATGGCCAGCGTTGTTTTAACTTGTTCACATCTGTATTATTAGTAAATAGATATTAAATTATTTTATAAATAAACAAATTAGGTATGCTTACAATACAATTAACACATTAGCTCGCAAACTTTCATCAACAATAAACATTATTTATAGTGGATCAAAGTTCGCAAATAACAGACTAACAGATTAATTTAAAGCAATGCTGGCAATCAACATCGACTACATAATTGCTCAATAATGGAAAAAGTGAATTTCGTATCGTATCAGAAGTTGAAGGGGATAGCCGAGTAGGTATAATGACTCCTCTGATCAGAGCGTAGGTTATGTAGGACAGCCAGTTGAGTATTTTCTATGGAGTGCGGCGACTTGAACGCACGATCGCCCTCTATCTTTACTCTAATATTACTAATGGTGACGATTTCATTAAAATTTTGTATGACAAATACTATCAGTAGATATATTCTATAAATAAATTATATGTAAAGTTTGAAAGTCTAAGAAAATTGTCTTTTTTTTTACAAAGCGTAATTATTTTCCTTATAATTTAATGATCAGTTGATCACAAGTGCACAACAGTAAAACATTGCATGCTTAATAAAATAAAATAAAAACTTACCAAAATCTGAGAATCACACAATAAAACACACTAACTATGAAATTTACAAGCAGCGAATTCAATATGATTACACAACAAGTACGCTTACAACAGGATTGTTGTCAAAAATGTTGTTTTCAATGTTTGTGTTCTTAACGGAAAACAGATAGTTTTTAACTTTGATTATGCAAATCTTTTCCTGTAAAATAACACTAACAAGTTGTGCCAAAATAGTTATACTTTCTTAGTAACTTTATAATCACACCAATAAATAATTTTATTATTGTGGCAATGAGAATACTATTATTTACATATAATAATACTCACTACACACGTGTCATAGCGTATACTAATGCAATTGTCCAATTTCATATGTCCTTATCAGACAAAAGTAGGTATATTTAGATATTGCATTATGTGTGTACGTTCATTTTCGCACGGGAAGTATATAAGGTGTTTTTATACCTACGCAACTTTATCGCATATGTATGTTCAGAACAATGGATATGGTTACTTGATAATATCCAAGGTTTCTGCGGTTTTTGGCACGACGCACTATGTCAGTCAGTTTGTCACAGATATCACCCACCGGCCACCCCCCTTATCTTCATAGAGTAAAAAACATTTTTTCTTTATACAATGTTGGCAGAAATGTAATCATACCGTCTACCTGATGTAAAGTGGTTACCGTAGCCTATAAACGCTAGTACTAAAGGAAGTATCGCTCGCGGGTTGTCCCAGTTGCTAACACAGTGACTCCTTAAGAGATTACTGGTAATCTCACTCACTGGCAGGCACGAAATAGACGTCAGAGAGTTGTTATTTTTGCTGCAGTTTTCATTGGTATGTGCCAAACCACTGATCGTCTGTTTACTCAACGACTGTCATCTATAGAAAACGAATTTTGATCAGGATTGGTAGATAAAGAAAACCAGAATGATATTTCAACCTAGCACAGTTTTTTTAGCAATCATAAATCATAATCGAATTTAGTTACGTTAGCTTATGGAAAGGAGAGCTCGATGCCGTGGTTGCGCGTGTCATTCTAAACGAACTCGCAGGTTAAGCAACGTCCACCGTAGCCTGTCCATGGATGGGTTTATCTACCTCGAGTTTCTCCGGGCACGTTAAGCCGTCGGTCCCGGCTATGACGACAGATGACAATCGTTAAGCTAGGTCAGTGGCCCACGGGTGGTTTGAAAACACTGGCCTCCGCCAATCCGTGCGGAAGCGTGGCGGAGTATGCTCTAAACCCCTTCAGTTGAAGGGAGACCCGTATCCCTGCAGTGGGATGAGTATGGGTTGATGTGGTGGTGGTGGAAGGGACACAACTCACAATTCGCAAGTCCGATTCACACTTCATCATCATCAGGGAAATGTCAATTGCTGTTTGAGGCGCCCTTACTACCACTGCAATCTTTATCAGATCGGCGGTCCATCGTATGACGGGCCATCCTACTTTGCGTTTTCGTGGTCCCAATTCAGCAGCTTTCGGTCCCAGCGGCCAGCTTGCTATGTGGCCATATATGCTATGGGCTGTGTGGCCACTGCCACTTTAGCTTACTGATCCTTAGAGCCATACCTAGCGGTAAATAGTTAATAGATTCAGGCGTTATTTTGCGAAAGTCAAATTGTTCCGCGTATCCGTGATTAACGTCTACAACGCCTGATGATACCTCGTGGAGAGGCGAAACGTGGCAGCGACGGTGGTGGTGGGGGCATGCGGATTCTGTTCCAGATGGCGGACGACCGCAGCAGCCGAGGCAGAAACTACCGGAGCAGCCATGGCAGCGTCGGCATGTAGCACGTACTAACAGTAGTGGGTGGGTGCCGGCCGGCGCTAGGCCGCATGAACTAATTGGTGGCGGAAGCACACAAAGCAGGTTAGATCAAATTGCACCATATCGGTAAGTTTAATTCTGCTACGGATGTATTGTACGGCCTCCTACTTGAACGGTTTTATTTTAGCACCGGCATTTTTGTGTTACGGAAAATGTTTTGACTTACAAAGTACCAATTTGACGTGGTTAAAATTAATCTGCTTCATACAACAAAGACCTTGGCCATCAATCAAGCTTTGTTTAAGCAAATTTAATAAAAACGGAGAATAATGATAATTGTACCGCACCTATTTCCTAAAATTATATACGACAAAATTGTGAAATGCCTGGTGAATGAATTAAGACGTCGATATCGTGCAAATCTTAGATCATTCGCTCACAGAAATACAACAACCATTTAGTAGATCCAGGATTAAACACGTGAGTGGGGAGGGTAATAGGTTCAGGAATGAGTTCCGGGGTATTTTGTCAATCGGGCTGTTATGATTTCGTTTCGTAATCAACATGACGGACCACGTGTTGGAGAGACTAGCTTTCAGTTATAGTGTGAGTTTCTGAGGATGCAACCATATATTGATCACCTTGCCGTATTTAAATCACTGTAATTATGCTGGCTTTCCGTTCGATGTAGTATCGTTGAATTATAGATCTCGCCGTCGCCCAGACACTGAGAATATGGGATGGGACATTAATTGGACTTACTGGTAACAGTGGTAACCAGCGAGGAGATTTTATGGCTATATTCGACTTCATGATCACACTAGCTCGCTGATGAAATATCAGAACTCGACTTCAGGAGTTTTGATGACGATATATAGATCGTTATTATTTATTTTATCATTTTTAGTGTTGGGTACCTCAAAAGGAAAAACGGAACGCTTATGGGATCACTTCGTTGGTCGTCTGTCCGTATGGAGGTATCAAGTTGAAATGAATATCAAATACTCAAGCCTACAATCCCTTAGAGCAGTGAAAAAAATCAAACTAAGTCAACGCAATCAAAAGATACTGCCCTTTATGTCCCGTTTATGCAAATGCGAATGGAATCAAAACCTTATAAGGTACTTCCCGTTGACCTAAAAGCATGAAATTTGTCAAGATGCAATGTCATACAAATTTATTTGCAGTTGGCAATTGTGACCAATGTCGATGTATGAGGACATCAGTTTTCCATCGGCAAAGTTAAGTTCCTCCCTCAATGCAGTTTAAATTTTCATTAGTTCTATACAAATATAGTTGGGGAAAAGCTTAAAACACAATCAGAAATAACGGGAAAAATCTGCGAGACTCGATTTCCGTGATGAATAAACTATATCCATATCTACAAGTTTGTACAGAACCCTCGTTGTCACGCGAGTCTGACTCGCTCTTGGCCGGTTTTTTTTTCAGAATGACGCTAATTGTTGTAATAAAAACTCTTTATGATTCTTTAGATCCTTCTCTTTCCTGATTATTTACATTCCATTCGATAGGCATAATTTCAACGTAAAATTCAAATTATTGTATTGTCACCTGATTACAAGCGGTCGCCTCATTAGAAGCATGACGAATATATGCGACTAAGCGTTCCTAACTACGTATTAAAGTATATGAAATCATATTAAAAAAACGATAGGATTAGTTTTCTTATCGATTAAAAAAAAAAACAAAGTCTATGTACAAAAACATTGAAACTAATAAAGCACTCAACAAACAACGTTAGTGCCCTAATTCGCGCCCAAACTAAGTAAAAATTAATACTATATTATTTATTAAGCTTATATTTTTGTAGGTACAGGTATAAATACTTTTTATAATCTTAAACATCTTTCATTTTATTGTCAAAATCTATTGCCACAAACAATTTTACTATTCAATACCTCTATAAATTAAACTCTTTAGGTCTTTAAAGTGTTTCTCGTAACGTAGACTGACGCTTTTTTAGATATCTGTATAAACCAGTTGAGAATGCGCAAGCTTGCATTGCCAGAGGAACACCAGGCTCGTCAATTATATAACAATTCAATTTTTTTATTAATTGTCGGCCATTTTGACCATGTCCCTTAAGAGATAGGAACATTCGTATTCTACTTTTTATGCTGAATCCCAATCTGAAGTCAAAATTCGAATATTCGAAAAAAAAAGCGACAGACAAACACACAGACAAACGCATAGACAAACATATAGATTTCATATAGGAACGGTGTTCCTGAAAATATATTATATGAAATTTTTGAATTTTAAATATAAATCCAATAGTACATGGGATTGAGAAAACAAGTGCCACTCTACGCTGGGAACTAGGTATTGAGATGAGCGTCACACGGTGTGCATCTCTGCGCGGTCCTCCTTCAGTGTGCGGAGTGCTCCCCTGTCACCTGTTGTGGGTCGTAGGTCGACCTCCTCTTTCGCCATGTGTATCAGCGCTTGGAACTCCTACTGCATCCGTGAGCACCTTCAGTCCCTTGCAGTGGTGGAACTTTTTTCATCTACGTTTACAACCGGGCTTGGACCTCCCGCGTCCCTAAGTGCCTCAGGGTCCTACAGAACTAACCGTCTACGGTCTGCCTCTCCATCCAGACCTCCTGCCGTGTCCAGTAACTACCGGCCATCTCGGCCGGGGCCTCCTAGTGCACCCGGTCCCATCTTCCTGACGATTGGTTAGACCCATCCTCGCGAGATCGTGCAGCCCGTCTGAATCAAACAATTTCTTTCCGAACTGTATTTGTACCTATTAGTTTCCATTAAATTTATTTAATTTTTATTTAGAAAACCCTTTTTGATTTAGTAGCCTTACAAGGCACCATACAAAAAATTCGTTAACATTACTGAAATGATTTGTAGTTAAATTGGCCGGAACACTATATTTGGTCCGCCGCTGTAATATGTCTATACTATTTTTCATAACTATGTATTCATTTGGGAAGTACAATTAAGCAGTATATTATTTACGTGCATTTTCATAAAATAGTTTAGATCTTTATTGAGCAGTGATAGTCCAGTGGATAAATAACGGACCTATTGACCAACTGGTTCCCGGTTCGATATATTACGGTGCATATACCACTAAATGCGTGTTTTCGAATTTATGTACATATTAGTAATTATCTCGGCTCGGCGGTAAAGATGGTAACATCGTGAGGAAACCCGCACGTCCAAGAAAATATGTTTCGAAAAATGTGTGACATTACCTAAGTTAGGTCTCGTTTTCCCTCCGGATTATGGAGGTCTAACGGCAGTCGCTCCATGTCAAAATATCAAATTCAGTATCTTCGCCAAATCTCTAGGCTTAGATAGCAGACCGCGCCGATCCTAATGGATTAGAAAACGAGATAACGCCAGGAGGAAGAAGTTTAGTCCTATTATTAGACTCATACCATCACTTTTTGATTTGCTGACTTCTCACAAGTACCTATAACTGCAAGATGAGTATGTATAAAAATTAGTTTTACTAATGCACCTACTCCTATTTATTATTTCGGAGGTCCACCTTCAACCTGTATCACTTCACGTTTAACGCATACTCATTCCTGCGACCGTATTATTACATACCTATATCTGTTTTTCTCATAGACTACCAAGTAGTTGAAGTAGACACGTTCGAATAATGTAAATTCTCATTCCTCAAGGCTCACAAATAAATACAATTTGAAATAAAACTCTATGGGGTTTAAGTCAGGACTTTTTGAGCCAATCACATTTTGTTGTTTTTGAAATCGATCTATCACAATGCATGCTTTGTAAATGGAGCAAAGGAAATATGTTTGCTAGGATATGCAATGCCCACTCTAGAAAGCGTAACATCTCGTAAGATTTCGAAGTAATTTTATCTCTTTTGAAGACCACCTATCGCTATTATTTCACCAGCCCCCATTGGCAACAGTCATTCAAAGTTAATAAGGCACTAATTCTACATTACAGAATGCTCTTGTTGATACGATTCTACAACGCTTTTTTTTCTACGTTATTTTAAGCCGTATGAAGAGGCAAACAAATAGGTTAAAACTCATTTTGTAAGGAAGTGTGTTGATAATATACATAGTTCCTTAATTATTTCATTTAGGGACTGCCAGTGTTTAAATTTTTTATTATATATAGTTTGTATAATCAAAACCTAAAATTGATATAGGATTATAAAATTTGTTGGACAGCAAGGTGTCGCGATATGTACAACTACAGGAGATGATCGTAAAATTGTCAAATTTCTAATCTATAATATAAAAATGAATCGCTAAATGTGTTGCTAAGCCCAAATCTCGAGAGCAGTTGAACCGATTTCGCTAATTCTTTTTTTAGAATATTCCTTGAAGTACGAGGATGGTTCTTACGAAGAGAAAAATTTTAAAAGTTGCCTAAAAGTATGGCAAAGCAACGTTTGCCGGGTCAGCTAGTTATATATTGTATATATATATATATTTTATAAAAAAGTCTTATCCACAGGCTCTTTGGCCCATGCCTTTGTTTGTTTGACAGATTGTTTGTCAGGTTGTTAGTTACTTTATTATTTATCGCTCCGCAAGTGCGATTACAATATAATTAGTAGTGCTTAAATATAATATAATAAATTAAGTGGTACATGCCAGGATTCGAACAATCGTACCTATTGTTGACTAGGCCAGTTCTTTATCCAATGGGCTATCACTGCTCCATCAGCACCTGCATTGTGATATAAAAAACATATTATTCCCCTCTTTCACACTGCAGTTATAGTAAGTCAGGATGCATGCGCAATAAAAAGTAGCTTTAATATTTTCAGCGCTTCGTCTAAAGTTACCAGATTGTATAGACCCGTCATGGTGGGTAGTGTTGTATATTTGTAGTTATTTTAGTAGGAATTAGGCGGATAGAGTAGGTCTAGTTACATTGGTAGGTTTGTAAGAATCAAGTGACGGGTCGCTGGAGTCGTCGTGATTTACAACTTCCCGAGTGACTGGCGGCACGTTAGCACTGCACTTGATGGCCCTCTACTAAAACATATGATGATAATATACTTTTATTTATGGTACATCTTCTGTGTAACTATATTCATAAAGGAGAGTAACTGATTTGTTGCGTGAGTTGCTTGTCTGCAGTGCCGAGTGGACTTCATATCCCAACAGGGTTCCGAAAGTATTTTGATAATTTATGTCATTAATGCAACGGAGTCGTGCTATTTGTTTATGTTCTTGTCCCATGTGAAAATAATCAAAGACAATGGAAAAAACATTTTCATTTGAGTATAGGCAAAAACCATCGACTTATATTACCTACGGTATGGCAAAAACACTCTTAATAACATTTTTGTGACATCTCTAAGTAACCTTTACTCATAGTTTATTTTTCCTTTTCATTCCTAGACATATTTTCCTAAAAAATATTTAAGGCGTTGTTTTCCGGAATTTATTAAACAGATAAATTAAAAATAACAAAGCGGAAAGTGTACAGATGTGAGAGAAAGAGTTGGTCTGAAAGAGAGTGTCGGTGTTAAGATAAGAAAGGGCATGCTCCGTTGGTTCGGACATGTAGAAAGAATGACGAAACAGATATACAATGCAAAAGTGGAAGTATGTAGGAGCCGAGGAAGACCGAGACTAACCTACCATGACCAAATTGGTCGTGTTTTATCAGAAGGTGATGTCAGGAGCCCCAGGAACCGGCGAGCGTGCATGAAAAGAGCTATGGATGTCACAGAAGCGAGTGAAGTATGCAGGGACCGCGTCTTATGGCGCTCGGTTCTCTCTGCCTACCCCGCAAGGGACTTGGCGTGAAGATATACAAACATACGTTTATTCGTGTGACTTGCGCCGCTATACAAGCCACACTTAATAGGTATATGTGATTGGAAGTACAAATTTTTTAAAAATTTTGAATTAATTATAAATCAAAGATTAAGTTAACCCTTACTGTGACAAAAAAAACGAGTGTGCTTTAGACCACACGACTGAAGTAAAATTTCTTTAGCTCCATAGTGTGATACAGACAATAGCCTGCACTGTGTCTTAGATATACGAAACTTAACTCGCTATGAGAGAAAGAGACAAAGAAAATGTGTGCTCGCACTTCACTCTCTTGCCCCTACAGTAATATACGAAACGTAACTCTCTCTCTTTCTATCTTCACTAACTTATATCTCTCTCTCTCAACTTCCGTTCGCCTCGCCCGATCACACTTTTCGTAACGCTCTCGTCACGCATTCACCAGCTTACTCCTCAAGTCAAGCGTGCGTAAAGAAGTTTTACTTCAAAAACCTTTTCATTTTACTATTTATAACTACAAAGTTGAGTAAGGATGAATCAAGACTAAGATATTTTTTTTATACAACGTCGTGAGGTATACAAGCATCCGGTCTACCTGATGTAAGGCAGTTACCCTAGCATATGAATGCCTGTTCATAGGCTACAGTAACTGCTTTACATCATTATTATCACTCGCGCTATGCCACCTGTACTGATAACACAGCAACTTCTTAGAAGCTTCCTGAGGCCTACCTCTCTTAAACCACCCAGACCAAGACAAATAGACATGTTCATGCACACAAATGTTTGTCCTGTGTGGGAATCGAACCCACGAGCGTCATTGTCAAAGTTGCGTTATTAACTGCTGCGGCACCAAATTCGTTTATATGTAGATATAATCATCCAATAATATTGTGGCAAAAAAAAAACCGAGAATAGAGATTTCATCGAACACATGACTTAAATAATAAGTTAAAACGATGTAACTTTTTTATTTCTACTGTTATTTGTTTTATATTATTATAGTGCCTCCGCATTTCTTCAACGGAAGTATGCACTTCTGGAATGCTTTCGTTTAGATCAGTTAACTTTCGGCTTATTGTGGTTCGCCGCCGAGCACGTCAATAAAGCCCTTTTCATGTTTCCCGCCCTCTCCTCTTATATATTCACTGGAATGCGACGTGTAGTTGCGATGATGCAGACAGTATGCAAAAAAATAAATAGAAAAATGGTTTATTACATCTAAAATGTTCAGAAGGAAAATCGGTTGACAAAGATCCTCTATTTGTGAATTCATTCAATATTTTTTTATTTATATTTTTTTTATGGGGCGAATGGGTGACTCAGTTGTCTACTGCCTACTTTATGCAGATGATGCGGTATTAATAGCAGAATCACCATCCGAACTGCAAACACTAGTTACAACAATGAAAGGCGATTGTATGAAGAAAGGCTTACAATTGAATGCGAAGAACATCAAGATGGTAATGGTATTTGAAAGAGAGACAACTAGAACGAACACTAGGATTACGGTTGACGATGTAGTGTTGGAGCAAGTGGATGAGATTGTATATCTTGGGAGCGCTTTCAGCAGCAATGGAAGGTACACCGCTCTGATGTAGAGAGACGAGTGTGTGCGAGAATGCGTCATTGGAGCGTTGGGTAAACTTCTAGGCAGCCGAAATCTAAGCCAGAAGGCACAAATCGCTATACACAACGCGGTGCTGATCCCAACGCTAAATTATAAAAGTGAAAGCTGGGTATAGCAGAGAGAGCATGAAAGTAGAATAAATGCGGTCGAGATGCGAGCATTACGCAAAAAATGTGGCATAGCGCTTACTGACCGCGTAAGTAATGATGACATAAGAAGGAGAGTTGGTCTAAAAGAGAGTGTCCGTGTTGAGATAAGAAAAGGCATGCTCCATTGGTTCGGACATGTGGAAAGAATCCAGGATAAAAGAATGACGAAACTAGAAATATACAATGCGAAAGTGGAAGGATGTAGGAGGCTAGGAATACCAAGACTAACCTACCATGACCAAATTTGTTGTGTTTTATCAGAAGCTGAGGTCAGGAGCCCTAAGAACCGGCGAGCGTGCATGAAAACAGTTATGAATGTTAAAGAAGCGAGTGAAGTATGTTTGGACCGAGTCTTATGGCGCTCGGTTCTCTCTGCTTACTTCGTAAAGGACCTGGCGTGAAGATACTTACATGCAGATAGTTTTTTCTTTAGTATATGGTAGTGTATGCATCAGAATTCAAACGTCAATTCTCTTTTTAATTCATATTAAGAATATGACTGAGTCTGTAAATCATAAATCTTATACGCAGATGACATTTCAACTATTCTGACTTACAAAAAATATACTGATTCAAGAATAAGACATGATAACGATATTACTGATACAATTTACAAAATTATTATTAAAGGCTTAAATTGATCTGAATAAATCATAATTATTACATTGTATTCAATTCATTCAATAAATCCCCTAATGTAAAATATTATCTCAATATGAATATACGTAAAATTGAATAAACGACGGAAACGAAATTTTTAGGAGTGATCATAACTTAAATTGGAAATCCCAAATAGATAACAATGGATAAATTAATTTGTAAATGCCTTAAAACAATTATAAAATAACCAAACTGTTATCATAACATATCAAGCTTATATTGAATCTATACTACGCTACGGGATTCTTATGTGGGATAATAGCTCACGTATTCAAAGAAAATATCGTGCTATCGCCCAAAAGAAATGTATTCACGCAATATATGGATCTTGTAGACCATATTTCATGAAGCTTAGTTTATTATCTCTCTCGTCATTTTACATTATTAGATTGTATGTTTCTACTTAAACATAAAATATTGTTTAAAAGTGCAAGTCAGATATACCCATGTAATACAAAAAAACCCCAACAGATTAGTATATAGCGAAAATTTTTAGTTTGAAAAATATAAAGCCAGTTGCAAATGTACGTGTGTAAAAATATGTAATAAGATATCGGAGGCAACAAAATACTGTATATCAGATTATATTAGTGGCTTCAAAGCAAATAAAATAATTATGAAGAGCGAACATGCAAAATTTATAAACTTTTAATCATTAATTTAATTTAAATTTTCAATTTGAACTTCATAATCATTATTGAAAATTGAAATAAAACTTAATATGTTTTCTTTCATCAGTACATTTCTATAGTTTCTCCCAGCTATTTAATCTTCTTCATTCTGTCTTTCTTTTCGCCACCTTCAGCCCTTTTTCTTTTGTTCTTTCTTTCTCTCTCTTTTCTTATTTTCCCCTTTCCGTCTACCACCTACACTATGCTGAAACAAGTAACTCAATTTCCATTATCCAGAAAAGTCAATATTGATTGATCTAGCAGCTTTTACTCTTAACCCTATCTTCTCTGTTCTTCTACTTACTACTTTCCCCACTTCTACTCACTAAAATCTCCGTGCTTCTATTTTTCTCTCAATCCTACGTTTTCTCCTGCCGCAACCCTCGTCTTTGATCTCTCTCTTTATTTCTTTCCTGTTGCCTACTGATTACGCCACACTCTCCTTTTGCCTTCTTCTTAACTTGCTCATCTTGTTAAGTCTCACTTTCTCTGTATTTAGCTATTATATGTTTATGTATATTTATGATATTATAAATGTGTGTATTATTCATAATGATACGTTGATATTCTCTTATCTCTATCTCATTAAAATCACTTAAATAATTTATTCGAGTGCAAATGTAGGTAATTTGTTAGAATGGTCGTAAGTGTGTATGTGCATATATCTATGTGTACAAATACTCGTTTTTAACGATTATTTCTCTTCCTTCGATATGACTGTCTGGAAGAGATCGCTTTAGTGATAAGACCGTCTATTGTAGTCTTTTAATGTCGCGTTTATCAAATGTATTTATTTTGGTGCAATAAAGTGTATTTCTATTCTATTCTCATTTGCTCGCTACTCTTACATTCTACTGTGTCAAGGAGCGAAAATTATTAATTGTGAGAGAATAGTGATTAAAATGTATAATTAGATCATTTTTAAAATTAACATCTAGGTTTTTTGAAAATTATTTACAATTCTTTTTGTAGTTTGTTTGTAGTCTCTTAGTAGCTAAGAGAGGTAGGGAGTAACAAAGCAGTCGGACTGGAGTAACCTTTTGTACCTAATTCCGCCTCACAAAAAGCTGCAGCCAAATAACAACTCCTTGTAAGATTGTTTTATTCTTACGAGTGAGTGAGATTACTAGTAAGCTTCTAAGTATTTGGTGTGTCAGCAGTAGTGGCGGGCAGAACGCGAGTGATACTCGACCGTTATGCTAACGCAAGTGAGGTAGAGCGTATGAATTGTTAACTACGAGAGTTTACGGGAGACTACAAGAGTCAATGCGGGCGAAGTCGCGCGCAACAACTAGTTATGTATAAGGGACGAACTATAAAAATGATATTTTTTAATTAGCGTACATAAATAGAAAGTGGTTTTTATTTTTAAATTCATGTACTAAATAATCTAACAAGTCCATCCGGCAATCATATCTTATCACGAGTTAGGTGGATGTGTCATTTCTTGGTAGTGTTTCCAGATTTTAAGCTACACTTTTCAGGATATTTATTTCATTAAAATTAATATTTCGAATAACGATACTTCAGTGACCTACCCTTCAATTGTTTTTCCTTTATCAGGAATTCTTCGATGGCATTTCACTTTAGAGAATTTTTACTAAGAGAAGCATCGTTATTCTATGCTTATTGGCCTTCATTTCACGAACTAAACATCGAGGGTCCCAGCCATTCAAAATAATAATTAGTTCTATGAAAGGAAGTCCAAATTGTTGCATGTTTTTTTTCTATACAACGCCGGGAGGCAAACAAACATACGGCCCATCTGATGTAAACCGGTTACGGTAGCCTATGAACGCTTGCAATATATAAAGTAACGCATGCGCGATGCTACCTCTGCGGCGAAAACATCAACTCCTTAGGCGCTTACTGGTAACATCACTCACTCACAAGAGTTGTGTTCCTACCCTTTAGGGAGTTCTTATTTGGCTGCGGTTTTCGGTACTTTGATGCGCGCTACCTTAAAATATTAGATAGATAGATATAGAAAAGCTTTATTTACATAATAATACAGATATAGAAAAATTCTTAAAAATATTTTAAAATAATTGCCGTAATTTCAGTGAAATGTCATATTTAATTAAATGTTACACTTTAATATTTAATAATGTTAGTAGTAATAATTTTAATGTCGGTCACATAATTATCATTCGTTTTCTTACATAAAAAGTACTTACCACATGTGTACTTGAAAATTCAAAGTGTAGAAACAATGCAATATTTCTACACTTCGAACTTTCAAGTCCTGCTCACATTCCAATACAAAGTCATTTTTACCATATAATATAAGAAACATACCAAGACTGACTTATTAATAGGTAGGTACTTAGACAGCGCAAATGAATCTAGACTTGTTTAGAGAGAACGTTGCTATATCTAAACCAGATGGCGGTAGTTGCTTCTCTGTGTTTTTTCTTCTTTTGGCTTTCTGCTGTCTCCTCTTCTAATCCAGGAAGCCATTCGAATGCTTACTTGGTAAATTAATGTATTTTTAGTGCATACTACAATTTACAAAAAAAAAATAACAGCAGCCGGTTGATCTATCGGACAAGCAAGATTTCTCTTTTTTCTACTACCTAAGTAGAGACTTGCAACTAACGATACTTGCAACACAAGGTGTTACAGACAGTCGCTTCTTTAACATTCACAGCTCTTTTAATGCACGTTCCTAGAGCTCCGGACACCACCTGCTGATAAAACACGACCAACTCGGTCGTAGTAGGTGAGTCTTGGCCATCATTAGGTCCTACGTTAAATTTTCTCGATAACTAATTACTGTAAGTATAATATATTACTTATACCATGTACTCGTTTGCGCAGGGTGCACTGCAGGTGACGCTGAATTTGGCTCTAAAATTGACAGCAAGTACTTACACGCCAACTTTTCTTTCTGTACAGATAATTTTCACACACATTACATAATATTTATATGATTTAATTGAATGTTACGGAACAATCTACAAGATCTGGTCACCTCAATTACAGAAACCCGTGCTCAAGATGTAGACAAAGAGCAATGAAGTGTAGACATATTGCACAAGGTTGATTAACTATTGCATAGATTTTATCAACAATTTTCGAGAAGGACGTATAGTTTTATCAGTATTTATGCTGAAAAACATTTGGGAATCTTAATAATACGACGTGTTATTGTAATGCTCGTATATCTATGTGTCAAATGTGTTTGTTTCAAAAACTAGAAAGAGATAAACATATTTATTATCATATGATATTTATTGTTATGTCTTATGTTTGATTAACCTTTCACGAGTTTAATTATTTAATTTCACGGATATGCCCGAAATGCCAACCTACATTTTATATTTACTTTTTTAACTTTAATATTGATATATGAACTGTAAATAGTTTTTATAATTTTTAGTCACCTATAATAAGAAATCGATACCTATGCTGATTAAAATAGTTAATTAAATATAAAGCTTCGTAATATATTACCAGAAGGAGACATGTATTGTTCACACGCTTTTCACTATAGACGCCATTGAAACTTTATGATTAAAGGCAAAACAAACAAAGTAAGCACCGCCATGTTTATAAAAGCTCGCAAAGCGCGCTCCTGTTCATGCCAATCTTGCGGCGAGCAACTTGTTGCCGTTGTGAACTTTTGAACGGACCGAGACGAGTGTATCGGATCTCTTTGTCAGGGGAGGAGCGAGCGTGCGCGGGGAGCGTGCCGCCGGCCGGTCGCTCAACTTGCTTCGCCGTCACTCAGCCAGTCGCCTGTTAAACGTCCTCGCGAGTGGCGTGATCGCTGCAGCTATCCGCGCTCTAGCCGTTATGTGTCGTACTTCGAAACAAGTTTGACGGGAAATTCGTGAAGTTTTCCGAGTGCGTCCGGACTAGCGTAGCGATGAGCGCGATAATAGCGAATCAAATAGTGACGATTTAAGTACAGTGACAGTTAAATAGTGAGCTGTTCGAGATGTTATCGAAGGGATTGTTGGGTGTGTGGTATGCAACATGGTGTTGGATGTACCTCGGTGCCGGCGGTGCGTCACTCACGAGTCGGGTGGCGGAGGCTCCGCAGGAGTGCGAGTGGCAGCGGGTGTCCGGCGGCGCCGGCGAGCCCACCCGCGTCCAGCTGACTTGCTCGCTGCGCACAGCTGCCGGCGCTACCGACTTATTAGCTGGCTTAAGTTCTTCTCAGGCCCAGCGAATCACTTCTCTTGATTTGCATTGCACAGATGTTCTGTTTTTCGAGAGTTCTCTCGACGTCGGCAGGAGAAAAGAAGAAGGAACTGAACTCTTGTCCCGTTTTCACAATCTGAAGGAACTCAGAATAGAGTCGTGTAAGATTCGATATGTACCTTCCGCTGTATTGTCGCCTCTCAGTGGTCTCAGAAGTCTCAGCATCCGCACTCATAACACGGATTGGTCAGCGATGTCCATGGAGTTTCACAGAGACACGTTTCGAGGACTTACCGACTTGCGCACTCTAGACCTGGGTGACAATAATATATGGATATTGCCTTCTGAAATATTTTGCCCTTTATACAATTTGAAGGAATTGAATGTGACTCAGAACAGGTTGCAAGACATTTCAAATTTGGGATTCTCGGACTGGGGCAATGGACCGACTGCACCTGGCAAGTCTTGCAACACAGTGTTGGAAACGTTAGACATGTCGTATAATGAAATTAGCTCATTGCCCGATAATGGTCTATCTAGTTTACGAGCATTACAAAAACTATTTTTACAAAATAATAGAATATCGTCCGTAGCAGATCGAGCTTTCGTCGGGTTAAATGACTTACAAATACTTAATTTGTCTACCAATGCTCTGACCGCATTACCACCTGAAATGTTCCAGTCGTCGAGGGATATAAAGCAAATCTACCTAAATAACAACTCATTGAGTGTGCTTGCACCCACTCTCTTAGAAGGATTGGATCAATTGCAAATATTAGATTTATCCGTAAACGAATTGACAAGTGAATGGATAAATAGAGATACGTTCTCAGGTTTAGTGCGACTTATAGTATTGAATTTATCTCATAACAGAATAACTAAAATAGATGCACTGTTATTTCAAGATCTAAATAATTTGCAGTTTTTAAGTTTGGAGCACAATCACGTGTCGCGTATAGCTGACGGCGCGTTTTCTAATTTGAAAAACTTACATTCACTCTCATTAGCTCACAACAATATCATTGAAGTAGATAGCAGTCACTTTTCAAATTTGTATGTGCTTAACCAACTATTCCTTGATGGAAATAGAATAACGAAAGTTGACTTGCGCTCATTTGAAAATATTACAAAGCTTCACGATTTGGGTCTTAGTGGAAACCAGTTATCAGATGTACCGGAAGCCATAAAGACGTTGAGATTCTTGACATCCTTAGATTTAGGTATGAACAGAATAACTAAGGTCACGACTACTCAATTCGAAGGATTAGATGATTTATACGGTCTGCGGCTTGTCGGGAATAAAATCGAAAAAATTTCTAAGGACACATTTGCAGCTCTACCATCTTTACAGATATTGAATTTGGCTTCAAATAATATAGATCAAATTGACGACGGTGCATTTTCTTCGAATCAACAGTTAAAGGCTATTGGATTGGATGGTAACAAGCTAATGGATTTAAAAGGAATATTTACAAACACGCAACCTCTTGTTTGGCTAAATGTGTCGAATAACGAGTTGCTTTGGTTTGATTATAGCCACATACCGACAAATTTAGAATGGATGGATATGCATGAGAATAAAATAGAAAAATTAGAAGATACGTATGGTGTAAAGGAATCATGTAGTTTGAAGATGCTTGATGTCAGTTACAATAAAATAAGAAGTATAGATGAATTTTCATTTCCTAGTAGTATTGAAACTGTTGTTTTGAACAATAACCAAATAGAAAAGATAAATCCTGGCACATTCTTGCAGAAGTACAATTTAAACAAAGTAATGCTGTACTCCAATAAAATTAAAACTTTAGAAGTCGGTGCCTTTGCAATTTCTGCTGTGCCAGAGGAAAAAGATTTACCCGAGTTCTATATAAGCGAAAATCCATTTGCCTGTGACTGCACAATGGAATGGCTGCAGAGAATTAACCAATTAAGTGATCTCAGGCAGCGCCCGCGAGTAATGGATTTAGAAAGTGTAAGGTGCTCTTTAACCCATTCACGAACTAAATCGGACATTCTTTTGCTGGAAGTTAAATCTTCAGAATTTTTATGCGAGTATTATTCACATTGTTTCACCCTATGCCATTGTTGTGACTTTGACGCCTGTGATTGCAAGATGACTTGTCCAGATAAATGCTCGTGTTATCATGATCTCACCTGGAACTCCAACGTGGTCGATTGTTCGAGCGCCGGCTACGATCACGTACCCGACCGAATGCCGATGGATGCGACCGAAATATACCTGGACGGAAACGATTTAAAAGAATTGGGAAATCACGTTTTTATCGGCAAAAAACGATTACAAGTATTGTATCTTAATAATAGTAATATTAACACAATACAAAATAGAACATTTAACGGCATCGAATCATTGAGAGTGCTCCACTTGGAAAACAACAACATAGAAGTTTTAAGAAATACTCAATTCACTAAGCTTCAGAATTTGATCGAGCTTTATCTTCGAGACAACAAAATAAAAGTAATTGAAAATGATACTTTTAATTACCTGCCCTCACTGGAGTTCTTGGACCTTGACAATAACGGTTATGTTGATTACATGCCGTGGAGAGTCATTACAGACAACAATCCTCGCACGCGTGTCTCTGTAGATGGGAACAACTGGATATGCGATTGTAAAGATGTTGCTCAGCTGAATCAATGGCTAATAAAAAAATCAAAAGACACCGAAACCATGATGTGCTACTTTGCTCACGGCCAGCCGATGAATAAAACTATCGCGACTGTAGCGAAGGAATGTAAAACAGAGATCACTACCGAAGAGACCGGGACCGAGACTCTAGAGCGATTATTCATCAAACCGAATGACGGTGTCGAAAATTACATTCCATATATCGCGGCAGGACTGATAATAGCGATTATACTGTTACTGATGTGCGCTCTGCTCTTTATGTTTCGGGAAGACTTTAAGTTATGGATGCATTCAAAATACGGTGTAAGAGTTTTCAGTTCCACTCCTAAAGACATGAATGATAATAAAAATAAACGTTTTGATGCATTTTTTGTTTATAATCCACGAGACGAAGATTTCGTGACTCGCGCCGTGAGTTCCAACCTGGAAAATTCGGGACATTCCTTGTGTTTACAACATAGAGACTTGCAATTGATTGAAAGACGTTCGAGTGATAGTTTAGTGAGTGCCGCGGAAAGTTCAAAAAGACTAGTGATAGTGTTATCCATAAACTTTTTACAACAAGAGTGGTACGCGTCTGATTCCAAAGCCGCCGTACAAAGTGCTATCAACTCAGTAAACGTCAGGCATAGGCGTCAAAAGATTATATTCCTCGTTACGACGGACTTGAGTGCCATAAACATAGACCCTGACCTAAAAGTGTTGCTTAAAACGTGTACAGTGATAGTGTGGGGTGAAAGAAACTGTTGGGAAAAACTAAATTTTCGGTTACCGGATGTGGACGTGACATTGCCCAATCGGACGCTTCATAACGCGAATAATATTAAAAGTGGTAATAGAGAGGGATTTGGGAGGCACGGAAACTTAAGGTATACGGCGCCGCCGACATCGCATGATCCGTGGTATAAGTATGGCATGGCGCCGCCTATATTGATGATGTCGAGTCCTATGCATTCAACGAGCGCTAGTGCCGAGGTGTCCGCGCGAAGTACTGAGGACGAGACTTGTTCAGTGGCCAGTAGCGACGGTCGTCCTGACGATCGTCTACCTCACCATCATAGTTATGTCTCTATTGACAATCACCAGTGTGAAGAGCGACCACTCCGGCCCGCTCAACAAATCCCTATGTCTAACACTAGGCCTAATAATATGAGAAAGACTTATTTCGTTTAGATTAAACATGTGATGTAGAAATCTTTTAGGTGTAAATAACATTGTAATTATCAAAAGCAATTGCATATCATTTGAACGCTTTTGCTATTAGTTGGTGCTGAATACTGTATGTGCAGAATAAAATGGTACTGAATTTTAATATAATAAAAGTAACTATTATTTGTATTCGAATATATAGTACTCTCTGCTGTGTTTTATGTAACTAACGTATATCCAAGGCATTTTCCGTACCTGTCTTCAGTCAGCAAGTATTTTTTTCTCTAAGCTGTAAATAGTTTAAGTAATCTACATTCCCACTTGTATATCTCATATTCTCAGAAATGAAACTCGAATGTTCCTGTTCGGTTATATGTTGATCATAGCAGGTTATAAATTAATCAATGATTTGTGATAATATTAGGTTCTTATGTCAAAGAACAAATAAATCTTTGAAAACTAAAATTAGAAGTGAGAGAGTCATTGTATGAAATTAAATGGATGTGTATAATATATGTATAAAAATGTAAAATAGTGTCGAAGAACTGAAATGTACCCTAGTCAATTGTAAATAGTTAAATATTAAGATTAAAAGTAAAAATAATTTTGTGATGTAATTTTTAGGTAGAAGAGAACAAATTCGTATTTATTACGCTTCCAATTGCAGAACATGAATAAATGAATATTTTTGACTACTATATTGTCTTTCATTGTAAAGCAGATCAAAATATTAAAGAAGTTTTAATTAACATTGTAAACATATTCATGATATAAGCGGTTTGGTGAACATATATTTTTATTCAATAGAGAAACAGAGACAACTTATTTGTCTTAATATTTCAAACTCTATTAAAATTCCTATCTAGGATCTGAACATATGATTGAATAGGGGCGAGCGTGAACTTTTTCATCGATATAATCAATTTACCGAATCGCTTTGTTCGCCCATCCACAGTCGAATGTATAAATATTTATTTTATCTAAATTGATCGCTGGATAAGATCACGCCCGGGTCCGTACGATTTTAATTTAAAAAGCGTCCGCGACAGTGCGCGCGCGCCGAATGCCCGCTGCGAACCTATAAATCATCGTCTGACCGGGCCGGGGATGAATAAACAGCATTTTAATTGACTTTTGATTACACTACGATGTCTCTTCATTGTTAAGTAGTCACACGCAAGTGGTGCAATTGGACATGTCGCCTGTTCAAACATGTCATGATTCATCATTCCGCATATTACTGAAACCACGTTGACAGTTTACAGCCTTGACTCATTCATATATTTTATATGATATTTCTACGTAATGATAAGATTATGGATGATACATATCGACACTTGGAGGCGTGAAATATATTCTGCTAAAATATATAAATTTATCTACGTATTTTGTTAAACAACTAATATTCTAATATTGGGTTTGTTACGAGGTATGTAACAGCTCACATTTTATAGTGTCTAGCGCAGTTAAATTCACAGATTGTTTTGCACTCGCAAATACCTAATTAGTTTGTTTTGTACTTGTAATAAATATGGGTAGATAATTTCACTAATTTGGTTTTTCTGATTTAGAGTTGCATGAGGGGGGTTATTCCGCAATGAATTTAAAAGCGTCGTTTATGATACACACTAGTGACGTCAATATAAAAACTCATAGCTTAACTCAATATTTTTCGCGAACGAAGATAGAAAATTAAATCATGATCTATAAATAATTTTAAGAAGCGAATGAAATATTTTTACCTTACAATAATCAGCATATAAAATGTTGTTGTTTAGTGACATTGCGTATTGGTAAAAGTAGTTGTTCATAGCAATAACGTGTTTTTTTAACTAGACGAAAAATTGTAACTGCGAAAAATTGCTTCTTGATGAAAACGTTTTATTCACTTCTTGAAATAATTTATAGGCCGCAATTTTCATTCCCATAGGCATTCATATATATACCATTTTTTTTTCTCGTGCACAAAATAAAATTAAACATTCGACCCGGTTTGCTAGCCGTAGCTCTTCATTCGGCTTAACCAAAATTACTGTATCTTCGGCATAACAAAAGTTAAACAATAATGTTTAATTTGCCCTAAATACAACATTGATAGGCAGATAAAGCGTGGTAGGAAAAATACAAATTTTTAGTTCATTCTTCGGACTTTCATTTCGAATAAAAACTCCACTGCAGTGTTTGAAATAGTATTCAGATTTGCATGACCATCGATTTTTTGGAAGTCTATGTAAGAACTAGGCGTAGGTAATTTGTTCATTGGCGCACTTAGCAGACCAGGGTTTTATTTTAACACACACAGCTTTAGACAGACAATGCTTCAGTGTTACACATCATCATCATCGGAACGTAAATCCCGGTCGCGTCCTACGCTTTCGCTTCGGAGCCCAGCGTCCGCTAACCTTCAGACAATTGTGAATAATACTGAGCTTGAATGTTCTAATCAATGATCCTAATCTATACATTTCACTATAAAACCTTACGATGAAGCAACTTAATCAAAATTACTCGTGTAACACAATACACATAGAAATTTGAACTTGGAAAAATGTATTCACTTAGTAAGGTTAACCACTCGCTAGGTATGTCACAGTGCGGCCACGGGTCATCTATTTGCGCCAACATTGCCCCGTGTAGACCACTCATCACCTTTTTTTCCTCGTGCAATACGATACCCGATCGTTTATTGTCGTCGAGCTATTCGAAACTCGTTCTAAATGGATTCGAAACATCTTGAACTGAGGAGGGAAATAACCAAAGTCGAGGTGACAATTGATTATGTGCCTCGATGAGACAAAAAGTGGAATTGCTCGATTAGTTATGTCGTCGGGTCGCGTAGGCAGAGTCGAAACAATAGATTGGTTCTGCTTTATGATTCTATAAACGTTTATGTCCCTATAAACGGCCTTTTAGCTTTTGGTGAAGTAAGATTGTGATGTTATCGAGCCAAGACAGGTTTATTACGAAAGTGTTGATGACTGCTCTTAGGAAAATGGTATAATAAAATAAAGCTTTAGATGTTTTGCAATGTTTCAAATGCGCCGAAGTTCAACATAAAGTATGCTATAAATTTAACAATATGCCGTCATATTTGAATAGTGCATCGTAATTTTATTAATAATAGTTATCGAACGGTAACCGTGATTGCCTGTAGCTATCAAATAGTAAAAGTTAAAGAAAGAGGCCTCTAATGTAATATTTTAAAGAATTACCAATAGTTCTGCGTAGGACGATGGGATGTCATAATGAACTGTCCCGTTATGGCTTTATTTGTTTAAATAAATAAATATTTACGTCCAAGATCGCCTCATGATAATCATCTTAACGATTATTAAACATAGAGTAACTTTCTGTTATATTTTATATTGAGAAACACGCAGTCTTTAAAATATGTAAGACATTCTCTATATATTTACGTAAATAAATAATTTGTTCGCTTATTTATACACCTACAGATACATTTTATGCATTGATTATTCACTATGATGGATGGATAAATAGATCTTCATGCGATTCAAGATATTAGTTCAATGAGCTATTTCTAACTGTTACACCAGAGTTATTTAGTTTATAGGGACTACGAAATCAAACTCAACTAGGTATAACAACTCAACATATATATTTTATTAGCTTATATACGATAGTGTGTACATAGTATACGATAATGTGGCCAGACGGCAAAGACATTTTCTCAAATATTTTTAGTGCCTTTGCTATTGGTATATCTCGTAGATACGGCAAGTAAGTAGTAGTCGTGTATATTCTGTATTTAACTAAAGTCCAACTTAGACTTTGATTCAAACTATGACTTTGATAAACACAGAATATTCACCAGTTATATTTACTAAGGCAATCCGAAGTTATATGGCTAAGCGATCTTTACTACATAATACCGTGGTGAACTATGTTAAATTTTTCTCGTACATTTCTGCAATTACGCGACTGTTGTAAAAAGAGGAGTGTGATGTTTTCAGGTTCATAAAAGATTGTGTGTTTTTTATTCTACTGTAACTACTAAACGCGTTAACTGTTATAGAAATATGAGTTATCGTTAGAATTCTTACGTTATCCTTGGTTAGGCTATGTCGTTATAATTTAAACGATATGGTTAATTATATAGTCTATATTGTGCAGATTGAAGAAAAAAAAATCTATTGAGCGAGGTATCGTATATACATTTCATACCTAAAGCTACTTTTAAAATATAAATGAACATATTCAATTAAATTTATATTTTTTAGTCAAGGTATTATTAAGAATGGTAGTAGTACTAACAAACAACATTTAATATAGAAAATATAATTGTCAATTATTGCTACACAGACGTCGTTCCCATAATATACTATTTATATTTATAGCGTGGCAAATTTTCAACTTTCTCCGACGAAAATTATCAATTTAGTACATTTAGTTACGCAGAAAGTCACACCTGATTTACTTTATGACTTGAATTTTATACACCGTACAATAATATTATATTTGGCAATTTCATGAAACGTGTACACATTAATTCTTCTCGCTGTTGTTAATCATCAAAGTTTTACAATACTGTAATCGTGCTTTAAACTTGTTTAAGTCAATACGTTTTGACGAGCTCAGTGGCGCAGTCGTGAATGGCGCGATTTTGACACCAACGCTCGTGAGTTCGATTCCACAGGACAGACATTTGTGTGCATGAGCATGTCTGTTTGTCTCGGTCTGGATGTTTTTAAGAGAGGTAGGGCGCATCAACGTAGTCCGTCTGGGGAGGTACCTCCACCTCACAGAAAACCGCAAAATAACCACTCCCTAGAGGGTTATTGTGTTCCTGCGTGTGAGGTCACCAATAAGCTCCTAAGGAGTTGTCGTGTTAGCAGCGGACGAGGCATCTCGTGAGTGTTACATAATGTATTACAGGCGTTCATAGGCTATGTAACCGTTTTAAATCAGTTGGGCCGTATGATCGTATGCCTTCCGACGTTGTATAGAAAAAAATACATATTCTCATAAATAAGTTTTCAAAACACTTATGCAATAGCCTGGAGATGGTATTATCCTAAACACTCAAATTTAAACATAGGTATAGAAAGTCTATATAGTTTTTACTTTGTTATAATTTACGATCGTATAAAATAACAGTAGTAGATACATTAATATTATAGACTACTATCTACGTATAGCTTTGGCCAATGCTCAAGAGCCCATGTTTGTAATTATTAGGGCTGCAGCTGCTTCCGCCGGTGGGAGGAGCCGGGCTTGTTTTTAATAAATATTCCATCGTTATTGGGCAAAGGAAACAGGCAAGGAATTACAAATTTAAATTCGCTAAGGAAATAGTGAACGACCGTGTTGAAGGCAAGGAATGTCTCGCATATGTTCCTTATCGTAATGAGGTTGTTAGGTTTTTATCGGAATAACTACGGAACCGCGGTGTTTTGTAGGAACGTTTACATAATTAAAATATCTGCATTACAACAATGCGTTCGGATTGCTATTGTCTTAGTGAAATGTCGATAAAATGTTTAAGAGTTCATTCCCTTAATTTAATGAAACTTTTCTGTACATCTTACTGAAGAAATAATGATCCGAGACATAACTATGACTTTTTGTATTACAGCTTCACAAAATGTAATAGAATAAAACGCTTAAAATAAATAATTCAGAGAGTATTTGTGTTTTATAAAAATAAGAAAGAAACGAAATTTCTAATGTTCTGGTTTCTGAACATATAGGTACATACAACAATCACATACGCAAAAAACTCTTTATATTCAATAAAATAACGATTTAAATCTTTTCTCGAAAATACTATGTTTGTTTCCTCCACTACTTTGCTTTCCCGTCTAGTTTCTCTAATATAATTTCTACACATGAACGTGATGTCTACATTCATGCTTCCCTCTACTTTTTTAGTTAGCAATACTAAAATCCTTATACTTGTGACATTATTTATTATAGATAACTATTTATTTATCAATTACTGATGCATTTTACACAACAATATACGCGTCCAGTATTTGAAACCTGTTAAGCGATAACATATAGATTATTTGCAACCTAGATAAGTACTATAATGCAAAGTAATGCGGGATGTCGATATTTTAGAAAAACTGTCACCTTATATTTTTATTTAATCTGAATATAACATTAATTAATTTATTTTATATGCCTTTAAACTAACATTTTATAGCCATTTTTTGGTTCATACGATTGCTATTCATTATGTTTAACATTTTGGGTCAAAACAATTTTTTCTATATCTGTGTACACGTTACTTTGTACGCATTGCATGCTTTTTCTTTAACGTCCAAATAATATAATACATATTAACGCCTGGCGATGATGTTACGAAGTCTGTCACGTTTTGTTTTGTTGTACGAGTAATAGTAAATAGAGGAACATATACAAATATTTTATTCTATAAAACTACATTATGAAGTTCCGTCAAGAAGTAGGTAACAACACGAACAATGAATAATTCATCTAGATATATTCTGCAAAACACTTCCTTGTTGTCCTTTATTTAACAGTGCCAACCTAGTCCAGTGTAAATTAGACAAAACATTGGAATAAGTTCACATTATCACAAACAAAACAAAAGATCACAACAGACAGTAACAAATATATATTTTTAATAAAGCGATGACTACATAATTTGTATTTTAATTCTTTCTATTACTAATATTTATGAGGAATAAGTTACATTTACTTTTGGTTTTATGCACGCCAAAGGAATTACGAGTATATTACGAAAAACGTGTGATCTGACCGAAGAAAGGTCTCCCTCTGGCTTGTAGAAGTCTGACGGCAGTAGTTCCATGTCAAAATCAGTATCTTCGCCAAAATCTTAGGCTTAGGTAGCGGACACCGCCGTTCCTAATGGATTAGGAAACGAGATACCGATAAGAAGAAGTAGAATACCTTCGATTTTATGCGTAACTTCACTATGATATTTGGATATGTAAATCAAACAATTTCATGAATATATTTGTATAGTAATTCTATAAACAGCGTTTACTCAGTTTTATGATGCAGACAACCGGTCGAAGTCAGGTATCATCTCGTCCAGTGTACAGATTAATCTCTTTAGATACACACAGACTCCGTCATAATTATCTTTTTTCTTCATAAATTGTTAATAGAGAAAATTCTCGAAACTGGCTACGGCGTCTTGATGGGATTATGAAAGGCATAAATACTTTCATTTAATTATTTAAAACACTAAAAGAGATAATTCCATGAAACGAAATTTAGATTTTTTATTACTAATTCATTTACTTAATTTCAATTTGGGAAACATTAACATTGTACCTATCAAAATGTTAAGGCATATTATTTGTAATCTTATGTAGAAGACACATAACATTCCGGGTAAAAGATACTTTATAGGACATAATTTAATACTCCAAACTTTCTCTAAAACTTCTCTACTCCATACCATTTCAGTTGTTTTAGGTAGTACGGATAGCAGAGTTGTAACAACTGGTTTCCAGTTTATCGAGTGCCTTTAGGACACGAAACCCCTAAAAATTTCTATATTGAACACATTTAGAAAGTTGCGTTAATCTGCGTAAATTAAAAGGAAAAAAAAGCATATTTTTTTTAAGTTTTCTGTGAGGTGGAGGTACTTCCCCAGTCAAGCTGCTCTGATGCACCCTACCTCTCTTACCTATACATTTATTATATCTCGTATTTCTTCCTCTTATTCTTAGCAGCTTGTATAACTTTCT
Source organism: Pyralis farinalis (assembly GCA_947507595.1). Taxonomy (NCBI): domain Eukaryota; kingdom Metazoa; phylum Arthropoda; class Insecta; order Lepidoptera; family Pyralidae; genus Pyralis; species Pyralis farinalis. The sequence continues at coordinate 11,652,913 of OX382273.1, forward strand.
ATACATAAACCAAATACTATATATATATCAAAATTATTTCAATATTTTAAAAATAATTTTGATATATCTGTCTTTGATACCTATTATTAGCGGTCCCGTTAAAACCCCGTAGCATTACTTGGGTGGCTCAAGATCTGATAACTGCTTTAATTTTAATTATTATCATTGATCAAGGGTGAGGTAACCCCTAATTCTATTTCTGATGTACGCACCGTAGCCCGAACATCTGTAGGCCATTACTCATACAAATCCAAGGCATTAGTGTTATCTTCAAACGAGGAAAGGTCTGAAAGGAATGCGAGATTTTTTGGGATAAACTGTGGGATAGATTTGCGTAGATAATATGTAGGGACGTGCTAAGCACGCAGGCGCCGCGATAAGGGATGCATTAAGTACGTAAACATTATTATAATAAATACTTTCGACCGTGTGGTATAATGTGCTATATTTTACTAGAGTTTTATGCTGCAGTATATAAGGTTGCAAATTGAATACTTTCACATTATAGAGAAATTAGGTACCTGAACAAAAGACTTGAAATAGCAGTGACGTAGGTTAACGAGACACAAATATTTTCTCAAATTTGTTAACAATCTTTGGTAAGGAATTTCATTTTACGAATATTGTTATGTAGATATTCGATATTTAATTATGACCTTCTCCTACGTCTTTTAAACAGTGGTGTGAATCGATAATTATTCTATAGGAGTTTGCATCATAAAGATCGATGATACTTCCGTATTACCTAGTAAGTAACTCACATTAACTCTCCCTCAATTTTATAGATTGCTGTCTTCTATAAGGCGAAGTTAATTACTTCCCCAGTCAAGCTTCTCCCGATAAAATATCGCTGCGCCCTTACTTTCTTTTGCTTTTTTTTGTAACATCGGTATACAAGCAGATAAATAAATAATAAATAATTTATTTTGTCTCTAGAGTAAGTACATGAGTACAATCTTTATAGGCTAGTTAATAAAAAACCTGTGCTACAGGTCGTCAGCCCCCTTTGGATGGATCACAGAATTGGCTGTATTATTTTAATTACAATTGTAGCCAATGTGAAATATAATTGTGAAGAAATAAAAGGAAAAAGATAAAATAAGGGGTTTTAGACCCATTATTGCGTACCCCATAGGAATTATAAATGTGTGCGTGTTTGGGCGTTTGTAAGTTATGAGGTGTACGTAGTGTGAGTAACCGTAAAAGTTAAAGGGTAGGTGATACTGGTTCTTAGTGGCCGAAGCAGCTTTTCCTTGTCTTCCTTGTCGCGTGTCTTGAGGAACTTAGCTACTTCGCGCTTGCAGCTATACTTTGTTAGAGGATAAAAGTTGAGGAGGGTGTTGAGTTTGTTATATAGGTGTTCACCTAGGAAATCATGTTTCGCTCTGATGGCATGAGAAACATTACTTTACCCTTCCTACGTTTATCTTTCAAACGGTTAGGATCATAGATGAGCTGTGAGTGTTTCTTTAGAACTGTGTGGAGTATGAAAGATTGTCTTACTGTTAAGACGTCCTATTTTTTGTAGATCTCTATTGTTGGAAACCTGTATGAAAGACCAGCTTTCAGAATTAGACTCTGTGCTCGCTCAATAGTGATAAGGCTAGATTGTACAACCCCACCCTATATCGTGATGCAGGAATTTATTACCGAGTGTCCCAAGCCGTTATATATCATTTTGATCACTCGTCGGTCAGATATTAGTTTAAGGGTTTTAAGGATATAGATGAGTTTGCGCATTCTAGCGCCTAGCGATTCAATCTAGGGCTTGAAGGTTCGAGATTGATCGATGATGATGCCAAGGTATTGGATGCTGTCTGTTCTTTGAAGGGATGGGCATTGACAATCAACTGTACCGCTACACCCGTTATGGGATATAATTTTCGCAGAAGAAGGTGATAGTAAATTTGAACGAAGTGGGAAAGTGACGTATTTCGTTTTGCAAACGTTTAAGGTCAGGATGTTCCTTTAGAGCCATTTGCGTACCTTGTCAAACCCGTTCTGAGCAAATTTGAATACTTCATCCCAACTGTCATCAGCGAAAAAGAGGGTTGTATCATACTTTGCCTTTGGAGAGTTGTAGGTGGCATAGTTCATTGATGTAGACTACAAGTAGATGTAGACTAGGAACATCGTGGGTGAGATTATGCTGCCCTGGTGTAGTCCAAAGTTGATAGGAAGTTTGTCACTTATAGAGTTGCCAATCATTACTCTTTGTCTTCTATCACTGAGGTAGTTGTCGAGGAGTTTCAAAGGCAGCCATCTTATTCCGATCACCTTCAGTTTGGAGACCAGGTGTAGGATAGAGACTGTGTCAAATGCTTTTGGTAGATCTAGAAACACGGTAATGCGGTTCTGTCTTTTATCTAGTTTGATGAATGAGTCAACCAATTCATGGATAGCATTACTAGTTGACATGCCACGTCTAAATCCATATTGTGAGGGTGACAGGAGATTATTGGATTCCATGAAGTAGATTAACCGATTGTTTATTGAGAAGGTAAATATATCTCTTAATGATTTTGCATGATATTCCGTATATTTCTACAGCACAGCTGTCCTTCAAGCCTGTTATAATCGTAAAAATTTCCTCCTCACTTGCAGGCAATATAGCAAATGAGTGGAGTGGTGGAGATTGGGAGCGGTCGGAGGCAGAGGGCGTTTGTTCGGGGGTGTCTGATAGTTTTTTTAGTAATGTTGCTTCCCACGCTAACGATGAATCTGTTGACATTGTTAATGCTTTCAGCTGGATGTGAGGGTGACAGGAGACAAACAGAGTGATCGCACTCACTAGCAGGATGACTACAATGATTCAGAGAATTGTTATTTGTCTGCGGTTTTCTGGTAGTCGAAGGTACTGCGAAGGTTGGGCCATGCTTCATCTTTGTTTTTTGCTTTAAGCGCTATTTGATAATCTAGTACGTGGGTGTACAATGTGATAATCTTCACATGATAACAAATAGTCCAAAAATATTTTCTTTTTTTACTATGTCGGAAAGCATACAAGCATATGGCCCACCTAATGTAAAACGGCTACTGTATGCTTTTAATACATTAAGTATCACTCGCGCGATGCCTTCTCTGCAACTCCTTAAGAGCTTACTGGTGAACTTACTCACAGGCAGGAACACAACGACTCTCTAAGGAGTTGTTCTTTGGCTGCCATTTTCTGTGAGGTGGAGGTACTTCCCCAGACGGGCTGCTTGGTTGTGCTCTACCTCTCTTAAAAGCACCCAAACCAATACAGACATGTTCATGCACACAAATTTTTGTTCTGTGTGGAAATCGAACTCACGAGCGTTGGTGTCAAAGCAGCGTAACAGCGCGTTTCACCACTGCGCTACCGAGCCCGTCAAGTTATCACTACCAATTAGTACATGCGAGCATGCTGTTACTGCAAGACTGCGCTATTCGTCATTGCTCAGGTTGCTGCGGTTTCTCTGTTATTGCAGGTCATTCTGTAATAGGAAACGCATGCACCCGCTTTCATATAAATCCGACTCTATGTAATATATACAAATGTTTAATTACAAGTGGAAAATTTTGGGTCTAGTACAGCTGAATGCACATCAAGGTTGACACTTTGATCTTTGTACCATTTCTATGTTGTATGTCATAAGAGCTACAATTGAACTTTGAGTGTTAAGCGTAATCTGCTCTTAGCTGTACAAGCCAAACCTATATATTGAGGTTATTAAGTGAAGTACTCTTTTTAATGATTTATTTACATATCCAATAACAAACAACCACTCAATATGGGAAAGTAAGCCATGTGGCTCTTAAATTCAAGTGGAAGTACCGTCAGTATAAAAGCCGAGCAAAATTTTGACATATGCATGTAGGGTTGCAGTGGGTTACACTTGTCTCTCGGATAAAAAGCGTGTGTCATTGAATATGCTGATTAACGAATATGGTACAGCACCAACAATACTTAGTTCGTTAAAATCGACCCCAAACCTCCAAACAGAATGTGATTGGGACAAAAATCTGTGGAGCCGATTGCTTATAAATTATTATTTCCAAATAAAATGTGGAGTATATTAATAAAAGAATGAGTGTTTGTACGGTAAATGACTAAATTGACTGATAGAAAAAAAAAAACTAAACTTTAATTTAAAATACTGAAATGTACCTACACCGAATTGTTGATTAGTTACATTTCAGTATGTTAGAACATTTTTTTTGTAAGTTAGGTTTAGTTTGGTGAATAGTTAAATGCAACATATAAAATATGGTAATATCTTTTTACATCGACATCCACATCAACCTATACTAATCCCAATGTTGAGACGTGGGATACTCCATCACGATGTTCAATTATAGATAGATGGAAGCCAGTATTTTTAAGATGTTTGAAGACCACTGAGTCAACGAATACCATTTATAGAAATAACCGGGACCAATGACTTAACGCGGCCTCGGATCTCAGAGAGTTCGAGATTGACAAATCATCACCATCCAGTTACTCACGGCGATTTTGATAATAGGATATGCGTCAACGCGGGAACGTAATAAATAAATAGGCATATCTAATATCAATAATGGAAATGATCAACAACCTCTGTTTAACAATCTGTAGAAAAATTGATATTTTTTTTAAATCGTAAGTATTTTTTGAAGTCTTTTAGCTCCGTAATGGTTTAATAAAACATTATAAAATTAGTATAGATTTAGATATTATTGAATTAATATTTATTTGATTACTCTTACAAATTCAATTCATATTCAATGTATTTAAATTCACGCAACTCTACGGGTTTGGTGTTCAATCAGGAACCCCGAGAAACTCTCCACTTGCTCCATCTACCGTTCCCTTTACGTTTCGCCGCCACAATGTTCCTCTGAATTATTCTAGCTTTTTATTTCGGTCACGGTGCTTGAATTACATAATTAGCGGTAGCTTATTGGAACTTTGGGGCGTTCTGTCAAATATGATTAAGTGCCTACGGAATAACGAGCGAGACAATTTTATAACCGCCTTTGCTTTAACTTACTTTTAATTATGGGACCGTCCTGACCTCTGGCTACTCAAACATCGAGATTATTTATTAGTAATTGTGTGCACTTGTTGTCGTGCTAATAAAAAATTCAATTAATAACAAGCGGCCACAAGTGCTACCTACATCATTCATACGTTATTGTGCCCGTCGCGAGTTTCTACGTAACCCCAATGCGTATTGTATTATTTCAAACGGTCCCCTATAAATAAAATGCACATTTGGTGTAGAGCTCGTAACAAAAGATTAAAAAAGCGAGTCGCATAAAAAACATCCGCGGTTATCTATTAGTATCTAGTTAGAGTTACACGTACAGATGTTACAAAAATAATAATCCCTGGCCGCGGCGCGCTGACACGGCTGCTACTTGTGGCCCGACTTGAAAAAACATTTCCTTTACCTGAACCGAACGTCTGTGACAGGGGGATTTGTTCCGTTAAATAAATATTACTACTAAAATAGTTCTGAGCTCCCTTTTGAGTAGCAACAAATTGGTATTTTTAAACGTTTTCTAAATATTTGAGTAACTGTTAGTTTTAGGAGTGACTCGCTTAAGTAGCTGATTGACATAAAGATAACGCTGACTTTTCTACGAGTATCTAAAATTGAAACTTGTAAATTTGCGGAGAAATAATAAGGAATTTATTTATTTGCTTGTGTAGAAAAAGATCAATAATGATTTATCAAAATACATATTTTGCTTCAATCGATTATGTATTCGTCGAGTTCCGGATTCTGAACTTTTGTAGTGGTGAAACGAGACGAAATGATAGAGAGAAAGAATTACTATCGCTTTCATAATATTAGTGAGGATACATATTTATAATTCCTCAAATGCCAAAATACTTTCTTAAGAAAATACCCTAGGTAACCCCATTGGTATAGGTACCATCACAAATTTGTAAACACAGCAGTTTAAGTTACAATTTACTATAATGGTTAGCAGTTTAATTCTTATTACGAGATCCCAATGCAATAAATTTCAAATTAAACCCCCGAAACTCGAAACACACCTGCGAATTAATAACTAGGTACACAATATTTTCTGGCTTTAAAAAAACAAGACACATGTTATAAAGAAACAGATCAGCAAATAGCTACACGTTCTATGTTGTTTCCTGTTTCATACCGCCCATCTGCAATTGCTAACAAATCGTTTAAGAAAATATCACGTTACGCTATTGACTATTGAGTTCGGATGCTCAAGCTTTGGGAGATTCGGGGTGCTTCTTTATGTTTTTAGGTCGAGATATTAAATGTCTGCGGTAGAGGGCAATTAATGGTGAATGCACAATAGACCTTCGTTCGATGGGCGTGAGCGAGTTCCGACCGGAAAAGTTCGATCGCAATTCACATTGAAACTCGATATCGTGTGACGTACGAACCACCTGTAGCATAGAAATCTGCAAATGTGTATATTGCGTCATCTCACATTTAGGAACGACGGAAGGGAAGACGTAGTATTAATTTTTAAAATGTTGGAATTCACACCAAAGAGAAAAGATTGAGAAAAAAAGTCATGGAGAAACATTTAAATAGGTTAACTTTTAAAAAGTCTTTTTCTCTATGATTTTATAAATAATTTAGATTCAAGACAAACAATTGTAATTTCGAGACTGATTTGCGTATCGACACAACGATGCAATGCGTATTATTGCACACGTTGCAATTATTAAAAACCATATACATTAGTGCCATATATTTTGTGTATACCTTTGTAAGTCCACAATATCAATACGTGAATAACTAACAATTTTGTAACACGAACAAATTTTTTTATAATTGGTGAATTATACATGGGGCACACTAAAAGTTTTGCACTTCTAGCTAATCGGAACTATTTGAATTTCAAATGTTATATTTTTTGAAATGTTGCAACCTACTTAGTAATAAAAAAAAAACAATTGGTGGGAAATCATTTGTCAATTGTTTTTATCACACATCAAAGTTCTACGTACGCAACGAAAATGGAATTGAGTCGAAAAGATTTTAGCGCGATGATTTTTTATGATTTTAAAAGTTCCCTCTCTCCGCAAGACTGTGCTGCTCGTCTTCAAAATGCTTTTGGGAGAGAAGCACCTTCTTTGAGCACCATGAGGCGATGGTTTGCTGATTTTGAGAGAGGTCGAGTTTCTTTATATGACGAATTTCGTGAAGGGCGGCCTTCAACTGCCGTCAACGTAAATAATGTGGCTACTGTTAAGCGGCTAATTGAAGAAAACCCGCGGATTACCTATAAGACAATTCGAGAACTATTGGGGATTGGTATGAGCCAAATTGTTAAAAATTTGTTAGAAAAAGTTCGCGAAAGACGACCAAAAAGCCGCGTTCTCCTACATCATGACAACGCTTCTTCACACACGGCCAACAAAACAAAGTCATTTTTAACTTCCGAAAAAGTACAATTCGTTACCCATCCTGCGCATAGCCCCGACCTAGCACCTTGTGATTTCTGTATTTTCCCCAAAATCAAAGATTTGATGAGAGGTTTCACTTTTACCAACTCCGAAGAGGCAGTGATAGCGTTCAATCAGCACGTAGAAAACATGCCTTCCGATCTGTGGTCCTCTTGTTTTAAAAAATGGTTCGATCGCATGAAAAAATGTTTAAAATGTAAAAGAGAGTATTTTGAAAAGCAATAAACATAATATTTTGGTTATAACATGTTGTTTTTTTAAGTTACGCAAAACTTATAGTGTGACCTACGTATATAGAGATGAGAATCATAATTTCGGGAAAATGTAACCGAAATGCCGCATCACACACTTAAATTCAAATAATATTCAAATATAATTATATATGTTTTATAATGAACATAAATAATGAAACAATAATTGTGCCAATTCCCTCGTTTATTACCAGAGGTGATTTATATGTAGGATGACACTTAATATTGAGGTGATAAATTTTTAATATAGTGTGCGCGGGCGCAGCGCGCCGCGGTCGCCTTGTGGGGGGTTAAGCGAATACTGCGGCGTGCCTTTCGGGTCGTATATTACACTTTAATAGGCACCCTTAAAAGAACTTACTTTTAATTACGTAATCTTTAATATCTAGACTATAGGAGGTCCATGATGATACATTGTAAATTGGGCACGTTTTAGGACTATCAGCGGCATTGGTTAATTAATTAGTGTTATTTTATACCTGTGCTCCTAATGAAACTGTGGAGGGATTGTGGTGGTCTTATTCTATATATCTCTTGTCCATATACATATATCTTAAAGTATCTTATTTTTATATTGTTCGTAATAAAATATATGTATTATTAGGATGATATATCAAATGCAATAACCATGAAAGGTTATTGATAAAAGAGCAGTGTGCTTACGGACGGCCAGTTTGAGCTGCGTGGTTGAACACGTTCTGAACCCCTCTTCGGTTTTTTTATACCACTAAGCATACGAACTGCTTGATGGGGTAAGCAGTTACCGCAGCCTATGGATATTTGCAATACCAGGGATGCCACTCTTGCGTTGCCAACCCTGTCAGAACCTCTTCACGCCTTTCTTAAAGAGCCCCATACTATTGCCCCTTGGGAAAACCTCCGCAGGGAGCTCATTCCGCAATAGTTCTCGGTAGACTTACTAGGTAGAATAGTTCTCGGTAACTTTTCTGGAACCGCACAGTACGCGACCACTGCGGTTCCAGCGTGTGTGGGTGAACTCCCCGGTGTCGGCGAACGGTGCGTTTATAAAATAGAATCGAATAGTTATGTCAAACTATTTGATACTATCATAATAATATGCTACATAATAGTATTATAAAGGTACCATGCACTTGGCATATGCAGTGACATCACGCAAATAAATCCTATGTCTTTCCTCCAGGAGAGAGCCTTTATGCCATATGATTCGGCCTTTATTAGCTTCTTTAACAATCACGGCTTTTTTAACAAGCATTCCCTTTCTTTCTTTCTCATTTCTGTTTTCTAACTCTGTTCCTTACGTCATCGCAATGATCGCATTTCGTCGTGTTAATTATACTTTCAAGCTTCCTTTTTCAAACTCGCTTGTAGTAAAATCCTACTATAATATTATAAATGCGAAAGTTTGTATGTATGGATGTTTGTTACTCTTTCACGCCTAAATGGCTGAACGGATTTGAATGAAATTTGGCACGTAGATAGATTATGATCTGAATTAACATATAGGCTACGTTATTCGACTCCACGCGGGCGGAGCCGCGGGCAGCAGCTAGTATATAAATAATTTCTCAAAAATCGTTCTATCCCCATCTATCTGGGTGTTCCACTAATCGTATGTGATATAACTCATAAAGATTACTCATAACAAAAATGAGATTATAGTCCTGTTTTGAACGCTCCCAAAGATTATTCGGCGTTAGAGGTGAAATTCATTAAATTTCACTACAGGTGTCTTGAGCTCTAATGCTAAGGCCACATTAAACAGGATTTCGAAGTCAAGTATCAAACGGATAGTGGTTTTAGTTCTAAATATTAAAATTTATACTTATAATTTGTTCATAGCTAATGAATATTTGGATATCAAGGAGGCTATAAACGTCATTTTTACTGACTACATGTTACATATACGTGGGTATTTGCATTTCAATTCACAGCTTTTATATAGGCATAGCATAAATATTAGAGTTTGTGATCTGTCAGTTTTTTTGTTATGTTTTTTTGATATGTAGTTTGTATCGTGTTATAATAAGTCTATGGTTGGTATTGAAGCTCCGCCTACTACGTAGGTTGTGGACCTTTTAAAAATAAATGTCTTTTGAATGCAAATTATTTTGTATCAGTTGATAATTTACATAAATAATTATATTAGTTCTGGGGTGTAGCTCACTTACCATCATCTTTGGAGTCAAAACAAAATTCACTTTACGCGTGGAGCACCCTACTGCATCTGCATGTTGCTGTTGTCATGCTTGCCGAGGATGTATAAAAAACACAGGTAATGACCCACTGTAGATGAACGAGTAATAAAATTAAGAACGAAATTATTTACATTTACTTAAAATGATATGATATATTTCCATGCCAAGGTTTTCCCTAGCATGAAAAAAAAAAGCGTGAAGAGTTTTTGGCAGTGTCGTCAATTCACGAGTGGCACTCCTGGTGTTGAAACTGTCAGTAAAGTATTCATAAAATGTATACAGTTGTTAAAAATAATAATATGTGAGATTACGTAAGCTTAGTATAGAGACCGTCTCTGTTCCAGCTTATTTAAATTTGACGACCGTTCATATCGAACATGACGATAAACAAAGCGGGTCACCCACTAAGATCGTGATAAATACATGAAAAGTTTATGAGGTATAAAGCTGGGTGTCCATTAGAATACAAGGTTAGAATTGAAATATATCCGACCTACCATTGGAAATAAACGGCGTCAAATCACAACTAAAGCGCGCGGAATGAAGTGATGCTCTACTTTTATATAATACTATGTCGGGTTCCAAAGAAGTATATGTACCATCTGGTTGTCTAATTTCTTAATTTGCCATCGAACACTCGCTTCTTTCGATGGTTACATAACTTGTTTATTAAACTAATGATTGTCATGATGAAAAAGTATTTTTGAAATATTTAATTAATTATAATTTACTTACTCCGGATATACTTTTAACATATTAATTTACATATAAAATATTTTTCATCAACTTTAAACAGATTTAAACAGATTTGTGAAAGTAGTTTCTTATTCGGATCCTCTACTACTATATGTATATGTCATTTTGACAATATATGTATAGATATATTTAAATTAAATCTTCGTTTTAAGAGAGGTAGGGCTCATCACATCAGGCCGATTGGAGAAGATCCTTACGGAAAACCGAAGCTAAAAAGGGATTCTTTTCTTTTTTTTGCTTCTTTGAAGGATTGTTGTGTTTCTGCGAGTTAGTGAGATACCAGTAACCTTTTTTTTATACTATGTCAGGAGGCATACAAACATAGGGCCGAACTGATGTAAAGCCGTTACCGTAGCCTATTAACGCTTGCAATATATTAAGTATCACTATGCCTCCTCTGCTGCTTATATTGCAACTCCTTAGGAGCTTACTGCTGACCTCACTCACACGCAGGAACACAACGACCCTCTAGGGAGTTGTTATTTTTAATATATTTTATAGTTGGCTTTGATGCGCTCTACCTCTTTTAAAACATCCAGACCAAGACAAACAGCCATGTTCATGTACACAAAATAATTTCTTGTATGGGAATCGAACCCACGAGCGTTGGAATAAAAGTCGCGTCATTCACGACCGAGCCACCAAGCTTATCATAAGCTTCTAAAGAGTTGCTGTGTACAGCAGTACCAGCAGTAGTGACATAATGCTAGTGATATGGACAGACATTTGTGTGCATGAATATGTCTGTTTGTCTTGGTCTGGATGTTTTTATGCCTCCCGACGTAGTATATAAAAAAATGGAACTCTCACTCAATGGAAATACCTAAGTGAATTACTTTCCAGCGATTTATCGAATCGCGTCGAGCCAGTTTTGTATACGGGTACAGGCATTTGCTCGTCGGTAGATAACTGCGGCGCGAACGCGATAAAATGATTCGCGACTTTCTCGTGTTTTGATGGACCGAAACGAACGGGCACGTTCACGTATGTGAAGACCGTCTACGTCAAAAAAACCCTTTTCATTTTTTTATACCACTAAGGTGGCAATCAAGCATACGGCCGGCCTGATGGTAATCAGTCACCGTAGCCTGTAGACATTTGCAACACCAGGGGTGTCACTCATGCGTTGCCGACCCTCTAAAAACCTCTTGACGCATTTCTTGAAGAATTCCATGCTGTAGTCTCTTAGAAAAACCTCGGCTAGGAGCTCATTCCACAGCTTGAGAGTTCTCGGAAGAAAACTTCTCTGGAACCGCATAGTACGCGACCATTGCGGCTCCAGCGTGTGAGGGTGAACTCGCCGCCGTTGGCGTCGGCAGCAGTCGGCATCATTTCGAACAACTTTCAAAACAATCAGTCAAACAAATTCAGTTCAATCGGTAGAACACACAGAGGGAGGCAAAATCTCTCCTTAAAACCTCGATACATATCGTCATCGAATACTGGTGGTAAGCCATTACTCTCAGATCCATAGCCAATGTCACGTGCATGCGGTGCATCCATTCACAAGTGAGACACTCACTATAGTACATGATAACAACCGCTAGTTTGTAAGAGAAGAAAATAAAGAAAATGATGACAATAAAAACCAACTGAGAATGCGCAAGCTTGCATTGCCAGAGGAACACCTGGCTCGTCAATTATATAACAATTAATAAAAAATTTTTAAACTTTGTCGGCCATTTTGACCATGTTCCTTAAGAAATACGTTATTGGTTTTTAAGACATCCCTATTCTACTTTTTATGCTGAATCCGAATCTGAAGTCAAAATTAGAATATTCGAAAAAAGCGACAGACACACACAGTAAAACGCACGTACAGACAAATATATAGGAACGGTGTTCCTGAAAATGATAATCAAATATTATATCATCGTTATCTCAGCCCGTATTCGTCCACTGCTGGATATAGGCCTCCCCTTAAGAGTACCACTCGCCTCGATCCAGATCCCCTTTAGAGTCCATCGAAGCCATACAATTTTTTTCAGGTCTTCCTTATACCTAGTGGCGGTTCGTACTGCGCTCCGTGTGCCAGTACGCGGATACTGTTCGAGTTTTTTTTTTACCCAGCGGTTGGCGATTCTACAAGCAATGTGTATGGTCCGCTGCCACGTCCGCTTGCCTATCCTTTGGGCCCATGTTAGTTATTTCAGTTCTACTCCGGATATCCTCGTGTCTGATTTTATCACGCAGCGAAACCATGAGCTTGGCCCTTTCCATCCGGCCGCCGGTTCCTGGAGCTTCTGACACCAATTTGTGATATCAAGCGACCAATTTTGTCGTGGTAGTTTTGGTCTTCCTGGGCTCCACCATCCTTCTACTTTCGAGTTGTACATCTGAATCATCAGATGTCTAACACTATTAAACCGTGGTGCATGGCAGTTGAGCTTCATTTGACTAGCCATCTCTATGAGGTTTATTAATGCTTTCTTTGTCATATTGCTGTCTCACACTTTGCCAAGAGGGGAAGTCAGTTCGAAAACTTCCTACATAATTTGTAAGGAAATTTCTTCTGAAATTTGTTGTGAGTTTCAAGGCAGCTGTAGTTTGACCCCCGGGACAGCAATGGACTTCACTATTCATTGCCTTTTTGTGGTCGCCGCTGTTAATTCTGCCTACACATGAGATACAGTGGTGGGCCTCTCCCATATCTGAACCAACGGAGCGTTGGTATCAACACCGCGTTGTGAATAGTGAGCTGTACCTTCTGGCTCAAGTTTTTACTACCAAGAAGTTATCCCAACGCTCTATTGACATTATTTCCTACTCTCACTCGCCTCTCCATATCATTGGTGTTATGGAATTGTATGGTCAAGTTTTTTGAGACGATTGTCTGATGCTAACGCCAGCAATTTTGCCAATTCCTAGGTACTTATTAAAACAGAATTTAAGCGAGAACCACGTAGATGAAGGTCGGTTCGTCATAGCGAGGCCGCACGTGGTTGTTCCCGTGCTATTGAGCTCAAAGCGCCCGCCATGTTTGCATTTCGATCCGCAAGGAACCTGTGTTTAAGTTGACTGGGGAATTATATCGCAGCGATTAGTGTAATAACTGGTTGGCTCGAGAGGCTTTTTCTTGTTTCAGCGCATGCGCTTTCACTCCTACATCCCTTTGCAATGCATCGGTTCGATTGTTTGAAACGAGTGCATTGTTTTCCGCGCTATAAAATTTGCCCACAGTTATTTTATGATTGCTTTTATTATTCTACGGGCAATCATTACTTTTTTGTTCTTGCAGTTATAAACTGGCGGCTTGAAAATTATACTAATTGTATTCGTAATTAATTGACATCAAACGAACCCCTGAAAGCGTTCATTCTGGTTATTATAACGCCCGTTTATATCAACTGTCGATTTTATCCATAATGAATTGAAAAACGGAACAGCCATACCAAATGACTAAAATGATAATGCATCGCAATATCATTAAATTGGAAGATTGCACGGTGGGTTATTTATGTACATGGTGTCCGCGGGCCGGCTAGTGTGCGCCCGCCTTTACACGAAACGGGCACTCTCTGTAGGAGTGAAATTTAGAGGGCACATTGATTGCTGGCCGTGAAAATACTGCGGTGCTTTAATCGCGAGCTGGCACAGTAATGTAGTATGCATCGAACATTGTCTCGTAAGTAGATAAATATTGATTGTACCGCAAAGAGGCGCTTGTAATTGCGTGCGCGGCCGAACGGAGCTTTTATAAAACTCGTTGGAAACCGCACGGAATGTAAACCAGAATGCTCCAGGACATTAATGTGTATTTATTGAGAGCGTCGAGTAATGTTTTTATCGACATCGGCTAGGCTCCCAGCGCGCAACGTGGAGGCTCGCTCTACCTTTTTATATCGATACCGGTACAGTCTAGTGACGTTTTAATCCTTGCATATTTTTACCACTTTATTTATCTATAAACGCAGTTAACGAAGCAATAACCACTTAACTAGGTATTGTAAACGGAGAAATCGTCAATTCAACATATTTACAGCCGGCGGGAGCTGTCGGCGAATCCCTTATTTATTTAGTGTTTTATACTGAACGGATGTTTCGTGGCACTTAAGGTTGCGAGATTGAAATGTGAGCAATTATTAAGTAAAGCAGCTGTGGCGGCGGCTGATGTAACGAACGCACAGCTATTAGTGCCTCGGGGAATTAAAAAAGCAAACAACGGGCATTGAGAAACAACTCGTTACATGCTCTACCTACGCCCGTCTACAAATGGCTTAAAAAAAGACTTCATCTTTTATCATAGGTAATATTTTGTATATACTCATTACCTACATACATATATTATCTATATATTTCTGTCACTAAATCGGGATTATTTACAGCAGCTACAGAGTGAGATGTGATTGACAGTATCGACAAATTAATATAAACTGCACTTGGGGGGGATTATTATGACCTAGTGATGATCCTTTTGCGTCACTTTACACGAACTATGCTGTTCAGTTAAGAGCATGCCAGGCCTACGGTTCCGTAAGTATGCAAACAGTATAGACAGGACTCTTATAAGGTTAAAAAGGTAATTTATTGGATCAATACCTATTGACCAACTTTCAAGTTCACTTTGATGAGGGTAAATTCCTTAGTTTTATTACCAAAGTATTAAGTCACATAACTTGCTTTATTCGATCAAAACACGCATATAAATAAATCATTCACGAAAACCTAGGCATTCCGAGGGTAATGGTCTAGTTTCGAAAACAATGAATCATAAAAATACTTCGAAATATTCGCGTGCTGCAATGAAAAGCACGTCGACTGCCAATGGAAACTATTAAGGTGAAGACATGCAAACTGCCTGCTTGTTGTGATGCAGATAGCATTGCTTGCAACACAAGAAGTTCGTGTGTTCAACCCAGATGACAATGCAACAACTATGTAGAAGCTTTTTGATTATCTTCTTCTTGGTAGTAGGAACAAACACCTTTTTAGTAAATTAAACAGAAGCGTACTTACTATACTAACTTCAGTGAACTCTCAAAAGTCAATGGTTTCATCGAGAAGAGATCCAAGTGGTTTTAGCAGAGTGCGTAATGCGCGAGTGATTAATTTGGTCCAAAGATAGGTACCCATTTGTTTATCATCAGGTTGCTTTCCATTTAAATTGTACAAATGCAAAAGAAATAGTTCACCGGCTCAGTCCACCATGTTCGATATCATCACATCTACCTATATTTTTTTATACCACTAAGGTGGAAAACAAGCGTATGGGCTGCCTGAGTTACCGTAGCCTATGGGCATTTTTGGGCGGTTCCATTATGTGAGGGTGAAATCCCCGCTGCGCCGTCGGCGAGCAATGCGGTAATAAAACGCTGTCGGTATCATATCGAACTACAGACCCGTTGTATAATCAGTAGAATACCTACACAAAGGAGGCAAAACCTCTCCTTAAACTTAAAGCCTCAATACCGTGTGTAAGGATGGTCGACAATTCTCATCAATCTGTCTATCATGCTCATTAACCATATTGTGACCACATACCCAGAGCAGCCTTTATCGAATTGTCACTCAAGCGTAGGTACGTAGCAGCTCTACGAGTATAATTGTTTATTACGGTTGATTTATGTTAAAAACAAACGTTGGTTGCCCTTAATGTGAAGAAAATAATCAGGAACCGTTCCTATATGAATTCTATATGTTTGTCTGTGCGTTTGTCTGACGTTTTTTCGAATATTCGAATTTTGACTTCAGATTCGGATTCAGCATAGAAAAATAGAATGGGAATGTTCAGGAACACCGTTCCTATCTCTTAAGGTCAAAATGGCCTACAAATTAAAAAAAAAAAACATTTGAATTGTAATATAATTTAACCTTTGTACACTGTATTAGTCAATGATTATTATGTACTATTTGTTTGTGCAATAAAGAATTATATATAATTGACGAGCCAGGTGTTCGTCTGGCAATGCAAGCTTGCGCATTCTCAACTGGTTATTGTTCAATTTGAAATATTGCCAGTTAACAAGCCGCGTTTGGAATATTTAAATCACAATATTACCACGTGACGGTATTTCTATTTTATACTAATTAGGTATAAAAGAGATACAATACAAGCAGCGTAAAACCTGCCTGACGGTAAGCAGATATCGCAGCTTGAAGACGTTTATGACACTAGAAGCAGCATTTCATGTTTTTATGACATTTTCTCTTATACACCACTAAGGTGGCAAAGAAGCTTAATGCTTGCTTAAAAATAAGCAGTCACCGTTGTTTATGGACCTGTAGTCTATCCCGAAACCCGTACGATCCAGAAATTATATTTCTAAAGACGTGTGACCTACCCTAAGAAAGGTCTGATTTCCCTCTGGGTTGTTGAGGTCAGGCCATCACTCTATGTAAAAATTAGCATCTTTGCGAATTCCTTAGGCTAAGGTAGCGGACCCCGCCGATCCTAATGAACTAGGAAACGGATTAACACTAGGAAGAAGAAGAATACCGTACTCTATGGACTCGGACAACACCAGGCTTTTCTGATTGTTTTTTTTTAAACATTTTACATATTTTTTCACAGTTTGAATGTAGTGACGATGCTTTGAAAGTTGAGCAGGCAAGCATTGGTAAAATCTAAAAGCACAAACATAAGTAAAACATACTATTGTTAAACATAAGTATGGCAATATTTTTGAGAGACGCAGAAAGAAGAGGTCGCTATTGATGGTTAAGTAATTAAACGGGGTTCATGTTGTGGTCGAAAGTTTAATTGAAGGCAATTAGCGAATTATATATCGTCGACGAAGAATCGATATGTTTCTAAAATTTAGATAGGCGATATTGGTATCAACCGCTAAGGAATTCTTAAAAATATTGCACAACTCAACTTTTGATATAGAAGATATTGATTCTTCACCGACGATATGCTGAGTATCACCATTTTACATGAGCTCTTTTGCGTAAGGGGTATAGTACCGTTGAGTGTTGCAGACTTAATGGCACCTTTTAATGAGGGCTCTCGCTGATGTTCAGAAACAGTCTGAACATGAGCGCGAGCCCTCATTAAAAGGTGCCATGATATGATTGTTATGGTTCTACTGCGATAGATTAGATTAGATTTATTTATTTGCGAGATTTTGGTACAGAGAATATGATGGTAGGTGATATTATTTTTACATGTTCAACAAAATCCGCTTATTATACTAGCTTAGCATGCAAATCTTGATTGGTGTACAGTTTAATCTGGATTTCATATTTACATATTTATACACATTATTAAAACAAGCGAAACAATATTGATATTTAAATACAAATCAATTACGGAAAATAATATAAGAGAGGGAGGGCGCATCTAGGCAGCCTGTCTGGGGAAGTACCTCCACCCTCACAGAAAACCGCAGCCAAATAATAACTCCCTAGAGGATTGTTGTGTTCCTACGTGTGAGTGAGGTCACCAGTAAGCTCCCAAGGAGTTGCTGTGCAGATACTTAATATATTACAAGCGTTAATAGGCTACGGTACCCGCTTTACACCAGGTGGGCGGTATGCATGTATGCCTATCGACGTAGTATAAAAAAAATTACACTGACACACAATTATTTCTTGTCCATTGCTGTGTAGGATATGCGCGCGGAGACTTCTGCCTATAGGTCATAGGCCTAACCACGCATTCGTACGTAGCGTGCTCGCGGGTTGCAGTGGATAGTGTCACATATATTTTCATACAAACAGAGCTTAATTAGCGTGCGTAGCCTGACCGTGGGCAGCAATGGAGCAGCACCTTTAAGAGGCTCGTTTGAGGGTATTTACGACATTATTAGCTGGTGAATCTTTTTCCGCATTAATTTTTACGACGATCCGTTCAACGTTTCGTCGTGAAAGGTAACAAACATACACACAATCACACACAGTAACTTCTTTAGTAACACTTATATTTCTATTTTATCTTCTAAAGTGGCAAAGAAACATATGACCGGCCTGATGGCAAGCAATTACAGTGGCCTATGGACACTTGCAACAACAGTGGTGTCACTCGTACGTTGCCGACCCTTTTTATTGGTGTGAATGATATCACGTAAAGATTTCTAAACACGCGCTTGATTAGTACCTATTCAATTGTGTGAAGTTTGATCTTGATAAAAAATATACCTACTATTTTATTCCTTCTTTTTCTTAACTTTATACTATTTTCTTATGATTTCTGCATTCTTTTTAGAATGGGCGACTGCCGTCGACCTCCACAACCCAGAGGGAAAACCAGACATTTCTTAAGTAATTATATTTCTAAGGATCATACGTCTTTCGAAATGTTATTTCTTGGACGTGAGAGTTTCATTACGATGTTTTTCTTCACCGTCGAGCAACTGATAATTATAAATAATGTACATAAATCCGAAAACATAAATTTTGCGTACATTCATTCATTTCATTTTTCACGGTTTCTGCTTGTTTGTAAGATTAAGGGAATAAATACGAGTATATGCGTTCTATATATTATCTCTAAGCCTGTATCTAGCACAGGCATTTATCTCAGAAAATGATTGATATACAAAGTTGAAATCTGCATAATTTCGATTTTCTTTGAGTTACATTTCCTGAGTTTAGTTTGAGTGAAATGTCAACGATGACGTTAAGCAACCTCAAAATCCTCGGAACTTCCTAATCACGATTCCTTTCGGCCAGAATTCTTTCTTAATGAGATTGGCAGATAATGAGTCGATATTTCTTCTTCCCCAATGAGCAAGCAATACCGAAACTTGTCAATATAGGTATTAAAAAAATATTTAGATATTACTGTAAGTAAAACATTACATACGTAAGTATGTATGTATTTATAAGAATACCCGCACTGTTACACATAACTGGGCATAAATTGTCTGGTTACCAACATAGTATTGCAGTATATTTATCAGTGATCGTCTCAATTAGATGAAGAGGGCATATTGGAGACGGTTCGTTGGTGGTTCCAGATTGTGAGCTAGGCTACGTACACAAATATGATTGTCGATTCCGAACATATTATAATTAGTAGTGTCAAATTAATTTATACGAATTAGAGTGCTTCGCGACTGGTTGATATGCGAATGGATGATACCATTATCGGTAGTATAGGCAACTGTCATTACCGTCAGTGTTGCGTTCCACGGCTGCTCTGGTCGCCTCTACCTCTGCTGCTGTGGTCGTCTGTGCGATTCACCACCATTTCTAGCAGATGATGCAGGCAAATGCCATTAACGCGAACCTTGTCAAACAAACAACAATCAATACCAAGCCATTAAAGCAATTTGTTTCAAATTAAACATATCTATTTCAAAATTAACTTCACTGCAGAAATAAAAGGAAATAATTGACTGTGTTTTTTACGGATTACAGATTTGTGTACATATTTGTAATTATCACTTGCTCGGCGGTGAAGGAAAACATCGTGAGGAAACCCGCACTTTCAAGAAATTATATTTCGAAAGACGTGTGACCTTACCTAAGAATGATCTGGTTTTCCCTCCGGGTTGCGGAGGTCGGACGGCAGTCGCTTCATGTAAAAATAAGTATCTTCGCCAAATCCTTAGCGTAAGGAAGCGGACCCCACCAGTCCTAGTGGATTACAAAATGGGATAAAGCTAAGAATTAGAAGTAGAATTCACTGTACTTTTTAGATTTAACGATAAATAAAAACCATTCCATTATCAATTTTCAATACATCGTAAACCCACTCGTACTTAGATCCTAGGGTCTTCCGGGCAACACAAATTCACAGCTATATCTATCGGTCTATATTACAATAAGGTTTCATAAGGTTCCACTTAATCACAATAATAACAATAATCAACTTAAATAATACATCAGATCTCGATAATCAATTGTAAATATCGTAAATAAAATAGGATATTGCGATTTAAGTTTTTTTTTGATAAATATAAGAGGTGGAGAATAAGGAGAATAAGTGAGGACATCGCTAGCATGTATTTATTACCTAAGAAAAATACTAACGGTATAGTTAATATATTCAGAAAAAACAACATACAGGTTGTATAACAAATAATAGCAATCATATGTTGGTTAAAGTAAAGATAAAATCCCACAAATAAATCACATTATAATATTGCGTAACGCTTGTAGACCGTATTCGCAATGATGATGTTAGAAATATAGCTGGTCTGTGAGTGTCGGTATTAAAATAAGAAGAGGTATGCTCCGTTGGTTCGGACATGTAGGAGAACGCAGAATGAAAGAATTACGAAACAGATATATAACGCGAAAGTAGAAGGATGTAAGAGCCGAGGAAGGCCAAGACTTACCTACCATGACCAAATTGATCGTGTTTTATCAGAAGGTGAAATTTTATTAGGAGCCTTAGAAACCGGCGAGTGTACATAAGAAGAGCAATGAATGATAAAGAAGCGAGTGGAGTTTGTATCGAGTCATGTAGCGCTCCGTTCTCTATGCCTACCCCACAAGAGATTTGGTGTGAATCTATAGATAGATATGAGAGTCAGTTTTTAAGATTTTAGAATTTAGCATTAAGATTATCATAGACTACACAACTCATTCTTACATGACCTGTGATAGTTGAAATTTATCAAGCATTTATAATTAACCCGTAGGCAAGGAAAAATCATACTACGTTATTATTAAAATTAACCGAAATAGGCTAGTTTTAATAATAATGTAAACTCGATATTAACGTGATTACAACATGATCATATTGTATGTATAAAAAATTAAAGATAAAATATCAACATCACGCAGTGTAAGCAGGCCATCATCCTTCTAAGCACTGACTATGCCCAAAGTTGCCTGTCTGCGGTGATCGGATGAAAACCGGTGTATTTAATGAGATATGAGAGGATACTGGCCGTATAATATTAGATCATCATCATCATTTACATAGGGCTCCCCTCTAGAGTGCCACGCGTCTCTATCCTGTGCCACCTGCATCCATCGACTCCCTGCAAACCTCTTGAGGTCATCGCTCCATCTAGTGGGGGGTCGTCCTACACTGCGTGCACCAGTACGGCGACGCCATTCGAGAACCTTTCTTCCCCAGCGGCTGTCGGTTCTACAAACTATGTGGCCGGCCCACTGCAATTTCATCTTGCTTATATCGGTTATCTTAGTTCTACTGCGGATACCCTTATTTCTGATTCTATCACGCAGAGAAACCCCGAGCATAGCTCTTTCCATAGCACGCTGAGCGACTTTGATCTTCCCCATACGGCCCGCAGTGAAGGGCCACGTCTCAGTTCCGTATGTCATCACTGGCAATACACATTGTGTTACACATTATATTCGATAGTAAGATAAATTGTGTTTAGAGTATGTATTATACAAGTCAAAGTATTCTTGTATACGAGGCCTAAGAATGATCAACTGGGACCCTCTAATTGATCCCAAATAAATCTCGCTGCAAACTGGAGCACGCCTCGAGACAATTGAAATTCGTTTAAAGTCCATGTTCTTGTCAATACTGCCAAGAAATTGTATTACATACATTCATCAATTCGCCGATAGAATGTAGAGCACTATTACACTATACCAAGAAACTGGGATTTGTTTACAAAACTTGTATCGAAAAGGCTTTAATGAAAATATCTTTTCCAGACATTTATAAATTTCCAATAAGTGAACATCAACTCAACAGCTCTATAACTTTTTCTTTTTTATTTACGTACCACATCATATATACGAGTATACGTCGCACCTGATGTAAAATGGCTACCGTAGCTTATGAACGGTTGCAATATAGGAAGCATTGCCGGTGCGGTGTCACCCTTGCTGCTAACACAGCAACTCCTTAGGACAACGCCTCACTCACTCGCGGGAACACAGTAACCCTACAGGGAGTTGTTATTTGGTTGAGACTTTTCCAGTCGGGCTGCATTAATGCGCCTTACCTCTCTTGAAATGCGGTGATGACGATCTGTACACTAAGTTCTCATCTGCATTTTCCATCAGCCGAGACAAGAACACACTAGTAGGTAAAATAAAACCAGTTGAGAATGCGCAAGCTTGCATTGCCAGAGGTATACCTGGCTCGTCAATTATATAACAATTCAATTTTTTTTTAAATTGTCGGCCATTTTGACCATGTTCCTTAAGAGATAGGAACGGAGTTCCTGAACATTCCCATTCTACTTTTTTATGCTGAATCCGAATCTGAATTCAAAATTCGAATATTCGAAAAAAGCGACAGACAAACGCACGGACAAACGCACAGACAAACATATAGAATTCATATAGGAACGGTGTTCCTGAAAATAGGTAACATTAGTAAGGTGACCTTTTCATTTGCTAAAATGCAGAAAAGAATACTGCTAAATGAATAATGCTTACAACACTGAAGAAAAATTATAGGCAACTTCGTGAAACAGTACATAATTCATACTAATTCATACCTCGCATACTGGAACCTCAATGGTCGTATACGATGAGGTTCAAGAGGGTTCTACGAAGAATCCTAGAATCCTTGGTTAGTTAGGTTTTCCCAAATAAATTTATTATTAGCATTAGGTTCATCAAAAATCATGTTCATGTTTAAAAATTTGGGTTCATTGTCCGGTTCAAGAATTAAGAGTCATCTTATTCTCAAGAAATTGCTACTTTGACGTTCAAGTCACTGATCCGTGTACTGCTGATTTTTTCCCGTTTTTATCTCCGACATAGCTAATAATATCAGAACAAGTCAACATTATTTTGAATATTATCAATAGAATCAGATATGCGACTGACAATTGCGCTTAAGATAAAATGATTTATTTAACCCGTATCTTATCAAGAACATGATGCTTAAACTGGAACTTGTTTATTTTAGTTTTTATAACCTGTACCGTTTATCGGAAAGTATTCCAAATTCATAGGTCGTTTTAGATTATCAAAAGATTTGCATATTGGGTTGGTGTAACACATCAATTATTCTTTTTAGGGTTCCGTACCCAAAGAGTAAAACGGAACCCTATTACTGAGGCTCCGCTGTCCGTCCGTCCGTCCGTCCGTCCGTCTGTCACCAGGCTGTATCTCACGAACCGTGATAGTTAGACAGTTGAATTTTTTACAGATGATGTATTTCTGTTGCCGCTATAACAACAAATACTAAAAAATAGAATAAAATAAATATTTAAGGGGGCTCCCATACAACAAACGTGATTTTGTTGCTCATTTTTGCTTGATATTGATAACGGCAACAGGTAGACGCTTGAAATATTCACAGAATATTTAGTTATATATTCACTTTAAGAATAAATAATTAAATTAACATAAAACAAATATTTAAGGGGGGCTCCCATACAACAAACGATTTTTTTTTTTTGCTGTTTTTATAGATCGTTTTAGATTATCAAAAGAACCCTTACGGAACCCTTCGTGCGCGAGTCCGGCTTGCACTTGGCCGATTTTTTCTTTTATTCACAGACATTGTAACACTTTGCGAGCAGTGATAGCCCGGTGGACAAGGAACCGGCCTGTTGACCACCTTGTCCCCGGTTCGAGTCCTGGCGGGGCCATGTACTACTAAATTCGTTTTTTCGGATTTATGTACATATTTGTCACTTACTTGGCGGTGAAGGACAACATCGTGAGGAAACTCACGTCCAAGAAAGTATATTTTAGAAGACGTGTGACTTAAAAAATCTGAGGTCTGACTATGTAAAAATCTGTGTCTTTGTCAAATCCTTAGGCTTGGGTAACGGATTCAGCTAATCCTAATGGAGTAGGAAACGGGATAACGCGAAGAAGAAGAAGAATTGTAATACTTTGCGAAGTAATACGTAATTTTAGTGTCAATATAATATATAAAAAATATCTTTACATTGGCTATATATATATAATGTAAAATGCACATAATATAATTTATTATGCAAATTTGACTTTTGAAGAATGTATTTAAATTAAGAAATTGATTGTGTATAGTAGAAGTAAGAAAGGCAGATCGCAAATAAGCACACCGTGTCTGTGGAAGTACCTCCACGTCACAGAAAATCGTAACGACTCTCTGGATGATTGTGGTGTTCTTGCTAGTGAGTGTGGTTACCAGTAAGCTTCTAAACACACAAAGCAGGTTAGATCATATTGCATGTAAATTTGACTTTCGCAAAATAACGCCTGAATCTATTAACTATTGAGACATTTCATTATCATATGTGTTTTATTTATTATCATCACAATTTACGTACAATAACCAAGAAAATATGTTGGACTGTATATAGACCATAATAAAGAAACTTTACCCGTGACGCACGCGCGCATAACGGTATGCCGTGGGAATTTTCCTAAATCCTTTCTCAACGTAAAGAACTTCCTTGTAAAATTTGAAGTACCTAGCTGTTTGGACAATTCGTTGTATGTAAGTTAGTATTATTTTCGAAGATTTAATTTTTAAGATTTAATCATTGAGATTGTTAGACATTAGCCGCGTTATTATTAATGTGGGTGTCGTAAAAGGCGACTAAGGGAATTATCCAGGAGATGGGCAGCAGCGTCTCCTGATTTTAATATATTTAAATGAATTACTGCGGTTTTTATATAAGTTCAGCATAGTGGCTCTGCTTTACCTGATGGTAAGCTAAAGAGGAGCCTAAATCGCAACTGCAACTTACAAAAGACTACAGAGTGTCCTGTCAGTTGACGCTGCCATGCTGACCTGCAAGATGCTTCTTCACGCTTAGTTTGAAGGACCCCATATTGTAGGAAGAAGGGAACACATGTACAGGCAAGGCGTTCTACTTTTTAATAGTTTTCGACTGTGGAACAATGGCATCGCAAGCCTGCACGTGTGGTTCTATGACGGAATGGAGTGTGTGGGATAAGGGAAAACAGTTCTTCAGAGCACTCGCCATGGTAAAGGCGGTAAAATACGTTTAGCGAGCCAATATTCCTACGGAATTGAAAAGGTTCTAGGTTTTTGGTGAGCAATATTCAACGCAGGCTCGAACTTGAGTCTTATAAAGCTGACAAAGCTAGTCCGACGTGAAGAACCAGCGCCCACTGTTCAGGACTTTGAGTTTTCTTGAAGCTATTGAGATGAGGCTCTGATGTAATTACGCTGGTTAAGGTCGCAACGAATATCCATACCTAGCATATTCAGGCTACCTACGAGTGGGAAGGATTGGGGTCATTTTTGTTGTAAACGCGCACACCGTTTTCTCAACCAGGTTATTGGAACCCCATTTACTAATGAGGTCCAAAACCCGATTCAACTCAACGACAAAAGTCCCACGCTTCACATCGATTTCTGTCCGACCAGCACCAGGCCGACCGAAATATTGCCAATGAACCGTATTGTCATCTGCATAGCAATGAATATTATCAAGTGGCAGCATGCCATTGATATGAAGAAGAAAGAGGGTGGGCGATAGAACGGAGCCCTGTGGGACACCGGCATTCATTGATATAATCCGCATCCATCTGCAAGGACGCGGATTCTACGCTCATGCAGGAAGCCAGCAATCCAATTACAAAGCTGGAGGGGCCGACCGTATGCCGGAAGTTTGTAGAGAAGTGCTATGTGCCAGACCCGATCAAACGTCTTGGCGATATCTAGACTGACTGCCATGGATTCGCCATATGTATCTTTTGCGTCCTCCCAGAGGTGCGCTGGGCAGCGTTCGGGAAACTTCGACACGGTTCTCCTCCAAAATACCTCAACGCCTGAAGAGGAAGGTCCTCGTAAAGTGTGTGTTGCCAGTGATGATATACGGAACAGAGACGTGGCCTTTCACAGCGGGTGATATGGGGAAGCTCAAGGTCGCTCAGTGTGCTAAGGAAAGAGCTATGCTCGAGGTTTCTCTGCGTCATAGAATCAGAAATGAGGATATCTGGAGTAGAACCAAGGTAACCCACATAACCCACGGGAAAAGCTAGCTGAAGTGGCAGTGGGCTGGCTACATAGTTCGTACAACCGACTATCGTTGGGGAAGAAAGGTTCTCGAATAGCGTCCCATACTAGTACACGCAGTGTGGGACGACCCCCCACTAGATGGAGACACGTCCTCAAGAGGTTTGTAGGGAGTTGATGGATACAAGTGGCGCAGGATCGAGCAGAGACGAATACCCAGACCGAGACGAAGCGACATGTTCTTGCACACCACTGTTTGTCCTGTGTGTGGAGCAAATCTACGAGTGTTGGTGTCAAAGTAGCTTTACTGACCACTGCGTCACCGAGCTCGTCAACATTTTGCTCGAGGTAACTTCCTCTACACATCAATGTAAACCGGTTAATTTCCGTAGATTAAACTCTACATTATCGTGATTAATGAACATGAAGACTTAAAGGAAATTACTTATTTAAAATGCATATCTAATGGCACTATCTTAAGTATATTCTATTCACAATAAAATTTTGCAGTAGTTACGCTGTCCACAGTAACGAGAGCTCCGACTAATGTTTCTTCGGGTAATTGCAAAGGAAGCGATTATTTTACTATTCAGAGGTGTCTCCACCGAGAAGTTGTTTTAAATCCATTACGCTTCGTTGTCACACGGCAATTTTCCAGTAGCTGGTTGCATCGTCGGCCACACACAGGCATATTTAACAACTAAAACGAGCTAATAACTATTATCCGAAATAGTTGAGTCCGCGTCAGTGAAAATTATGATTAATATCTGTTTAGGTAACGGTACTGTTGAGAGAGACGGGGTAAGCAGTGATGGGAATCGCTCGATTGTAATAAATCTCGCACGCTTGCATTGTCTGCCTACCACCAGTCATATCTATTGAAATGTTTAAAGGGCATCAATTAGTTGATCTGTATCGGCAAAAGTAAGCCCGGGTGATGTTTTGATGAGCGGTTGTTTGAATTTTGATGGCCTAGAAACGCGCTTTCTAACATTCACGAGTTCTCGAGTTACTGTTTGTTAGTTTATTGTGTCAATTATGGTGTTACTGTTTACATTGTACTTGCTACACATCTTGACTTCGTTCGCGTATATCTCTGTATCCTGTGACAATCGTTTTTCTTACTTACTTTCTTTTTTTTTCGGCTTCTAAGGATCGTGTCGTGATGTTGAATAGCCGATAACCTTCCTTAGGAGTTGGGTTATCAAACGATATTTTTTTTTAATTCGCCAGATAATTTCTGAGATTAGCGCGTTCATACAAACACAGTTTCAAAATTATTAGATACTTGACTTTATTATTGAAAATGTTTCTCCACAGATGTTTCTCCAAACGTTTCTCACGGCATTCCCATCATATGATGGGAATGCTGTGAATCGGTTACGCAATTAAGAGTAAGTTTTATAACTTTTTGAAAGAATTAACAAACAAACAACTCAATTGATGGCAAGTAAATAGCTCTCATCACTATTAGACAACTATCGATTACACCATGAATGGAACTGCCAGTGCATTGTTAGTAGGTATCTCAAGAATAACACTGTATTCAGATACAATGCAATAATGTTACAGTTCAAATAACGTATTTTTGTACTTAACATATATTTTGTAGCAAGCATCTGTCACGTTTATCACTATGATAGTCATTACCCAGCTCGCCTCTCCATTTACGATCGGATATCTTAAGACTTACAATTTTATGGTCATCTTCCTTCAAATTATTGTTCAAGTATAATCTTATACATTTTCATCATTTATTCGATGCAGAAAACATTGACAATGTCTTTACTATGGTTTATTATCACATAATAAGTACTATATAATATTAAGTAATGCGATAGTATAGTTAACATGTTATACTTATATAGTTAAACATATCTATATTACAATGTATGCATTTACTCTGCTTTAATATTCATTATCATCTAGCTCTGAATTCCGTTCTGCTGGGTAGTGCACTGAGTTTACAACATTACAAGTCCTGCCGATAGAACGTTTATCATGCCATTAAAAATAAACACGAATTAACTTCATTGCCTGGAACACTTACAAGTTTGTACTGGACAGTGCACGCAGCACGGCACATCTACGCCGGTCCGCGAACACGGGCGTGCGCGGCGGCCCGGAGCTCTCTGACAGGCCTCTTTTAATAATAGTCCTCCCTGGAAGATTATCTGTAGCAACGCGTCCGCCCAGAGCACAGCCAGTTGGTAGCCCTGTCTGCCGTCATTATGCAATTGAAAGTTAGTGAATTATTATGCACGATAATAATCTCCATAAATAAATAAATGGAGCGGCCGCACTGGGCGGCCGGATTATGTGTAGTGCCGCGTTCGCTGCAGGATCGCTTCCCCGTTTCTAATAAACGGATTATAATGCCAGTATACACTAAGCCTGCCAACGCTGATGAGAGTATTAGGTATTGCTTACAAATTTTCGACGTCGAGCGTAAAGAGAATTTGTGCCGCCATAGGGTATCCCATGACGGCACAAATTTAATTACTATAAAATGAATTCTGTGAAGTGAGCAACTCACTAAATAAAATAAGTTTAAATAAATTAAAAGAATTCATGATACGGATGGTCGTTGCCTTGAGTTTTTCTGGTAATCGGTCCGCCAAATCGCATGACCTTCATTGTGTGAATTTGACATTCAAAGATAAATGATTATATATCAGTCATCTGTTTAGTTGAGGAAGAGTTATCTAGAACACTATTTATTGTCAAGAAAAACATCTAAATGTCCGTTCGTTCGAACTCTGTTACAGATCCCACCAAATCTGACATGATTACAGTTAACAAAATTTATGTATAAAATTTACAGAAAAATTTAGAGAGGTATGCGAGTAAAAGTAACACCTTTTTTTGAAGTTACACTTTTTCTTTTCATGTAAAATCGACATCGCGAAGTTGATTGGTGGACACCTCAAGTTTTGTTCGGGACTATATTCGAGGAATATCTATTCAAATACTTATTTAAGAATCTACAACAAGTGTAGTTTATATCTATCTATAACTTCACGCCAAATTCCTTGCGGGGTAGGCAGAGGGAACCGACCACCACATGACTCGATCCTTACAAACCTCACTCGCTTCTTTAACATTAATTACTCTTCCTATGCACGCTTGCCGGTTTCTAAGGCTTCTGACATCACCTTCTGATAAACCACGGTCAATTTGGTCAAGGTAGGTAAGTCTCGGCCTTCCTCGGCTCTTACATCCTTCTACTTTCGCGTTGTATATTTGTTTCGTAATTCTTTCCTCCTGCATTCTTTCTATATGTCCGAACCAACGGAGCATGCCTCTTCTTATTTTAACACCGACAGTCTATTTCAGACCAGCTCTGTTTCATTATTACGAATACGTCTACAAGCTTTATGCGACAAAGTTTGCGCAACACCCGAATTTCGACCGCGTTTATTCCACTTTCATGCTCTCTCTGCCATACCCAACTCCCGCTTCCATAGATAAGCGTGGGGACTAACACTGCATTGAGTATAGCGAGCTGTGCCTTCTGGCTCAAGCTTTTACTGCCAAGAAATTTTCCTAACGCTCCATTCACATTATTCCCAGCACTCACTCGACTTTCCACATCAGCGGTGTATCTTCCATCCCTGCTGAAAGTGCATCCAAGATATACAATCTCATTCACTTGTACCAACCGTCTTCATCATCAACCGTAAACCTTACATTGGTTCTAGTTTGTCTTTCAAATACCATTATCTTTGTCATCTTCGTATTCAACAGTAAGCCTTTCTCCACACAATCGTCTTTCATTATTGTGACCAGTGTTTGCAGTTCGGATGGTGTCTCTGCTAATAGCACGGCATTGTCTGCATAAAGCAAACACTTCATCACTAGGTCACTAGTCCTAGTCCTAGTAGGTACTCTATGGCCAGATGCTTTTCCATAATATTGTGGAGCGAGAAAACTTGATCCGTACATCCCCTTCCATTTCGAAATCCTCCTTGTGCCTCACACAGCATTTTATCAGATTTCACCCTTATTCTCCTTTTAATTATAATATATACGTATTTTTGCTGTTACTCCACGGTTCTAACACTTCCTGAGAGTTAGTAAGAATGACACTCACTTTATATTTTATGTCGACGAATAACCCCAAGACTTCTGTACCTCTCTCCAAAAGAGTTTGGTATTTGCCTCGAAGATTTTCGTCAGCCTCTCTGTCTGCTAATCTAAACGAAGATTTTCTCAATAAGCTTGACCGGCTTGTCAATGACGCTATCCGTTTTATCTTTGCAAATTCGATCATGTCTCTTCCTATCGGTCTCAGCTCATATGGATTTCTATTCGTCAGCGCAGGCAAAAGCAGTTGCTTTGTTCACTTCACTCCATTCTCTATAATCCTCCTGAATACTTGAAGTGCAAATTTCAATATCTCTGCAACTCCTGATCTGAGAGTTCTCTAACGCTCTTGACCTCTTTATCATTCTGGCTTTTTGTCGAACTATTTTACTTTACAAACTACACGTATCTGGAATGCGCTGCCTGATTCTCTTAGAGGTATTTCCAACAAATTCGGTTTCAAGAAGAAAATTCATGCCTATTTACTGGACCATTTGCCAAAATCATGATCCGTTAATCATCGTCAGATTGTGTATTGAATGTGTAAGTATGTTTATGTATACTACCGTATGTATTATACAGTTATTATGTATATAATGTTTGTGTATGTATATTTACTATGTGTAGCAGTTTTAATTAAGCATATCTAAATACACGTAATTTGCTTACTTTGTGTACCGATTT
Source organism: Pyralis farinalis (assembly GCA_947507595.1). NCBI lineage: Eukaryota > Metazoa > Arthropoda > Insecta > Lepidoptera > Pyralidae > Pyralis > Pyralis farinalis. The sequence goes on from OX382273.1 coordinate 11,684,038, forward strand.
CCTGTATACGAGTATGTACTCTTCCATAAGGATGTCTGGTAGAGAATGCTATTAGCATTAAGTCCGCCTTTGTACCCACATATGTGGAAAATAAAGTTTAGATAAATAAATCAATGCATATGAGAAAACGAGGGTAACTTTGAAAAATATTATTATTTTAGTTTTGTTTCAAAGGGCGGCAAGAGGGATAGGTACTCGAAACCCTTTTTAGAATATTTTATTAATTACATTGAAGGAAAAGTTATTTCTTGGTTTAAATGTTCGACGAAGGCGTCGTAGAATTTTTGTCCGTCACTTCTACTATTCGTGGACGACGTCAACACGATTTTTTTAAATACTCGTAATAATGTATTGGCCGAAAATGCCTTGAGGGTGAGGTTGCCTATCGAAAATCTCTATAAATATGTTGTGGTAATTTAGTGTTTAACAAAACCACTTTGTTTATCCTGACATATTGTTGTCTTTCAAGAGAAAACGTTTATTGAACAGAAATATGTGTTTTGTGTGCTTTTGCGGCCAATTAGTTCATGCAAATACCGTTAGTAGATGCACATACCGTCGCTGCTCTGGTCATTTCTGCCTCGGCTGCTACGGTCGTCCAAGTGATTGCTCGACATCTGGAACAGGAACCGCATGCACTCTCCATTGTTGTTGCCGTGCCTTCTCTGATCCTGTGACACATGTTACGCCTCTCCACGAGGCATCCTCAGGCGCTGTAGATGTTAGTTGTCAGAATGACATGCTACAAGTGACAAACCAATCGTACTGCTGTCCCTTATATTGAATTGGGGGGGTGGATGGGGTCAGTGAAAAGATATTTATGAGAGGAGTTGCTTAGGTCTGTCCGTTTGTTCATAAGAGTCAGTTTATAATTTTTATTTTTAATAATTTCTAATTGTCCCCTAATATTTAGTATTAAACCTTTATTTATTGCGTGTATAATTTTATATTTTGGTGGAAGATAATATACGTCCTTTATTTATAAGTTGTTCGATAAAGTGTGACCTTAAAAGGCGATTGTTTTTTTTAAATTGAAGACAGACATTAAGAACATAGTCTTTCTGATGGTAAGCGGTTACCTTAGCCCATGGACGATTGAACTCTAGGGGCATCACTCCCGCGAAGCCGTTCCTGTGGAAACCTTTTTACGGCTTTTTGGAAGAATCTCTTACAATTTACACTTTAAATTATGATTAGGTACGTTGTGTACTCCTACAGCGTATTCATAATTTAAAGTGTAAACGCTCACAGTATTTTAAATATTTGTAAATACTGTATGTGTAAAACATTTGTATATGTAAACACATAATTGTAATAAAATAACTTAGACTGCAGGAACAAAAGTAATTCAAAGTTTTAGGAAACAAAAGGTATAGTTCAATTAGTATTAATATCATTATTGAAAACATTTATTTGATCTAAATTGGACTTTGAAACATTATATGCACCTCTGTCAATTGTCGGAACGTATGTGTGACGCAAATCTAGACCCATTGTCATAAATGTTTTGTAATAGATTTTTACTTTAACATATCTCAATTCAAAATGATTCTTGGAACTTAATTGTTAATATGTAAGTATAGATATTTACAAAACAATATCTGAATTAAGTTGCCAATTTAGGCATATTCTATTAGGTCTGAATTGTCATCACCAAATAAGACAATCGAGTGCCATTTTCATGGCAATACAATATTGTGGTACTGTTGCCTCTTCACTCGCAAAAACACCCGCCAGGAACGTTATGCGGCTACGTCCTTCAGCTTTACTTCTCCAATATGGCTCATTCATGTGGCAATGTGGCAATCAAGCATACGGCCTGCATGATGGTAAACAGTCATCGTAGCCTATGAACATTTCCAACACCAGGGGTGTCACTTATGCGTTGCTGACAGACGACATTTCTTGAAGAATTCCATGTTGTAGTCCCTTTGAAATACCTCGGCTGGGAACTCATTCCACAGCTTGAGCTTCTCTGGATCTGGAACCGCACCATTGCGGTTTCAGCATATGAGGGTGAACTCCGTAACGTAACTAACTAACGTCTTGCACGTCGTGCACATTGGCAACTAGGAATAGGTAAGGCTTACTTTCACAATAAAGGTAAGCAAGCAAGTAACTCACTTGTATCCCAAAACATAAAAAAACACGCATAATTTATTTTGACGATAGCTGTATCCCTCAGCGTATTCAGCACTCATTTGGGTCATGATTAACTAGCTTTTCAATCAATATGTTATATAGCCCGTAATATGTTTGTAATTAGGATTGAATTAATTTTGAATGTAGATTGTATGTCTAAAAGAGACAAGAGCGTGTAGGTCAGGCTAGGCACTGACGCATATAAATTACAGCGCCGACATTGGGCAATCTAGTAAAATTAACGGTGCTTAGACTTGGGCACAAATTGATGCCTTGATCGGATTTGGTATCGTTTTATTTTGAATACCTTATTTAGAGTTTGGTGATGCATTTTGTTTATTTGAAATGCTTGATGTCGTTCAATATATCTCATAGAAAATTGCAAGTTAAGGAACTTCTACCATAGCCTGTAAATGAATGTGTGTTATTAACGTCGATTTCTACGGCAATGGGGAACACGCTATGCCCTTCATTTTATTGATAGATGACGGTCGTTAAATCAGGCTAGTGGCCTTCAATAATTCAGACTACATGCCTTCGTTAATCCGCAATCGACCAGTATGGCAGAATATGGTGTGAAGTTTTAAACACCGTCACCCTGTGAGGCCAGTTGTTTGTTAGGGGTATGGTATCGGATATTTAACAGTAAACATTCTAAACTAATAACTTAATTAGTCTGAAGAATATTCATCATCATTTCAGCCCATATTCGTCCACTGATGAACATAGGCCTGTCCTCTAGAGTGCCATTCGTCTCGATCCTGTGCCACCTGCATCCATCGACTCTCTATAAACCTCTCGAAGTCGTCGCTCCATCTAGTGGGGGGCCGTCCCACACTGCGTGTACAAGTATGGGGTCGCCATTCGAGAACCTTTCTTCCTATTCCTATTCTTTGGGCTAGGTTAGGGCTAGGTTATCTTAGTTCTACTGCGAATATACTCATTTCAGATTCTATTACGCAGAGTAAATTATATATAGAAGTAACATTATACGCTAATAAAATTAATTTAAAAGTCAATTCATTTTGGTGAGTACTTTATCTTATTAGTTATGAATTGTATTGGATTTTCCCTATATTCTTGTCAAAATATGAATGTAAAATGCTACTTTACGATTTCAAATGTATTTCAAACTTAAAACTAACTTGAGGCCACAGTACTAGGTATTTACCTAGCGACCTTACGTACACTAGGCTACCAAGTGACTCGTTGCTGTTACAAGTCACTGACTATTACATGTGCAATAATATTAACTTTAAAAAAAGTATGTGTATCTTGGATAGCAATAAATGACTTTATTATTACCTATATCTCTCTAAAATCACGGATATTAACCAGAGCCTACAGGTAGATACAACTTCGAGAAGATTGATGTAATGTAGTATTCCTGCCGTGATTCACTTCATGGGATATTATTGGGAAAATATATGCAAGAACAAGGCTCGACTGATATAGGGACAATTGCGAATGTGTCGAAGATTAAATAGCTGTTGAAATGAGATCTGGAGGGATTATTGGTACGGGGCTTTTATAGAAACTGGACAGAGGCTTGCCATATTTATCAAATCTGATCGTGCTTTCGGCAGACCCCCGAAATGACAGAGAAAGTCATCCAGGGGTAACTCCGGCGTTGGTGACTCAGGGATGTTGTCAGATATAGACGACGATAGCTACGCTTTCTCTGACGTTACTCATGGTACTATGCCTCTTAAGATAAAGATAAAAAATAACAAATCTTTGTTTGCCATTGGACCATACATAGTAATTTTTTAACTGCAATTTCATTGTATCTTATTCAATTCTCTTACATTATACTTTTTTTTAATTTGCTAGCATTTCATATATAACCATTACCGAAGAAGAAATGTCGAAATAAACTTTGAAATATAGGTCTCTTTTCAAATCGCCAATTACACATTACAATAAATTCATTTCAGCATATTGGCACAATAATAGTGAGCGAAATAGTTTATTAAGAAAGCGTTGCTTGTGGTAAATTATTTCCAGATATTTTTGTCTAGTCACATATTCATCAATTATATAATAAGCCTTTTTACAGAGAGCTTTTTGAATATATTGTATGGAAAGGACCGAGCTGTTTCAGGCAACTTATTATAGAACCGAATACAATTTACAAGAAAAGATCTACCAGTTGTAACATGCCGATATACAGGCATACGCAACTTATTTCTATTTCAAATTTTTTAACTGGAGTTTGAAAACGAATTGATATTTTTGCGGATATACCTTCATTATGTTTTCATAAATATATTGCGAAGTAACACTGAGGATATTTATTTCTTTGAATAGTTCCCTGAGTGATTCCATGCCATGTGAGAGAATGACTCTTTTTGCAAGATAAAAATTATATCACTGTCAGCCGTAAATCCCTACCACAGTACATCATACGACATATTGCTGTGAAAGTAGCTGAAATAGATTCGTCCGTCTATTCCCTCATTCTCCAAACTACAACGGATCTGAGCTTATCGGCAAGCTTATGAGGCATTCTTTATGTGGGACCTCCATTGTAATTCGGAGTCTACTATAATTCCAAGAAACAAAGTATTATTATAAAAATCTAGTTTATTATTTCCAATAAGAACTTCATTTTAGCTTTAGAAAAAGATTATTATGTGAACCATTTCAGATTAGTAGACATAACTCTACTTACCTTGTCAATACTTTCACATCGGTCGGCCACATTAAAAATTAGAGAGGTATCATTAGCAATTAGTACTATATCTCCATCACTACAAAAGAATATTTACATCATGTAGGGCCTATCATTCAATATTATACTAATATTAAAAAGGGACCCCGGAATAGAACCCTGGGGCACCCTCATATTAAAATTACTTCTTTATGCCAATAGTCTGCATACTGTTATGTAAATAAGATCTCTCAATTTCAATTTCTCAATTTCTAGATTTCCCTTCTAACTCCATAATAGTTCAACATGGGTAATAATGTCTGATGGTCAACACAATCAAAAGCTTTGGAGATATCACAGAACACTCCGATAGCATCATGTGATCTTCCCCATGTGTAAACTGAAAAAGTTCCACACGAGATCGTATTTTTTTTTTAACAATTTAGTAGCACCTCCAAGAGATGAGTTAAGCAATACTTCCACCCTTCGAGCATATAGCTCTATTGATTTTGGATGGCCAATGAAGGTAAGCTAGACCTAAGAGTCCTGCGGGCCTTCTTGGGTTTCCACTGGGACTGGCGAAAACACGCCGGAGACGAAGGCCCTAATGATATTATTATTATGAAATACTTAAAATTTAATATCTATTATTACTATACTTATCTGAAATGAAGATGGCTTCTACCTTGCATTCTATTTTTTGCCTATATGACTATTATACACGTTAGCTCTATGATTACACCACGGACCTTAGATTGCACTCGTTTCTATTTAAAGTTAGTTTCAATCATTTCAAATTTATAATACGCCTCGGAGTTTTTAATAGGCTTATATATAATATTTAACTATCCCGATCAAAAATTTCTTTTTGATTGTTAAATATTAAATAACCATTTACCCGTCGCCGACTATAATCAATAGAACGGGTTTATTTTCGGATTCTCCATTTGGCACCGTGTAGGCACCCGTATTTTTGCAATCACCTAATGAGTCAACTGTACATTTAAACTTTCAATGTAGTTTTTTGAATAAAGGAGATCTTTCTCTATGAATTAATAGCATTTAAAAATATTTATTACGATGTTAATTTGTTTTAGAATAGCTTAGCGTTTGTTGGTGTTGTTGCGCGCTACAGGTCGTCTATATTTTTTTATGCAACTTGAAGAGGCATACAAGCATACGACCCACTTTAAGTAAAGCGGTTACCGTAGACTATAAAGGCTTGCAATACATTAAGTATACTTAAGAGCCTACTGGTGACCTCACTCATATGTAGGAAAACAACAAACCTCTAGGCAGTTGTTATATGGCTGCGGTTTTCTGTGAGGTGGAGGTAATTTCCCAGACGAGCTGCTTTGATGCACCCTACCTCTCTTAAAAATACCCAGACAAACAGACATGTTCATGTATACAAATTTTAATCTATCTATCTATATTTTTACGCCATGTCCCTTGCATAGGGAACTGAATGCCACGTCACTCAGTTTTTTAATATTCATAGCTCTTTTCAAGCACGCTCGCCGGTTCCCGAGGCTTCTTACACACTTTCTGACATAACACGACCAATTTGGTTGTTGTAGGTGAATCATTTCCTCTTTGGTTTTTTAATTTATCTTCCTCGGTATTTTTTTAATTTTTGAAGTATATTTACCTTATTTCCTGCATAGCCATACTCGATGACTCGACTCTTAGAGAACGTACCTATGCGGTGTGCACTTTTGCTTTTGCCAATAATTTGAGACTATTTACAAAGTGTATTTTTGTATAAATTCAATCGCGTAATCCAGTGTGCGAAACTTCTGGACTTCTCGGTCGAATAGTCAACGACGGTAGGTAATCGGATTACAGTGAAGATCTCTAATTTTACAGTTATGACTTATGAATAAGCAATTTGGGTAAAGACGTATTTATCCGTAAAGGGTTCTGGCCGATCAATTATGTTATGTTCCGGCGATGGGAATTGTAGACCACTGCTGGAACGCCTGCTTTAATTGAATTTATGCGGAATACGGAACGCCCCCGACGAAATGGTTTATTGCTAATTGATCGAATATTGGAACTGCGATACAAGCAATATATACTATCACTAATGCCTTGTCTGTGCCGAACCAATTTCATTGTTGATTGAATCGCTATTACGTTTTAAATAACGACCAAAATGTTGTCAGTCGTTCTCATATCGTTGTCTGTCGATTGATTCGCCCAAGCTTATGGTTTATTGAATTTAAAACAAAAGAAAAATCACTATAAAACGCTTATGTTAAACAAAATGTACTTTTAATTAACACACGCTGTATAAAATTGACTTACGTTACGCTAACAAATAAATAAGCATCAATTCGATCAATGGCGTCGTGCAGGTTCATATAAAAACTGTAAAGTTAATTACTAATCACTATAAAGCAAACATTCAATTTACAAGGCGGGTTAATTGCGTTGGCCCGCAAGATGCTTTGTAAAAAGTCAGCTAAAAAACCGTATCTTTACTTATTTCTTAATTATAGACCAATTCGTGGCGGAGACGCAGGCTTCGTGCCAGCAACTTTTGTCCAACCATTCTCATCGAAATTAACTTTATCTCATCTACCTAAAGTTCAATTTTCATATCCCGATTTAGGTATATTTTAACATTGGCCGTCTTGGCAAATGGTATCTCCAATAATTATATGGTTCAGATAGAGGTTATCATCCTTTTAATGCCATGTATACCTTTATCTACGGATCTGTACTAGTTTTGTGGATATTTGCCAACCGTGACTTTATTTGAGGGAATACTTTGTTTATGGAAACATTAATTATGTTTCATTTAATCATTGGTTATGTTCGCTAACCACATTAACCGAACTCAGATGTGGGTAGCTTTATCCAGCGCTGAGTCTCTACTCTATGCATTCTACCTTGGCCAGGATTTAAGTGGTTTTATCTTGGCTCAACGACGGTCAATTATCGTCTACTGTCAACTGATTGGATCCTCTGAAGTTCAGAGGATCTCATGCATAGACAGGCTGCAGATGTTGTTGCTTTACTTGCAAGACCGCTGAGAGTCACGCGTAATGACTCTATCGAGGTCCAACTTCGCAATCATTATTGCGATTTTTCGATAGACGGAGGTGTTGTAACCCCGCAAACAATGAATGACACGTTACATTAAAGTGACGCAAAATTAAGTTACAATTTTGCCAGTGTAAGGGCCATGACTGGTAAATAAGGTCACTTGATACTGTAGTAACTCATTTACAAAAAAATATCAGTCATCATAAGTCAAATTGCGAACACCGAACATACTCGGCTAAATAAACAAGAGTACTTACCTGAATAACATATGACCCACCCACTGACTTATTACAACTTTTCCGCAGCCTGTTTCATACTTTTATATAAGTACATCATTATTTTATACAAGTGCACGTCACTGAACTCCTCCTAAACTGCTAGACCGATTTCGGTTAAATATTGTGAGTGTGCCCAAGTTGATCCCTGGGTGGTTTAGGTTTACAATTGGACCAAGTAGGTGGTGATGCAATCGTGTTCTAGGAATTATTTTTTCTTTTTGGGCATGACGTCTACCGCTAGTCTAGTCAATGACAAATCAGTTTGGGTCTAAACCATTTTCTCCTCTCTTGTCAACCGAGAAATAAATAATAATAAATATTTTCGGACAAATTACACAACACCATCTAAAGTAAGCTAAGCCTGTGTTATGGGTATTAGACAACTGATATACATACGTAAATACATTTTTTTTTTGTAAATACATACTTATTATACATAGAAAATACCCAGACCAAGACAAACAGACATGTTCAATGTTCATGGACACAAATGTTTGTAATGTGTGGGAATCACACATATACAGCGCGTTCTACCACTGCGCCACCGAGCTCGTCAGAAGAAAGAAGCGAGTTAAGTATGAGTATGTCTAAGGACCGCGTCTTATCGCGCTTGATCCTCTCTTGCTACCCCGCCAGTGACCTTGCATGTATATCACATGCAATATATTTATCAACCGATTTTCTTTTTTTCATGTTTAATTGCCATTGATGAACCTTAGTATTAAAGGAAACCGTAGAATAAAAAAGTAGGAAACATAACAAATTTTCCTTAATAATAATAGTCTAATATGGTCCTACCATTGCGGCGAACACCAGTGATAAAAAACGAACTTGGTTATTTTTATACGTGGACTTTTGAGTATATGTACGATCTCCAATTAAGCCGGCCCGACATTAATTCAGCTATTGTTAGCAATAGCCAAGTTAAGTGACAAATGGAACGACCAGTATCCTCAGATGGAATTAAGCGCAGGCAAAGCGGCGTAATGCGAAAAAGCCAGACATATAAATTTAGCTCTAATCCCACAATTGTGCCAGACGAAAATTGGACGCAATTTGGTACGCACCCGGTTGGCCTTTGCGCTGCAAATCGTGATGGGTTGTTGCGTAATGAGTGTAGGGTGACGGAAAAAAAGGATAAGGAATTTTATGTTGTTGACTATAGACATTATTGAGAATAATGCTAATTGTGATATTTAAGTAACCCACTGCCGTCTTTAGAGTCCAAGTTATCCATGGCGCACTATGCTCATCAGCAAACAAGTAAGAAAGCCTTCTACGATATTCAAATTACGGACAATTACAAAAACTCTTTTTACTACATACATCGCTGACAAATAACAGCGATGGAGGACAAGGTACGAGTACTTATATAATAAAGATTTATGACAACTGGTACCTAACATGAATATTGGCTCAATTTTTATTTATATATGAATTTGATACTTGAAAAAAAAAAACCGAACTGTAAATTAGTCGATAAAGCGATTCGTATCTCTGTATGGGATGTTGTATCAAAAACTTGAGGAAACTCATAATTAAGGGACTGATATGGGGTACCTAAAGTTTGTTTTTTTCTAAGATTATTTCTTATTTAAAGTTGCTGTGTATAAATTGAAAAGCTGAGATTCACGCGTTGCTCTTAATAACGCTTTTAATGAAATATCAATGATGACGAGTACCCATCGTGAAGCCCTTATCAAGGGAAATGTAGGTACTATTTTTGTTACTAAGGCGCTACATTGAGGAACAGCTCTTTTTATTTACCATTTCAGATTTTTTTCTTTAATCTTTTCGAGCTTTTTAATAGCTTATTCAAATATTGGTTATACATATTTGTTTTCGTAAAAAATATGTTTAGAAGCCAAAAAGTTATTTACTTTAATTTTTTTATTAATATGTGTGTGATTTAAGGAATCTTTCTTCTCACTGCTTTGGACAAAAAAAGATGTCTTTTTCTTCGATAGCACTCCATTATTTTTAAGTTAGAAGAAAATACAAAATCGATGTACTTACTCAATAATAATAAGATCATGGCTACATCCCATTCACATATTAGCTTAAGTATTTATATATGTGTGTCGGTTGTCCAATACCGATACCAATAGCTTCGCTTTGTTTGGAACTTGACTTCAAAGACAATAAATGGGCACTGTGTGGATATTATTGTCTTCGAACGGTAATTCGCCTTCAACGGATGTTGCCAAATATGTCGTATATTTTAACTAGTTGCAGCCCGCAACTTCGTCCGCGTGTAACCCGGTATCCCGTGTGAACTGCTTTTGCTTTCGTTCTTTTTGCTCGACTTCTAAGGATCCTATCGTGATGTAGAATGCCTTCCTCCAGAGTTGGGCTAAGAAAAGCTGGATGTTTTAAGAGAGGTAGGACGCATCCAAGCAGCCCGTCTGGGGAAGTACCTCCACCTCACAGAAAACTGCAGCCATATAACTCCCTAGAGGGTTGTTGTGTATCTGCGTGTGAGTGAGGTCACAAGTAAGCTCCGAAGGAATTGCTGTGTAAGCAGCAGAGGAGACATCGCGCGAGTGATACTTAATATATTACAAGCGTTGATAAGCTACGGTGCCCGCTTTACATCAGGTGGGCCGTATGTTTGTATGCCTCCCGACGTAGTATAAAAAAAATGCAAATAAAATTTTTCAAATACGACGGGTAGTTTCAAGTAGGAATTTTATTGGATTTTACTAACAATGTTAATGGTGTCTTAAAAAAGAGCAGTAATAGTCCAGTGAATAAAGGTCGACTTGTTGACCAAATTGTCTCCGGTTCGAATCCTGGCATATACTGCTAAGTTCGTGTTTTTATTTGTCATATTATTTGTAACTATCTATTGCTCGGCAGTGTAAGAAAATATCACGAGAAATTAATCGTAAAAACGTCCAAGAAATTTCTATTATGGAATTTCGAAATACCTAAGAAAAGTCACAAAAAATGCTATTATGAAAAGTAAGTAGTAAATAACAAAATATCTTAGTTAAACTTTTTGTAATAGTTTCAATATAATGTCTTAATAAACAAATAAACAAAAGATTTCAATACGCTGATACATTTACTTATTTTATATTTCAATTTATTATGTTGTTGTAAAACAACTGAATTCGTAATCTGCCCAGAATTAAGTACAAGCGGAGCGGGCTCGCAAAAATCGTAACAAATCTTTTTAATTTTATTGCCACCGCTTTGTGCTCATGGTTATCCTGGATAGCGCCATTTGTCCAGTGAAATCCGCGTGAGTGACAAACAATACCTCCACGGAGACATAATGCCATGCCCCCGGCATCTCTTAACACGGCCCCTGTGCACCTCTGTTCCGACGACGCGTCCTCGTAAGACAAACGTCTAAGTTAGTGTTCCCAAATCTAAATGGGCTTTTAGGACAATGATGGAAAAAAACGGTAAAGTGTGAGTTGGACTCGCGGATTTGGATTTCGTACTTAAATGACTCATTATAAATGATTTTTGATTTATACACTTTTGTCACTTTGAGAATAAGTGGGATATAGAAAGTAAGTAATAAGCCGATAACGGATATGTTGAAATTTTATAATTTTCACGATTCATATCATATATTCATTCATATATATTCATTCATAGATTCATTAAATACAATTGTCTGCTGTAGCTTCCCTGTAAGGTATGGATAAACGTATACTTTAGTGATAGAGACGGGTACGTTGGTATGAGATGTCACAATTTAATTTTTGTTACAGTAATTTGAAAAAAGTATTTTTAATGTGCTTCTGGAGCTTTGTCATATGATATATACACGTATTATTATATTCCATATGATATTTCTTAAGAGATAATAATTTAGGTATAACTAAGGTAATTTGCAACCATTGTATTTGTTTATTTTTGTACGTCAAACACGTTCTGAGATAAATTGCTCTGATAGGTAGATAGACAAACACAAGAGCATATTTATAAGTGTACAAGTCTTTAATGTTGGGAATCCCTAAAAATAGAAATTTTAATGAGTAGGTACTGAATTCGCTGGGTCAAATATTTGCGCTCGACTACCACTGCCTCATGCCTCTTTTCTGGTTGCTGCAGTCGGATCTGTTCCATTCTCAGTAAGACACGCACGGTAATAGCTTGCAAGTACAATACGCAATGGAATGTTCACTATTAAAATCAAGTTCAAATGTGGAGCACGGTGTATCATTGGATGTAGCCTGTATTTTAGTATTCTATACACGAGGTGAAAAAAGGAATCTCATGTAGGGACTGTACATCGGTGATCAGTGCGCCTGGTAACACTGGTCTGCATCAACGTTGCTGGTTAGTACGCACCATAAAAGGCAACGGAATATAATGTATTGTAATTGTATTTTCATAAGCGCATGTCGTATGCTACTGCACGATGTTGCGACTCGCGATTGAGTCAGCGATATTCTAGTAATTGACGTTGTAGTTTTTGCCTAATAAAGGTTCTGGTTTCGCCTCTCTTCATGGAAATAATGGTTCTTATAGAGAACGTGAGATTGACGAGCTTAGTGATAGAGTGATGAGGGGCTACTTAAACACCAAGACTTGCGGGTTCGATTCCCACACAAGACAAACATTTGTGTGCAAGAACATGACTGTTTGTCTCGCTCTAGGTGTAGGATGCCTTATAGTATCCCGACTGGGGAAGTACCTTCACCTTACAGAAAACCACAGTCAAATAACAACTCTCTGAAGAGTTATTGTAAATCTGCGAGTAATTGAGGTTATTAGAAGGAGGAGTGCACTGCACGTGGGACAGTTCGGTTGTTCCATGCGTTCATAGGCCACTTTAAGTATTTTACATCAGGCGGGCCGTATGTTTGTATGCTTCCCGATGTTGTACCCAGATATTGTAAATGACTAAATATCTATCAGTCTGGTCGAACACGCAAGTTGAGCACAGTCGACTTCAGGCTGTATATGGATAGGTTAATTTACGTCGAGCTTGAGTATACGTTAAGTTGTCAATATTGGCTGCCTTCGATAGATCACCGTCGTTAAACTATTTCAAAGGTTTTCGGACGGCTTGGCGAAGATACTGATCTTCGCCAATCCACAATTGACTAACGGGGCGGAGTTTGCTCTACTTTAACATGAAAATGTATAATATCTCAGTCAGATTCTATATATAAGTAGTTTAATGTTAAACGTTGCAATTTGACATGGGTAGATGATTCAGTACCTCACAAAAAGTATTTGATTATTTTCCATTGTGCGTTTATTCCTTTGTATCTATATAAATTTAAATTGCGTAAAAGTTTAGAATTTTATCTAGAACATAGAAAACAGGTAGGAAATGACGAGTTCACGAAGAACACCGTGACGTTTTTAGGATTCCGTACAAACATGATATTTGCCACGGTTGTGCCCACCATACTATTAATATTATCATCATGCTGACCACGTAAACCATTATTAATTTCTCTAAAATAATGTGCATCAAATTAGAAGTAGTCTAAAACTAACTTAAAAAAAATATGGGAAGAGTTTTAAAAGTACATATTCAAAATTTTTTTTTATGCAACTAGATTGGCAAAAAGCAGCCTTTTGACGCTCGCAACACCACGGGGATGTTATTCGCGCGCTGCCAATCTTGTGACCTAAGGCTGTTTCGTGACAGTACCTAGTAATTTATCTGTCATATCTCACCCTTCACACTGGAACACAGCTAAGTAAATATAGCTGCTTGGCGGTAGAAATAGGTGAGACAGAGGTACCCACGCAGACGACTTCTGTACATAGTCTCCCTCTGTTAAAATTATTTTAATGTTAAGTCCACTGCGGGGTAGGCAGAGACAACTGTGCGGCACATGACTCGGTCATTAGATACGTCACTCGCTTCTTTAAAATACATGCACTTGTTATGCTCACTCGCTTGTTCCTAAGGCTCCTGACACACGACCAATCTGGTTGTGAGACTTAGACTTCCTTTGCTCGCTCGTGGGTTCGATTCCCACACAGTACAAACATTTGTGTGCATGAACATGTCTGTTTGTCTTGGTCTGGGTATTTTCTATGTATAATAAGTATGTATTTACAAAAAAAAAATGTATTTACGTATGTTTATCAGTTGTCTAGTACCCATAACACAAGCTTCGCTTACCTTGGGGCTAGATGGCGCTGTGTAATTTGTCAGACAATATTTATTTATTTGCTTCTACATCATGCTACTTTCGCCTTGTATATCTGTTCTGTTTCCTTTCTTTAGTTATATTAAAAAATTTTCAATAACACCTACGTTACCCCTACCCTCCTTCCCTTCTCCTCCGATTTACGTATTTGTTTTTTGATATGCGCAAGTATTTACTTCAGATATATTTTTATTCCTTTCAAATTTTCAAACCAAAAAATCTGAATAAATTTACTCAATCTCTATTTTAGGCGTAGTTTAATCTTCACTTCGCACAAAAACTATAGCGGAAAAACTGGTATCTTAGAGTGTGATAAAATTTTTGTTTTAGAATCTTGGAACGTAAGAAATCAATAAACGTACGGAACCCTCGGAGCACGAATCCGACCCGCAATTGATCGATTTTTTTGTGTCATTTTTACTATCACCTTGGCATCGATTGTCACGTACCTACTGAACGGATCCACAATAGCGCACTTTTTCATCTAAAACGTAGTTTGATAGCTCAATTGCAAATTAGAAAAAAGAAACGTTCGATAAAGTAGGTCATTTAAGAAATTGCAAAATTCACCAAAAAAGATTTAATCTGAAATTCAGTTTATACAGCATCGAATGGAGAACAAATATACAAGATTGCAATACACAGAGCACTTGCATGTTTGACACCATAGCTGCTTAAAGAGTAACTTTTTAGGACTTACTGGAAACGTCATTCAATCGCACACAAAAAATCTTCATACATATGAAGTTTTAACTGGCAGTTGACCTTCTGTCTTCCTCAAAAGTGTCAATAAATATCTACTGAGAGAAGATGGTTTACGGGTTGGTTGTTCCATCGGCATGTCTTACCTCTCTTTTACCTCACTCTCTATTTGTCAAGGTATACATTACGTGCAGGTAAGATTGACCTGAGTCTCTAGTACTCCTACTTGTAGGGCTGCATACGTCCTATCTGAACATAATACCACAATACATATTGATAATTTCATATGATAATTTATCTGTTGAAATGTAAGTAAATTAAGGATCTAATGTAAATGAGATGTAACATAGTGGAAAGTTATATAAAGGTATTAGATAATTTATTAGTCCACTATGTTATATCTATATGTAAATACGTATAGGTAAAGACAGAACAGTTCTGTACTGCTTTCTACTTTGCTTGCCAGCCAAATTTTTGTTTAGTAGCTATTGACCAGCTTTTAAATCTGTTATCTTATCAGTAAAAGAATTATAAGTGAAGAGAATGTAAAAAAAAGTAAAATAATGTGAAGGAAATGACAATCACGGATGAACATACAACATCAGCATGGAGGCCCACAAACAGATGGGTCGACGATCTGACAAATATCGCTGGGTTGCACCCTTTAATTCCCAGCGATATTTGTCAGATCATACGGTACAAACAACTTCCGCAAACGTACTCTTTGGAAGGTCCTTTGCATTCCTGTGAGTCAGTGAAGTTACAAATAAACTTATAAGGGTTTGCTACGTTAGCAGCGAGGAAGGTGGAAAGACGCGGGTGATATTCTGGATATTGAAAGTGTTTGTAGGCTATGACGCAGGTTTCAGTAATGTCGTATGAAAATGAACAATTGTACCCTTTACATGCTATTTCGATGTTAACAATTTAACTGTTGCGTTGATGTATATTTTCGAAATTATTTTTGAAATGATTAATGGAGCGACGTAGGACGCATCAAAGCAAAAGAGTACGTGAACAACAACTAAACAACAACGCGCTGGAGGGTTGTTGTGTTCCCTCGGGTCCGGGTGAGTGAGATTACCCGTAAGCTCCTAAGGAGTTGCTGTGTTAGCATACAATCATAGGCTATGGTAACGACTTTCCATCAGGTGGGCTGTATACCTCTCAACGTTGTAAATTTTATGTAAGAAGAAAGTTAAAAAAGAACACAGCATCACGTTCGGATTCGACACTCATCCCATCGATTATCGGCCTAGCTAACATGAAAGTCTGTTTTGCTGGTAAACTTTTCGGTTTCTTTTACGCAGTTTCTCAGTTTCGCGCGGATTACCTTCTACATATTAGTACTTGACAGATTTAATAATTATTTGTTCGGTTGTATCATAATTCTTTAGTTTATCAATGTAGTACAGCCTATTCTGTTTTTTATAGAAACGGTAAAAAAGCCGGTCGAGAGCCGGCATGCGACGGTTGCGTGTCTCGACTCGATTTACACATTTTTTCGAGTGTATAATACTTGCTACTGTCTTGTTATTTGTAACGAGTGTTTTGTTAATAACAGATGTAGTGGCCGATGAAATTCTGTGGGTTGAAGGCAATTTTCTAGAGGATGCGATAATAGCTATGATAATGATGACTTGTTTTTGTATAATATGCGTTTGACATATATTGCGTGTGGAGATGCTCTACGTAAGAATTTCTTTTAGCTCCTCGTTATGTTTGTTTTAACGAGAGCGTACAGTTTTAGATTTTTTTTTTATTATATTGTCTGAGATTAGCATCCATTCGTAGGAAATTGTAGCTAATCACAAACCTATAAACCACTTGGCGGCACATAATGGCACCCCTCACTCCCCAAAACTTAATATAAGAGCTGCGCTTTCTTTACCCCCCCGCAGCATTGAGATGAGTTACAAAGAAAAATCGTTTATCAGTTTACTTGGTTACTTGCTTCACGCAGTTAATGGCTGAGACAAAATCATCTCAGCAATCGTATCATCGAATGGTACTTTGTACTGAAGTCACGAAGGAAAATCGATTAGTACGGAGTAATCAGTGCAAATGTTTCTTCTTACAAACTCATAAACTGATTAGAGCACACTGATAGAATACAGCCGAAGAGGTTTAATTTGTTTGATTTTAGAGTGGACTCAGTCATGCTACTCTACTGAACATAGACGGTGGTCAGGGGTTTTAAGCTGTCGAATCTTCTGAAGTTTATGAACTACGAGTATTTACTCACTACTTCTTGTTGGCAATAACTGGGGCTGACTTTTGAAGCAAGAGAAACATGAAAAAGCAATATTCAATATACGCAGGGGTGGTAAAGATTGATTCTCGTTAGACTGACAATAGTATCCATCGCTAGAAACAAATGATCTTTATGAGAATACTTCGCAGTCATAAGCTGAATGATTTTTATTTGTAAAGTCCATCTTTCAAAGCTATTAGTGTAAGAAAAGTATTGTAGGAAATAATGACTCTCATGACCTAATAAAGTATTCTTGTTCTTCCTAACGTTATCCAGTTTCCTAATCCATTAGGATCAGCGGGGTCCGCTACCTAAGCATGATGATTTGACGAAGATATACATTTTTACATAGAGAGACTGCTGTAGCGTATCCACAACTCAAAAGGAAAACCAGATTTTTCTTAGGTTAGGGCACACGTCTTTCGAAATAAAATTTCATAGATATACGGGTTTCCGAATGATGTATTCCTTCACCGCCGAGCAAGTGACACTTACAAATATGTACATAAATCGGAAGACACGGATTTAGTGGTAACATGCCCACACTAGGTGCCGAACCGATTCCGATTCTTTATCTACTGAGGTACCACTGCTCCTAATGCCTCCTTAAAGTGACACTGATTAAAAACAACACTATGCTCCCTCTTTTTGACGAAATAATAGTAAAAGATATGAAAAGTGGGATACACTTATAGAAAAACAGTTAGTTTATAGTATGACATCCTTGTCTGTTAGCAAACTTCGACATAAGAGACATGAGTTTCCTGCACAGGTTAAACTATTCTAGTGTGCATATTCCCATGCGTTCTTTGGCACTTACAGTATTCTAGGAAGTTTAGCCAGGCGCGTGTTACATGCACGTCTAGAAACAAAGCACGGAATAGCGTTTACATGTCAAGTCGTTATATTTTTAATATTGCGAACCTCCATAGTATTTTTAGAACATGTAATTTGGATATTTGAAATAAATAAATAAATATGTTCGGACTAATTTAATTACACAACGCCATCTAGCCCCAATGTAAGCGAGTTTGTATTATAGGTACTAGACAACTTATAAACATACGGAAGTACATTTTTTTGTAAATACACACTTATGCCTGGCATAGTTTTCCCAAACACAACTACAATCCAGCCCTCAAAGACGTGAAGGTCAGGACAGGACTGGAAATGCACTAGTTACAGCGTTACAAGTGTCGCGGTAACTGCTTACCATCAGGCAGGTCGTCTTTATTTATTATTAGCATACATAACAGATTATAATCATGAAAATACATATTAATAGATAAATATTAGTGTTGATAAATTATAGTGTTGATCTAGATTATAATCGAAATAAAACGTATGCCTAGAAAGATTTACCATTTCTTGAGTTAAATAAAACTAAATTACGATAGAATTACATAATGTGAAGAAAAACAATAAACAGAGTTGGATAGTGTCATAAATATGTTATTTTTTTAAATGAGTCATTATTTGCCGCCGGAACTTATTCAGAGAGAAGTGATAAATATCTATATCTCTATTGGAGATAAGAATTTCATTATATTGGCGACACATCCTAACGATGGGCTTATAATATGAGGTGTTATTTGAGTAAACCTGTACAGCATTATAATTACGGTTACGAGACCTAAATCGAGTGTTAAAGTTAAGCCGAGAAAGAACAGCGGGAGATTGAATAAGTCCATGGCCAATTTTATAAAGGAGTATGAGGTTAATACAATCTCTTCGCATGCTCATTTGTCATCACAGTGGTATAAAAAAATACAACCTGAAACTAGCCAGACAACGTTCCTCTAACTCATATATACTGAAAACAACAATTCAAAAATAATTCTAGGAATGTATTTTATTTTTACAATAATTTGACAAAATTTAATGTATTACTTTATCTCTGAAGTGTGTGTACAGTTAAATGTAAACAAGTTATATACGACTGCTAATTATAAGATTGATACTGACTCTAATATAAACTGACGGTAATATAAACTTTAGTTAAATTATACAGGTTGTGTGTATAATTGATCCAAAATTTATATTACGAGATGTTTGCAACGCTAGCCGTGTGTTAATATATTTTTTATTATGATTAAATTTATAATTTCTATTGGTAAATCAAATATTCTTCCTTTAAAATAACGGATTTTTTTTATACGTCTACTACGTCGGGAGGCATACAAGCATACGGCCCACCTGATGTAAAGCGGGTACCGTAGCCTAATAACGCTTGTAATATATTAAGTATCATTCGCGCGATGCCTCATCTGCTGCTTACACAACAACTCCTTGGGAGCTTACTGGTGACCTCACTCACATGCAGGTACACAACAACCCTCTAGGGAGTTGTTATTTGGCGGTTTTCTGTGATATGTTATTTTCTTTAATTATTTTTAGTTAAAGTGGTGTCGTCATTTGATAGGTACTAAATTAAATGTAGCTTAAAATATTGCATATTAATACGCGATATTTATATATATATATACGCATAATAATCGAGCAATCAAACCATTCTGCGGGCCAGAGGTCAGGAATCCGCATATGACGCTTTGCTAGTGCAAGCGAGCATAGGCTTCACTAACTGGTCACTATGAGACAGATCTTGAAGCTCAAAGATGTGGTAAAATGAAAACGGTTTTGACTCATACAATTATTTCTCAAGAAATGCTACGAGCTCGATGGCGCATTGGTAAATGACCGATGAGGTTCAATTTCCACACAGGATAAATATTTGTGTGCATGGACCTGTCTGTTTGTCTTGGTCTGCGTGTTTAAGAGAGGTAGGGCGCATCAAAGCAGCTCGTATAGAGAAGTACCTCCACCTCACAGAAAACCGCAGCCAAATAACAACTTCCTAGATGGTTGTTGTGTTCCTGCGTGTGAGTGAGGCCAGCTGTTAAGGAGTTGCTGTGTTAGTATATATTACAAGCATTCATCGGCTACGGTAACCGCTTTACATCAGTTGGGCCGTATGCTTGTATGCCTCCCAAGGACGTATAAAAAAAATACTTACCAGCAAGTTCATTGATTCTGTGCTTATCACTGTGTTCACTCCGTAAATCGTTAAGTATTTGATTTTGGATGTTTATAATTTTTTGTAGTAGTTCAGTAGTTAAATATATGTTGCTTTTTCTTTACACGTACTTACTGTGACCTCACTGTTAATAAAAGAAATTAAGGAGACACAACAGTAAAAGTGGGGCTTCTAACGAAAAAAATATAGCTCGTCGACGGAACAATACATCAAATGGCCATTTAGCAATCAATATTTCAAATGCTGACTGATTGTAAAAAGAATATTTAATTTTTCGAGCTATTTTTTTAAGTGGAAATGGCAAATACATTATTCTTAAGATTAGCGAGATTATACAATTTACGAAGGGTTAGAACGTTTTATCGGTACGTTAACACTATTGATAAGCAATTTATATTCGTTATTTTTTATATTTGTAGATGTAATATACCGTATATTACAACGATATTCCGTTTTTTTATACAAAACTAGCAGATTCGACAGACGATTTCCTGCTCTTTAAAAAAAATCTTAGTACTCGATTGCTTCATCGCCTGTGGGATCCTAATGTGCAACTATTCAGGAACTTATTTAAATACCCACATATATAAAAATATACATGTAGGGAAGAGTTATATATATTATAATAAAGATAAATGAGCCAATGAGTAAAATACTCGTTAACACTACTGCAAACAGGCCGGTTTTAGTTATAAAAATAATTCTTATCTCAGATGACAGAATGTACATTACTTTTGTCGAATTTAACTGTTGCCTCTATCATTTTCATTATGATTGAACGGATTGATTATTTACAAAGTTATTAAATACAACTCATGGTGCTCAATCGCCATTAGATAGAGATCTTAAAACTTTTTCTTAGACTACTGGCTAAAGCCAACAAAAAACCATGTCCGGCTACAAGTACTATTTGACAAAAGGCCACAGTCAATCTCAATGGATTCAATGTTCGCATTTCTCGTTTTTGTTCGTTCACTGTATCGTCGTATAAGCCTTAAATAAAGTAGCTGCCTTATTTTATTACTTCGGTTTACAGTATCCTTTGTTCATCATTTGAAATAATTTCGTAAATTAAATTAGATGCAACCAGTGCATCATACTATCTATATAATAGTACAGGTAAATAGCAAACCAACTGTTTTCGAGTTTTTAGGGTAAGTAGGTATAAAAATTGGAAATAAATGCTACTATCCTCCATTTCGATCTTTAAAACAATATCAGATACTTATTCGAAAATATGAGAACACATCAAATTTGATTGACAATGAACAAGGGCAGTGAAGGAGACGCATGAACAATAATCGTAAAATTGACACATAATATTTGCAGGGAAAACGTAACTGAAATCAGCAAAAACATATAATTCTGAGTCATTTCAAGATGAAACGATAATATGATAATATATGATGTCTCCACGGCAAGTATGAGAATAGCGAACCCGGGTCTAAAATCAGTATAACGAAGTAAACGAATGTGCAAGTCATATTCAATATGGGCTTAGAACTGTCGCATTCGCTGTAGGTAGAGGTGATTTAGGAGTGCTGTTTTTGCCTTGATTAGATTAGTGTCTTTTGTTACCTTTTCGCCATTTTTCATTATGTTTTCGCTTAAAATATCGTGGCAAAAGTATTTTTAAATACATTTTAAACAAATTAGATTTAAAAAGCTTTTTTCAATAGTTTTTCACGAAATCCGGCATGTAATCATGGTATGAACTCAGTTCCTGTTCTGCCTTTGTTTTCTTTGCTCTTTTAAAATCTTTGGCACTAAGTACATATGTTAGCAGAGAAACCTGTGTACTCAAAAAAATTACGTATATCGTAAAGATTGTTCCGAAATTCTTATTACAGTATTCGGTAAATACTCGTAATGCCCTGATTCAGCCTATGTACCTAGTTGGTACGTAAACTCAAACGAATTGATTTTTTTATACAACGTCCAGAACAAAGATACGGCCTAATTGATGTGAATTAGTTATCGTAGAATATGGACTGTTTCAATATAAGTATCATTATAGCATAAGAATGGTTCGGTACTTTGGAAGGTATCATTAACTTGGCGAATATTTGCTCAATTCGAAACACTGGGACTAAGAAAGAAAACTAGTATATTCGTATAATAATAGCCAGCTGCGTTATTAATATTTACTAGTTTTCTTTATTAACAATCTTTTGCTTCCGCCTTTTCTCTTTCTTTGAATGTGCATGAAATGAAATGATCGTCAGAACATTTGCTAGTTAAAATTCATAAGTACTACGTCACAGTGAGTACATATAATATAATTTATTTTCGTTACGCAAAGCGTGTAATATCGAGAAGCATTACGTGTGTGCTCTCTTAAGAATGCCAAAACAACAGCCATTAATTTTTTGCTCTCCTCAACAGCGGGCCGTTCACATCGCCCCAAGTGCATTGGAGCGTTAATTAAATTAAAACGAAATTATTATTGAGTAAAAGCAGAACGAGTGACGGCACGCAGCGATTTGTCACAGCTAAGGATCGTGGCGGCCTTCCCGTGGCTTACGGTGCCTCATTCCCGTGGTCTCGAGATGGACCTTGGGACTTCCGCCCGTCATTCACGAAAACGATCAAATGTCGTCCCTCATTCATCACGAAATCGATTGAGAATCGAATGTTTGTGGTATCGATTACACGGACAAGCTTTATATTATATCATCTGAACCATAAAAACTATTTTGTGCTCCATATAAACGAATCTAACTCAAAAAATGATATCGCTGCAGCTTTCACTCCGTTGTTGTCACTCAGAAAAGGAAAACATTTTGAAAGATAACAACTCTTCGCACTCGAGACTCTCTCCTGACCACTACAATATTTTATATTTACTCATTTATTTGTACAAGGGAACTCGTTCCGTCTAAATGAATAAAATTGATTGCTTATACAAACTGTGCGCCCAAATACTCAGCCATCACAATAAATAAGGGCTTTTGAAAAAAAATCTCGTAAGAGTGGAGTGCGGGCGGGTGCCGCGGCGCGGGACCCGAGGCGGCGGACTCGGCCCGACCTTGGAGCGCTCCGTAAGACAAGTCGATTTTGTTATTTGTTTATACACAACACAACACTACCTGTCCGTGGCCGAGAGGTGTGGTGCGGTGCGCGCACGCACACCCCGGCATCTCGCCGCTTCGCCCGCCCCGCTCGTATCGATGTCGAATCGCTCAGATATTTTACGGCGATTTCTGTAATGAACCTCGATTTATTGTGCCTACGGAATGCCGCTCAAAAAATTATTTTATAGACAAAACGTATGCGCGCGATTACAATCAATTTTATTGAAACAAGACACGCCGTAGATGTAAAACTTCCAATCAAAAATACAGACCGTAACTAAATTTATGTTTAACATCATGCAATTTAAAACAAATATTTATGGTTCCTCACGCGTATAGAGTTCACGTCTTCGCGTTATGATGCATCGTTATGAAATGTTGATGTAAAAGTTTACCAAGAAATAGTGTTATGGTCTGTCGTAATAGGAAAATGTAACTAGATCCGAGGGTCCATCTGAAAGACACGGAAGCCGTCTCAAACGCCCATAAAAATATTTCACCTCGGGCATCGGCGCTACCTGATAAGGATACGCAGTCATTTGTAGTAGTAGTAGCCTCGTGATCCAGACTAGGGCGATCCTCCTCACAATTTACGTGTAAAATACTGTCAGTTTTATCTACTTAATGTGTTTTAAGGCACGTCGGGAGATACGAAACTTGGGACACTAAAGGACACCGGCTTCGATCCGACTTTTTTAAGGAACATCAATTTAAACCATATTCGGGTAAACCTTTTGACTCTAGAGAGTAGAGCTGTTCGTATACAATAAATCGAAGGACGATCACATATTTGGCGGGTGACGTGACAGTTGATGCTAAAAAAGTGCGTTCGTTATAAATGGCATTCAGTCAGTCTTTACCTTTTTTGTCTTTATAAATATGGCCCAATAGGAGTGCTTCGTGACCTGTGCTAAAATCATCGTCCCGATCATAGCAGTGATTTAGATGACCATTACTGGGTCGCCGCCACAGATGGGTCGTAGTTGAATTACAGTCTTCCCGTCCGCTTTGTGGGTTTTGTACCGCCGCCGCCCGTTAGCTCGCCAGTAATTATGAGATCATGTTTCAAGTTATCTATTGATTTAGAACTCTTCCAAGTCTCAATTATGAATCATCGATTATCGTTCATATCGTAAGAGTTATGTGCGATGCTCCTCTATCATCAATGTTTTCTACAATGTTTCGAGTTCGTTAACATCATGATTATTATTTTATTTATAGTATATTGTAGGTCAAGTTTACCGTTTATACCACGTTGGGTGGCAAACAAGTGTGAAATATCTCCCTGAATTTCCTGGTGGTGTCACTCATATTATTTGTGCCGACGGTCGTAACATTATGCGATGTCAGCCAAACTTTGCATGACACTTTCACTCAGTGAATGCAAAGGTTCTTGAGAAAAAAGAATACTGATTGAATTATAATGATATTTAAATTTTAAGCCGCACAAAGAGAAAAGCCCCAATAACCCCGAGGCTTAATTTCTTAGCACACAAGTGATGCAGGGCTGCAGTGTAAACTGTGTAGAAGAGTACTTACACGGGTACAAGTGTAGTGTAGCGACTGTAGGTCGCTCGCGTGACCGGTCGGACACGATGCGCTCGCGCCGTCATACGCTCCACCTCTGACGTTCTCACGACATATTTTGACATTTCACTGAACAAATATAGAAGCCATTTTCGATCGGAACGTCAAACGCGCAAAGAATGCGAATAAATAACTCTTCCACCTTACCGCATTTTGACAATGCCTCTGTGTGTGCGTGGGCTAAAAAGGTCAGGTTTATGTAGATTTGATACAGATAAAATTTTACAGTTAATATAAGTTTTATTGGCGTTTTATCAATGTCAGCGAAGTGATGATAGAATAAGAGGCGGTCATAAAATGATTCGTAAAGCGAGCGCGTCCGATTTTAACGTCGCTACTGGTTAACGCAGCGTCTATTTTTCGGCTTGGCTTAGATATACGTACACCAAAAACTCAATCAATGCCCATGAAGTTTACAAGGTAGATAAAATTTAATTTAATGTTTTATCGATGAATGCGCAGCTGTGTGTGTGTGTCTGTACATAGTAATTATGCGGCGGATCGGCGGCGGCGCGGGCGCAGCGCCGGTGGTCCGGTTCCCCCCGCACCTACCCTGCCCACCTCGCTATAGAAAAGCTCTCCTACACCTGGGAACTCACGGCCGGACACTCAGTAAAGAATAGTACCAGTATTGGTTTTCGACTTGGAAATATCGTTGAAACTTACTGGCCATTGTTTGACATTTATAAACATACTTCAAGAGGTATTTGTTTAAATAGTCGATAGCTTTTGTTTGCATAATTGTCTCGTCACTGTTGTTTTTAACAAAATTCAAGAAATGATAACGTTCAATGTTCATCGCTTACTTTTATGTTTATTCACTAATATCTCAGTAACGGATTAATGGGCTTACGACATAGGTATAGATTGTTTAAACTATATTATATAGATTTTAAAAGTTATTGGCATGTTATTCAGATATAAAGGAGAATGCCCATTCATGATTTCAAATTGTGCACAGTTAAAATTAACATTTAAAATCTAATTATTATTTTTCACTACGTCTCTCAAAAAAGTAAGCCATAATTTCCCCGGAGATTAAATTACATAAAATTATAAATACTTTGATATCATAGCGTAGCTCACAAGTTCCGGTTCGACATTTAAATGAAATTATTGCCAATACTCAAAGGTCTTGTCCAATCTACCATTTATTGCGCAAGACTTATACGTATTACCTATGTATATTTCGATGATAATTGATAACTCTTCATGTACATTTTCACTAATTACGTGTATTTAAAAGTAGAAGAAGTTTAATAAGCGATTGTCGAATAACAAACAAACTCAATTGAATCAATAAACGGCAACATTGCTGGCAGTATTGAATTGACAGATGTCAAATATATTTGATGTTTAAGCTTTTGTTCTGTTATATATATAGTTCGTTTCGCGGTGCTTTGTAATATTTCATATTTCTTATCGTAATACGTCAAGTTGAGCTTTTCTAAATATAACGATAATATCAAATAATAATATGGCTATAAGTATATATTATACCCATGGCTGAAATATGAGGATGATTGTTGAAGATCTCGAACAAATCATGCCGACTGGGAGCTACGTATATACTCTGTTTACTTATTTATGCCTCAAATATATTATATACAGCAGCTACCTATAAAAATCAATAAATGTAGGTGACATTACCAAAAAAAAAAAACCTAGAATGAAGAACATTTTTAGCGTTATTCTTATAAATCTGGATCTATTTATAAACAATATAACTTTTATTCGAATACACACTTGAAGCCCTGCAGATTGCAGCCGGTTACATTTCTGCACAACAAAAAAAAATTTTGAAACCAAACTCCATACACCAATGGGCATTCTCCTTTGATAAACATATGATGATTGTTTAAGACTTTCTCAACCAAATCTACTCGTTATATTGTAACGTCATTAAATATGGCAATTGCGTTATAATTCTGCTGACATACTATAATGCGGTACCATCGAGCTATTGATGGACGGCGGAGGTGGCCATAGATACTCTACAACAGTTAGCCCGAATTTCATTTAGTTTGGGCTCGTTCAACTGGTATTTGTGAGCCCTTCGGAAATACGACATGTTTTTAAGAATTTAAAAAGAGCACTTTACATAAGTCTAGTTTAAGTCAATAGTTTGCTTAGAAAAGTGTGAGAATAATCTGAGGAGATTCAAGCACTGCTCCGAACGGCTACGTCCCTTTGTCTACATTTTATTTTCCTGTCAGTCAAACCGCCTCTCGGACGTGTGCGTCCGAGCCACGACATTGTGCTTTGTGTGCTTTAGTGACTTTTACATCAGTAAATTTCACTGTCATGCATGCAATCTTTTTTACGTAGCACGGCGCCGGCGCATCTTACAATGTTAAATCATTAATTTGTCATATTTTTATGTTGTATTTCCATTACTCAGTTTAACTACTGAGACGCGTGCGAAAGGCAACTGTTACATGCCTTTAGCCATAATTCATCATTTGAAAAACTTAGTGCTGGTCACATGCAGCGACTCCTAAATAGCTAACAAGAATACAACAACAAGGTAGTTGTTATTTGTCTGCGGTTCTCTGTCCCCAGGCGGACTATGACTTATATCTCTTAAGGTCTTGTCTTACCATTTCGATTATTCATTCGTGAGTACTCTTATGACTTCATAATTTTTTTCTCACAAAATTTTGGCCAAGCCAAACGTTTACCAAAATTTTACCAACATGAGATTTTATTGTTAAAGTAAAAAAATACAAAATATAAATCGTTAATTAAAAAGCGAGGTCACTTTCATTGAAGGCGATGTCAATAACGATTAAACAGAAATGTAAATAATGTGTTAACTCCAATGAAGTTTATTTACATTTTTATATATTTTATTACAAGCTTCAATTCTTAAATTACTCCATCTCATTTACTTATTTGTTAGCAAGCCAATAGTGAGCCACATAATCAATATAAAACTCAATTGCCGTGAGTTTGTTTCGCAATTTATACAAAAAAAAATATTTCGACACATTACCGGGGAAGGTTTACAAAGAAAAAAAATGCCGGCGATAGTATTTAATTGACCTAGTCGAAATTTGTCATATTAAAACATTTCATGATAATATTATATCCTAGTATCACAAACCTGATCCGATGATGGAGCCGGAAGATAGTCACCGGATCTCACGAGTAAATAATGTCTGTATTTCAAAATACAGATTTAATTTTAAATTTTATTAGCTTTAGTTTAAAAGTTATAAATAAAATGCAACGCTAGCAAATATAAGTAACATAGAATTTATTCTTGGAATTAAACTGTTTGAAAATTTATTTCTGTTTTACAATAGCTTCTGGTTTTGTCTATCAGCAACAATAACTCTTTTCGTCAAAAGTACTTTTGTGAATGTGTAAAAACATTTATTTTCGACTATGGAACCCTGCAATAAAGCGGGTAATTTGCAACAGTATTATTTATAATTTGCCCGTTCTGGACTCTAACGGGTTTACAAGTCAATGCAAAAACGCAACAAAAACAATGTCCGCAATTGTCTCGTACATTTTTTTATGATATTGGCAACTCTTTTGCGTACCCTTAAATACCGTTACTCTAAGTACCAATGCCGCGACACCCCAAATTACGAACTGCAATAAAATTCAAGGTTTCTAAAATACAAATTACAACTTTCTCGAAAGTATATTTTTTTATTCACTGGGGTTTTTAGAGATCTATTGGAAGAAATTAACTGATGTTAACTATGAAAATATAACAACGACCGCTTGCATTTAGATGTTCTTGGGAAACATGTACTTAGAGAAACTCGGGGCATACATGTGGTTAATAAAAATATAGAAAATGTTTTACTGACATATCTCAGAAATTAACCCCTAGGAGAAAAAGGTAAAAGTAAGGTACCATTAGGTGAATTAAAGCACTGGAATCCAGTGTTACTAACGGAATGGTTCGATTAAAAATGGTAGTTCTCTACGTAATGTACATTTGTATGTATCGGCGTCTTCGGATAAAGAATGCCGCATTTAAGATGATCTCGATAAAGTCCGTCGGACTCACGCGGTTTCGAGATGCATTGCGAATTGACAACGTCTCAGGATAGGTGTTGGTTGCATTCGATTGTGCTTCGTAAGTAAAGGGCAGCCGCGAAACAAGCGCAGATCCCGAGATTAGATCTTCATCGATGGGATATAGTTCTCGCTTTGGAACAGGTAAGGGTGATACAGCCAGGGTTCAAAGTAATATTTCTTCCTAGACATGAGCGTGCGATGGTATAAAAGATCGGCGTAGGAACACTATAGAGCTTTGATAACGTTAGATCGTAAAATTGATATTTAAGAATGGTGAGAATAGCAGAGAATAGTGGCAGTAACGGCGCGTGACAAACTCTATGTCATTACTACTATTGTTTTTTTATACCACGTCTGGAGCAGGAGACAAACTTATGGACAACCTGATGTTAATTGGTTACCGTAGTCTATGGACATGTGTAATAGGAAGTATCGCATGCTCGTTGCCTCTCCTGCTGCTAACACAGAAACAACACATGAGCTTACTGGTAAGTTCACTCACTCGCAGGAACACAACAACCCTCCAGGTTCTTTGGTTGCAGTTTTCTGTGAGGTGGATAGTACTATATAGTGCTCTACATCTCTTAGCTTAAAGACTGTCATCTATCGAAAACAGCAGTGATCGACTCACGTCTATAGAGGCACTCGAGACGACTAAAGCCATCCACACACACGCTGCGGTCGACGTTGCTTAACTTGCATGTTCGATTATATTAATTTGGATTTCGTTTTACGAGTAATGTATTTTCCAAAGTAAAGTTCAAGGGACGCATCACGTCCCTACCTTGTGTGTATTTATTTTGTTCCAGTCCAATAACACTTTGCATTTTCATTGCTGGGCATGAATTTTTATTTTCTAGTTAAACATTATGGTCCATAAGTAAAACATAATGCAAGTTCGGTGAGTGTGTTGTCATTGGAATGTTTTCCAAATATCGACGGCGGAAAGTTGACTATCTCTGTTGACTTTAGATGCTTCATTAAAAGTTTATGCGATGGACGCACTACTTAGGATAATATTCGATTGTGAAAATATACTGATATTAAATTGGGGCAAGATTTCTTGTTTTATTCAATTATGTGTGAATATTCAAAACATGAGTATTATATTTTTAGGGTTCCGTGCCCAAAGGGTAAAACGGAACCCTATTACTGAGACTCCGCTGTCTGTCCGTCCGTCCGTCTGTCACCAGGCTGTATTTCACGAACCGTGACAGATAGACAGTTGAAATTTTCACAGATGATGTATTTCTATTGCCGCTATAATAACAAATACTAAAAAATAGAATAACATAAATATTTAAGGGGGCTCCCATAAAACAAACGTGATTATTTTGCTCGTTTTTGCTCGATATTGATAACGGCAACAGGTAGACGCTTGAATTATTCACAGAATATTTACTTATATATCCACTTTAAAAATAAATAATTAAATTTAAATAAATCAAATATTTAAGGGGGGGGGGGGGTAGAGTAGAACGCATGTTTAAGAAGGAACTATTCAATTTGTTATGTGATAAAGGCTATTATACAATTAATGATTATTTGAATGATAAATTGACATGAAATTAATTGATTTGACATGGAATAATAAATAAGCTTATCTATCTATATTATGACCTAATTTTTAGTTCAGTTAAATGATCTCTGTATTTAATCATTTACACGCCGATATACATTTGGCAGAATATGTATGGCTTTTGACGAGCTCGGTGGCGCAGTGGTGAAACGCGTCGTTACACTACTTTGACACCAACGCTCGTGGGTTCGATTCCCACACAGTACAAACATTTGTGTGCATGAACATGTCTGTTTGTCGTGGTCTGGGTATTTTCTATGTATGATAAATATGTATTTACAAAAAAAAATGTATTTACGTATGTTTATCAGTTGTCTAGTACCCATAACACAAGCTTCGCTTACTTTGGGGCTAGATGGCGCTGTGTAATTTGTCCGACAATATTTATTTATTTATTATTTCACTGTAGTATTGTAAGAACATCATTTATGTACCCATATTCGGTAAATAAAGACATTCGTTCATTAAAAGCGGTCAAAAACTGGTGGGAAAAAATGCTTTAACGAAATTATGATATTGAGGGTGCGACAAAAATTTATTAGCAATTTAGATATTACAGTTGGTTGATATTGACAATTATGTGATTATGTTAATTGGTATTATATTATAGTGATTTTAATATTATATTCAATTTGATAATTAAGTACTTATATCAAGCTATAAACTATTGTGCTTTGGATGACGTCTATGGCTTTGGTGTAAATTGTACGTACCTATAATTGGTGTACACATGAGAATGCAGCTGTATATCCATTTTATATGTAATTGTGATGTGTTTGCTGTTGGTATGTTTTAAATAAATAAATAGATGTGAAGCTACTTTTACAAGATTATTTTCTGAATCACTGATCTATTTAAACTACGCCTTTGGACTGGCGATGACGCTGTGAATATGTTTTTGTAGATGGCAGAATTGTAAAGTACTTCAATAACACATTTATATATACTGACATTACATACAAATAGACATACAGACATAGAAATATATATATAGAAATTGACGATTTGAAAAAAGACCTGTATTGGTAAGTATTTTTTGGCATTTCTTATTCGTTGATGGTCATTCTCGAAATGCTGGTAGATTAAAACAGAGAAATTAAAACTACGCATAACTAAAGCCATGAAAAAATAATAAGATACAATTGGATTTGAACGTGTCTGAGAGCCCGTGAGGGCCTAGTGGCAAATAAATATTTCTTATCTTTATCATTTTCTGAGGTAAAGCCAGTCGCGTAATATTACCAGTTGCCAGGGCTCTCAATAAAGAAATTATGATCAGAGAAAAGTAAATTAAACGGGCGAGTTCTCTGCAAAAAAAATAGTTAATGGGTGCAATTACTGTCGAATCACTTGCATAGTAAAAAGACACGTTTCATAAAGACAAGTTTCATTTTGAAATGTAGAACAAAGGACAATTTCTATAATAAGCAGTCAGAAGCAGTGGCCGGATTGAAATGTCAGTAATAAAAGCACGTTTACATAGACTCGTGTAAGACTGCTGTGATAAGACAAGTGAAAAAAAATGTCTGGTGCGACTCAAGTATCGTGCATTGAGTATTTTACTTTAGTATACCAAGTCAAGTCAAGTCAAAATCTTTTTATTCCGTAAAAATGGCGACATTTGTTTGGAATCGTCACAATTTTTTTCCCTACTGTGCAGTTCATGACTAGGTGAGCACTGATAAAAATACTGCCAAAAGTTACCAGTACCACCCAGTTAGAATAC
Source organism: Pyralis farinalis (assembly GCA_947507595.1). Lineage (NCBI taxonomy): Eukaryota > Metazoa > Arthropoda > Insecta > Lepidoptera > Pyralidae > Pyralis > Pyralis farinalis. The sequence continues at coordinate 11,716,299 of OX382273.1, forward strand.
TATGTAGTATACGATAATTGAATATCTAAATTATTATAAATATTACATTAGCTCGTTATAGACAGCGCTGTGCTGATCCCAACGCCACAAGGTTTAACGCTAAAAGTTGAAAAGAAGCGGTCGACATGCGAACGTTGCGCAAAATCTGTGATGTGAGCAAATAATGATGTAAGAAAACGTTATTGGTGTTCATATAAGAAGAGGCGTGCGTTGGATCGGACACGTAGAAAGAATGCAGGAGGGAAAGTACGGTGAGGATATAGGGTCAAAGGAAAGTCAAGTTTCATCTGTCACAACGATGAAGAACATAACTTATGGAGAACCGACGAGACCCATATATTTTTTTTTATACTACGTCGGTAGGCATACAAGCATACGACCCAACTGATGTAAAGCGGCTACCGTAACCTATTAACGCATGTAATATATTAACCATCACTCGCGCGATGCCACCTCTGCTGCTTACACAGCAACTCCTTGGGAGCATACTGGTGACCTCACTCACACGCAGGAACACAACAACCCTCTAGGGAGTTGTTGTTTGGCTGCGGTTTTCTGTGAGGTGGAGGTACTTCCCCGGACGGGCCGCTTTGATGCGCCCTACCTCTTTTTAATTACATAGTACTCAATTAACCGCTACGTTTCGGGGGGTAGAGCAGAACGCGCAGCTCTTATTGGCTAGTTTATCATCTCATCTCATCTGATCATCTATTAGGATCAACATCGCAGAAATTATCAGCTTGTTGGTTAAAATGTACTCCCATTGATCCATTTCCATCCTATTAAATCGCTGAGATATCTATATATATATATATATATATATATATATATCTTCACGCCAGGTCCCTTGCGGGGTAGCCAGAGAGAACCGAGCGCCATAAGACGCGGTCCTTACACACTTCACTCGCTTCTTTCACATTCATAGCTGAGATATTGAGGCGCTAAAAGCAATGTTTTGTGAGCGCGTTGTGCCTTCATGCGCAGTCAAGTGGCCACTTGGTTGCTGGTCACGACCAAATTAGTCGTGTTTTATTAAGTGATAGAAGGAGCTTTAGGAATAGGTGCACGAAAAGAGCTATAAATGTTAGAAAAGCAGGTGAGGTTCGAAAGGACTGAGTCACATGGCGCCCAATTCTCTCTGCGTGTGCCGCAAGAGATTTCCCGTGCAGATATAGATGGATAGATAGATGATAAACACCAATAATCAAAAGTACATTGCTAATGGAGTTGTTGTGTTAGCAGCAGAGTTAGCATCTCGCGAGTGACACTTGACTTATTTCAAGCGTTCGTAGGCTACGGTAACCGGTTCACATCCGGTGAGCCGTATGCTTGTATGCCTCCGACGATGTATAAAAAAAGATTGACCTTCCCAATAAAAAAATATAAATCGGTTCACAAATATAGTGTATCGTGCACTGAGAAGAATATCGAATTTTGAATTTTTAATACATTACATACATTCTGAAGTCGGTTAAAATTAAATGTAATTTAGAGTGCTGAAGGTGCAGTGAGGCTGATAATTTCTTCGAAACCCCGAACTTCACAATTTCGCCTATACATTTTTTAGTACTACGTCGGGAGGCATACAAGCATACGGCCCACCTGATAAAAAATCGTGTTTTCGGAATTATGTACATACTAGCTGTTACCCGCGGCACGGCGCGCTTAGTCAAAGGAAAACAAAGCGTGTTTTCCTGTTCACTGTTTTCAGGATGCTAAAGCTGGTCGGGTAATCGCACTTGGTTGAACAACATACGCAAGCGGTAGCATTCGAAATTATTTACATGGACTGTATATATGCATCCAAGTGCATCGCCAGCCCTTACACTTCCTCAATGTTTTGTAACATATATTTCATATTTCGACAGTTCTTCTCCATGTGAACTTTAATTATGTCAAATTAAAGCACATTAAACTTAAAAAGGGGTACGAAGTTTATTCTTCACGTATTACTATATTGATTTGTTCTGTTCAGGGGTGTGATTATCGTCACAAGTACTGGCCAATCATACTTCTTACGTGTTTATTACTGTTCTTAAATTTAATCTAAGTTATCTTTTTAATAAGATTTTTTATGCACATTTTATTGTATTTCTTACATCGTCAGAGTGTCTAGTATTAACGTTTACGAGCCGGCCTTAGATGTCATTGGTTATAAGTTAAATAAATACGTTGGTATTATTCTTAAGTTCTTGAGAAATCTACCATTAGTTTAAATGTAGTTTTTCGTAAGGAAATATGTTACTTAATTCCATTAACAAATTATAAAAAATATCTTGATAATTTGCATTAGAAAAACGAACTGTGCCATCGTTTGCGTGTTCGTCCTTAGGTACATGTGTGACTATACTGAACAGGTTGCAATTTTTTAACGATTGTTATACTTTTCTATTTGTCTATCACAATAAAAGTCTCTCTCCACTCCATCACACATGCTACTGAAAAAAAGTGACAACTTGCCAACGACTTTCCTTGTATTACTATTGTTCGTAAACTACGGTAATTACTTTACATCAGGTAGAAAGTATACATTTATACACATAAAACATACGCGCGTTTATACGCGTTTAAAAAACATAGAATAAACGTCAAAATTAATTATTTCAAATGGCCCTAGTTTGTTTATCTCATGTATACCCAGTAGAACATGCTAAATGCCTGCGCAAGAATTAAATCGTATTCCTATAATAAAAGCTCTTAATTTCCTGTACATTTTACATACATTAGTAATTAGTAAGAACAAGTTGAATAGCCCGCGGTGTGTGCAATTATCCAAACAATATAATAGCACGGTGTCAGCTGCCTGTTGTCCAACTGGCATATTTATGGCACATATCGCGAGGAAAGAAACGTCGCGATTATCGTGTCCACATCGCTTCCAGCGGTGGGACGTGGATGTATTAACTGGAGACAGCGGACTCCTTACGTTCAGCGTGCACGTTCTATTTGCGATGATGAGCTAGTGTACATTTTTTTCTGATTATGAATTTAGATTTCGTTCTATATTCCTAAATGATATTTAGTACTCTGTCTAAAATGGTAATAAGAAGTACTTATAGTTTCACCTCGGTGTTCGGTAATCTAAGAAGCCCCCAGAATCAAGTAAATATAAATATAAAAATGTTCTGAAATAAGCACTGTTTCAGAACATTTTATTATTTCGGTGACAAAAAGTAATACCGAGAATACAATATGTTCAGTGTCGAAATATTTTATAGAACTGTTTTTAGGGTTCCGTACCCAAAGGGTAAAACGGAACCCTATTACTGAGGCTCCGCTGTCCGTCCGTCCGTCTGTCACCAGGCTGTATCTCACGAACCGTGAAAGTTAGACAGTTGAAATTTTCACAGATGATGTATTTCTGTTGCCGCTATAACAACAAATACTAAAAAATAGAATAAAATAAATATTAAAGGGGGCTCCCATACAACAAACGCGATTATTTTTGCTGTTTTTATAGATAATGGTACGGAACCCTCCGTGCGCGAGTCCGACTCGCACTTGGCCGATTTTTACATTATTTTGCATCGTTTCTACTATTGAAGTAGAACATGAAACGAGAGAAAGTAGGGTAACTTTACAAATATTAGATGAGAGAAATGGGGAAGGGAGAGGGACTAAAGGGAAAAAGTGGAGGAGAGATAACAAAGATTGTTCAATATTCTCATGCCTAAGCGAAGTTCTGGAGAGCAGGTGGGGTTACAAGTATGCTTCTAAGGAGGTGATGTATAGCAGCAGGCGTTGCATAAAAAAAGTGTTATAGTTTAGAGTAATCGAGTGAGATCAGTAATTATTTTTACCCAACACAAAAATATTAGCTAGAACTGGTCACGTATACATAGTAAACAAAAGATTTATCAAACAATATCACTAAATCATAAAAGCGTTTTACTAGTTTTGAAAGACGGCATGATTTGAACTAGAAACCAGAACTACTGAATGAACTCTGTTATATGCCCCGTGATGAATCACCTTGAATAGGCCGAGATGTATGGCATCTAGTCTAGTCACACTGAATTTACAACCCCGCGAACAGGTTTCTTTAGAAAAGATATTACCATTTCCAAGGAGGCCGACCGCGTCCCGTCACCACGGCTTTTTTCAAATTTTAGCGTATCACGAAGACAAATCTCACAGCGGATACTAGAGTACACTCTCACCGGCTCCTTTATCTTTCCACAAAGGACGTAATAACCATATCAAACGGTGTGTCCCTTTGCTGCGTCGCATACATATAGCCGGGACGAGACTCTATTGTATATTAAAATAAGTAAAGAAATGCGTTTTGTTTCCGTCGGGGCGAGGTTTCCATACCTAATGCTGCAACGGACGGACTTTGAATACTTGACGTGTTCAAACTTACCTACACACCCCCAACCTTATTCTCTTTGTCACAAAGATTATAATTGGCTTAAACAGGCTTGGTACCCATAATATGACTGCACCCCATCCATATTAGGATATCGTTTTGTTTATCTGTTTGATCTACGTACCTTTATTTGTTCCCTATATTGTATGCGAATATTGTGTAAAGAAGTGATACGATATCTAAGTTGTTATTTGTTAATACGTACTACGGTGTTTTCTTCAAAGTTATCGTATTTTCTGGCTATCTTAACTAGCGTTCTATAAAATAAAATATGTATGTCAGATCAATTGGTTTTATCTTTTAGATATATATCCTACGACTACGAAATTACCTGGAAGAATTTAGAAACAGTAAACATCTATATATTAATATATAGAAGTTTTTGGACCTGCAGAAATAAGAGTACTGCGCTATTAAAGTTACTTGAAAGTTTAAAAAAAAATATTGATGGTAAAAATGAATTTTAGTCATATTAATGTACCGAGGCGCACGTTTATTTTTATTTTATCTGCGTAAAATATCCTTTTTCAGTATTGATCTTATACATACAAACTTATAAAATAATGAGTAAAATATACAATAATAAGTAAGATAAGTTACAGTCGCTCGAGACATAAGAAATATATTTATATATTTTATTTTATTTTATTTTATTATTTTGAGGGAAGCTTACAGCTATTGTTACAAAATGAACATCTAAATTTATCAATATAAGCCAATTACAAGCTACCACAGATAGTTATCAATTAACATACTTAACAAATTATCACTGTACATGCCTTACAAACTAAAGGTGAAGAATAAACAGGAAATATGTACTTATTGTCTAATAATGTATTGTTATGGAGCACAATCATCACTAAATGTTTCTGTCAGTATCTGTTTTCTTACATATGTTTTACTACTGCAAAATAGATCAATATGCTTATTCTTGCTACATAATTCGTTGAAATACGACGTGGCTCGATAAAAAAAACTATTTTTCCTGTATTGGGTACGAGTCCACGGAACACTAAAAGTTTTAGATCGACGTGAATGGGAATTGGGAACTGTTAAGTTAATCTTACTCAACAAAAGGGGGCTGTCAATCAATCCTTTCGCTATATTCATTAATAGCATTGAATCAGCCACTCGCCTTCTAGCACTTAGGGGTAATAGGTGTAAGTGACTACAACGGCTCAGGTAATCGCAATACGGAATTTTAAACTTAAAATATAAGTAACGAGTAAACCTCCTTTGTATACGTTCGAGTCTGTCTATATATATGTTAAATTGCGGATTCCAGACCTGACAGGCATATTCTAATATACTACGAACATACGTACAATATAATATTTTTAGGGTTTTCATTTTCTTAAAAGAACCTGAACAGCGCAGGATGAAGCCGAGAGCTTTGTTGGCTTTGTTGACGATATGCTCAATATGTCGATCGTAACAGAGCTTGCTATCATGCAGGACTCCAAGATCTTTAACATGGTCCAGTTTTGTTAATATTTGGGTTTTTATTTTGTAATCAAAGGGTATAATTGTGCTCTTCCGACTAAAGCTAAGGATATGGCATTTGTCGACGTTAAGATCTAATTTATTTGTCGTACAATACGCATCTAGTCTGTTGAGGTCGTATTGAAGCAACTCTGCATCCCGGGCACTGCCTATAGTTCTAAAGATTTTCATATCATCTGCAAATAGGAGATAATGGGTATGTTTAAAGCATACTCCTATGTCGTTGATGAAGATATTGAATAAAAGCGGACCCAACAAAGAACCCTGTGGAATACCTGACGGTACTGTGATCCAGGATGATATAAAACCATTCAGAACAACTGCTTGTGTTCTATTCTTTATATAAGATGAAAACCATCGAAATAAGTCGCCTCTTATACCGGTCTTCTGAAGCTTAATCAGTAAGACAGAATGATCTAAACGATCAAATGCCTTACTGTAATCGGTATAGACAACATCAATTTGATTCTTATCATCCATAGCTGACGTAAGAAAGTCATTGAAAAGAATCAAATTAGTAGTCGTAGACTTATTTTTAAGGAAGCCGTGCTGCTGCGAGTCAAATCCTGATTTTATGGCACTATACACTTGATTGAATACTAATCGTTCAAAAATCTTAGCAATTAAACAAAGTTTGGATATGGGTCTATAATTTTCGATATCATTTTTAGGTCCTTTCTTATGGATTGGTGAAATAAAGGCTGATTTCCACATAAGCGGCATAACACCCTCTTTTAATGATCTTTGGAACAGTATTGAAAGTGGAATTGACAATTCTTCAGCACATCTCATTAGGAAAATTGCAGGGATGGAATCAGGCCCTGCCGATTTGCTTATATCGAGACTACTAAGTAGCTTATAGACCGTATTTGCATCTAATGTTATGCAAGACATATCAAAAGCCGAAAAATCACAATCGCTTTCATGTGAAGGGGTAGATGCATTTTGACTGTCGCCATTAGGTGGTAAGAAAATGGACTGAAAATATTCTGAAAAGAGTTCGCATACACCCTGGCCCGAGTCACTGGTAGTACCTGCGTATGACATATTAACTGGTAACGTACTATTTCTGTTTCTTGTTTTTAGGAAAGACCAAAAACACTTGGGGTTTTTAGAAACTGAGTTTTCTACAACCGAAATATAGCGTTCGTAGCATTGATGCTCAAGTAGTTTAGCCCGGTCTCGTAGAACCTTAAAAGTAGCTTCGTCTGAGATATTACCATAGTTTTTAAATTTCTTGTAATATTTAGATTTTTCTTTTAATACTTTAATTAGAGCAGAGTTATACCACGGGGGATATTTATTATGAGATATTTTCTTCGAGGGTATATATTTCTTAATTAAATCATATAAGATGTTATAAAAAGTAACCACTGCGCTATCAATATCAATACAGGGACTTGAGAGCAGATTCATCCAGTCAATTTTGTGTAATTCAGAGTTAATTTTATCAAAATCACCTTTGTGATATATAAATTTTGTACGTTCAGCAGATGTTACAGATTTAAAATGTATGTCTTGGATCTCAATATGAATTGCTCTGTGATGAGGATCCTCAGGTACTAATGGGAACGAACAAGCTGATACTGATACAAACGTATCAGAAAAAACTAGATCCAGCATTCGCCCGTAGCTGTTACATATTCCATTATATTGATGCAAGTTACATAGGTTCATTGTATCTACAAGGTCAATGGCACAATCTCCAGTAACATTGGAGGCAACATAACTCCCGTCACAAGGCGACCACTTAATTGTGCTCAAATTAAAATCACCAACAATCAAAAATTTGTCGTCGGGGGATGTAATGTTAACTGCGGATGATATGTTATCCAGAAAGTTTGACAACTGGGTAGCAAAAGTGTTTCCTAAAGCCTGGTTACAAAGATATAAAGTGCCAATATGCAGTCTTTGACGGACATTTTTTGATGTTTCGAGTGATATTGATATCCAGATATCTTCAGCACTGGTACACCAATCGACGCGATGAGTGGCAGACAGATCCCGGCGGACTGCAATGAGAACACCGCCGCCCCGCGACTGTCCAGTATTAACAGAACTGCGATCGCGTCTCCAGACCAGATATCTATCATCGAATAGCTCACTGTCTAATATGCCGTCCGTTAGCCATGTCTCAGTCAGAGTAATTATATCGTAGTTATTTAAAAGTAGATTACGCATAAAGACATCTGTCTTCGTGCGAAGTCCCCTAACATTTTGATGATAAATATTTAGATTAACCATTTTTATTCACATACAATAACTGCATAGTAATATAAATTGAATAAATAAAAGATACAGCAATTAAAAATTAGGAATAATAAATAAAAAATAGTATAAATATCTTCCGACTCGAGCCCAATACAAGATATGAATAATAGGATGACAGCATAGAATCTATTATAGCAGCTGTATATTCCACGTGTTCGTATAATAGATATGTATATATAATGCAGATGAAACAAATTGATTATGATAATAAATTGCTGTAAGGAATAAGCAAAATTAGAAGTGCAATTAACTGATAATATTACATTTATGGGTAAGTTAAAATCCTTTAGATACAATATCATGCTAAAGAGAACAAAACCCATAACAAATAACATACAATGGACTGCAAACAACAATCTTATGCTAGTAGAAATAGGGTTACAATTAGTATAAGCTAATGACGAAACAAGTGACGGGTTAGCAATAAATAATTTCAACTGGTCACAAAAATAATAAATGCGATTCATACAAAAGAATGCAGTAGCGGTTCTCAAACTGTATGGCAATAAAAGGATATTGCTTAAATTTACCAACGATACAAGTAACATATAATAAAATAGTGTAGTTGGTATGACAAATAGTTTATGGGAGTTATGTGATATTATTTCATTTTTAATATGTCTTTGGTGCAGTTTATGACTAAGACTGGTGACATGGGATCTTTCCTTACTTGAATTTTGGCGTGTTTTACCCACACAAACTGAAAATTCTTTTCTTTAGCTTGATTTTTTACTTGCGTGAGAAGCATTTTCTTCTGAACTGTTAAATGATCATTTATGAAAATTCTATTGGACCCTGTTAGACCGATATCAGCAGGTTGCATGTTAGACTTCTTGGATCTTGCGGCCGCGATGAAGTCCTCTTTAACGTATCGGTTAATGAAGGACACGATGATAGATTTATGGTTATTGTTAGATTGGTCCTTGGAGGGAATTCTCGCCACGTAATTAATGCTTGCTTTAGATATTGGGTAATCAATTTTGCTTCCGATTGTACTCACGATATTAAACAGGTTCTCACCATGCTTCTGAGGTACCCCTTTAATCTCTGCATTATTTAGACGTAGCCACTGGTCCTTGTCCGCTAACTCCGACTCCAGCATAGAGATTTTGCTGAGCAGAGTAGGTATTTCGCCCTTAACAGCCTCCACTTTATTCAACCGTGTCTCAATGTCTATCATTTTTGTAGATATATCCATACTTGATGTTTTGAGTTCTGCGATGTCGTATTTTATTGCCTGGACATCCTGTATAAGAGTACTCAACGGGGCAAGTTGGAGAGACATCTTTTGCAATTCGGTCATTACATTTTCGAGAGTGAGAGGCGTCGGACTTGTTGGCACTCCCTGTCTACGCTGAGCCACAGATTTGTCCGATTTGCATGACGTACAACGCCAGGTAGATTTGCGGTCACCCAACTTCTTATAACCTGCCTCAGTGATCCCAGAGCAATTATGATGAAATGACTTCTCACAACCACTACACACGACTGCATCCGTCACCGTTTCGGAGCACTTTCCACATGTAACCATATTGATTTGTTTTAATCTACTCAACAAACTTTGAGAATCTTTGACTTGTGTGACGCAGTAATGCACTGGAATGCAATACGACTTCTTGGCGTAAACAAACTCGTTAGCTTATCAGTTCTTTTGTTGTTCACTTCGTATGCTCATCTAGCTTGATTGGACCGTATGACTAACGCAATAAGTTTCACTATTGTATAAGACGTAAAGTATAAAATTTGCCAGTAAATGCAAAACGACCACTCTCTAATATGATGTGTTTTATGTATAAATACAAGAATGACTCGGATTAAATACTAAGATAATTACTAGATTGCAATAAAACAATTAACTGTATTCATGAATAAAACACATAAGTAGATGTATCGAATTTTCGAATTTCATGGTCCCGCGGTTTCAGAGTATGTCGATTTCAAGTATATCAATATATAGATAAATATCAGTATGTATCTAATTCTATATAAAGCTAGTAAAAACTACTACTACTAAAAAATAAAATTCTATAATTGCCTAATACGTGACTGCACGTAGTAGTTAATAACATAATTGGATGCATCCAAGAATTTGTCGTATCGCGATGACATCAACTCATAAACTGGAACTATGAACAGCTCATTATTTCATTGTAACATTTAACCGTCACACACAGGTAACGTCACGGGCCCAGCTCCTACGTGAGGGGCATGAGAACCATCCAGGGCGACCCCGAGCATAATTTCAGAGCACTCTTTGTGCCATTGTTATTAAAGTAATCACGACCGCCCTCCATCATGCCCCAATCGAAACATTATGGGATATAAACAAAAGAAATAAAGCATTCAATGAAAAGCCATTATGTCCTCGTAGAGGGCACTCCACCGAGCCTGTTGTCTCAATATTTTTCTTGGATGGAGTTGACGCGTCATTCTCTCGCGTACTCAAAAACGCCGCGTGGAATTTTGAAGGGCTCTCGATAATGGCCGATATTTACGGCGTTTTGATAATGTCATTTAAAAGGACGACTGAATTATTGATTGAAACTAAAAAAAATGAAAACGGCTTGGCTGAAGTCGATGATTAATTCGTAATACATTTTCACAACTATTTAGTTTCTGATAAGTTATCACGTTACGAAATATTTTTTTTTATAAACAAACGCCAAATTTTATCAACAGTAAATGGGATTTAATAGATTTCGGTCATAAAATAAAAATTATGATCATGAATAAATCAAAGAAGCAAAAATCCTGTTTTTTTTTATTAGAATTATGAATTCGTTGGTTCATTGATTTTTTTGAACTTCACAAAATTTATTTGGAAACTAAATCGAGACTACCACATAGTTTGAGTTATTTAAAACCGCTCAACAATTATTGAGATATCGCTAAACATAATAATAATAATGAAATACATACGTGCTCAGATAGTAAATTATACTATTAGGCACGCGCTACTAAAATATTTGAGAAATAAGCCGTTTTTTACATGAGCAGTGGAAAAGAAAAAATCCCGTGAAGTATGAGACGGACGCTGGTTCCGAGGATTACGTACTCCGTACGATCTAAAATAATTTATATATTTTTAGCAATTATACGGGAAGGTATAATACAAAAAAGAATTTTCGTCTTTTCTCCTGACGATTTGCTGTGTTAGCACCAGAAGTGACATCGGGCGAGTGATACTTTGCATCCGTTCATAGGCTACGTCAGCCGTATTACAAAAGGTGGGTTATAAATTGAATGCCTCCCTTGTTTTATAGACAGACAAATATCTTATAATACCTTCGAAATGTGGTATCGCAGGCTTGTGCTATAGTTTATTTATAGCACAAGCCTCCGATACGGAACATTTATTATATAACACTTAACAGCTACGGAACCCTAAACCGACCATCGCCCGATGTGTTCTTAATAAATTTTATTTTATTTGTTTTATAGCGCACTATATGAAAGTATGAATATCAACGTGAATGATTAATGAGACACTTATGTTAAATTGCGCCAGGTTACATCTTTATAAATAAAGATATATGGCTTTAAGTAATTCGATCAATAACAAATTGTTCAACATGGTAGTTGGGGAAATTGATATTAAACCTTCAACACCGTGGAATTATAGAATAATTTCTTGAAATGCATACCTTTCCATAAAATGTAACTTAAAATTTTTGTCTGCTGATACTTATGTTGAAAAAGTTGTAACTGTTTTGTTCGTTTATCTGTAGATTATACTCTAACATCTGTTTACTTTGTTATAATAGATTGACTAGGCGCTAGGGCATTTTACCTTTTTCTAAAGTTACTAGTAAAATCTAACAGGGCAAAGTTACGTTACGTTACACCCACTGTAAAATGACTTTAAATTTCACACAAAGACACACACAATTACCCGTAATACTTACTCTTATTACGTAGGTATGCCATAAGAACGAGTCAAAGGACAAACAGTCTAGCTTGAGGTTTCGCTGTGTGTACATACATTTAAAAATTTACAAAACATTATGTTATAGTATGACAAAAGCTGAAAACAGCGACTCCCTGGGGATGAAGTCGCTAGGCACTGCGCTAGGAATGAGAAGGGGTCCCACGACCGACACTTTTCATATGGCACGGTAACTGCTACGAATCAGGCAATTTGTGAACACATTTACTACGTGAGATGATATAAAAATTAGGCAAGTTATTATACAAATGTTCTGAAGGATCAAATTAAAATTGTGTATGTCCAAGATGTTTTTATAGTTATAGATACGTCTTTCACGCTCTAGAATGGCAATACGAAAGTAAGGTAATTGCCCAACTCGCATTCAGTTGGGCGCGCTCTTGCATCGCGTCTATACGTATTTCGCCACAAAACATGTATTAAGATATATATTCATCTCTTTCTAACGACAGGTATGTCCTATCATTTGTCACTTTGTTAGAGCAAAGTGTGATAATAAATAATTGTACATAGATATAGTAGTACTTACGCCATTTTAAAATACAATCATGTTGGTGTATAACGTTCTTTAATACGTCGCTGGTGTATGTAGCATAAATAGTACGATATGTATATACATGTCATATATGATAGGTAATAAAATTTTACGACCAAATGACGAGCTCGGTGGCGCAGTGGTGAAACGCGCAGTTACGCTACTTTGACACCAACGCTCGTGGGTTCGATTCCCACACAGGGCAAACATTTGTGTGCATGAACATGTCTGTTTGTTTTGGTCTGGGTATTTTCTATGTATAAAAAGTATGTATTTACAAAAAAAAAAAATGTATTTACGTATGTTTATCAGTTGTCTAGTACCCATAACACAAGCTTCGCTTACTTTGGGGCTAGACGGCGCTGTGTAATTTGTCAAAAAAAAAACTCTCAAACTGATGAAACAATTGAACTATTTTTTTGGGATAACGGTAACTTTGATTCTACTTGTACTTGATCGGATTTTTTTAACAGCTTATGCATCAGCAACTACGAGTAATATGAAATTGTTTTACCTAAAATGGAAAATTTGACAAGTGACCAATAGACAATATGCTATCGGAGCCAATTTTTTTTTGTATCTATAATAATGTTACTATGCTACTGTTATTTTTTTTTGTACCTATCATAATTTTACTATGCTACTGTTATTTTTTTTTGTATCTATCATAATGTTACTATGCTACTGTTTTTTTTTTGTATCTATCATAATGTTACTATACTTTGCTACTGATAGTGCGTTTTCAATTCAGTACTTCATTGTATACCATTGCAGCTACCTTTTTTATTACTTGCAAAGCCTTTCCTATTAGTATACGGATAGATTCTGTCCGTCTCGCTTCGTTCTGTCATATCTTTTTGTCTAACTGAGTCATTTTCGCCTTGCTACATTTGATAAAAAATCAAAGAAGCATGCTTGAAACCGAATCTCACTCCTATCATAGCACTTTATATGGTAGAAAAGCTTATTATTTTGATCGGCTCTCGATCAGAGAACTTAGATACAGTCGTAGCATTGTGGCCATTATCCGACAGTGAGATAATGGGTTTATGGTCGGTGCGTTTGTGTCACCATTAGACTTGAGGATTAGTTGTGGACCCTTTGAACATTTGTCACTATAGTCATGCACTTTTGGAATGTCAAAAAGAAAATATAAAGCGATTGGGAGATTGATTTAGAAACGCAAAAAAATATGATTACGAAATAAGTAGATACGCATACCTATAATATGTGAAAATTTGATACGTTACTATTAGAAATACCTCGTTTGTTCAAGGATTTAGGATAAAAGGGAAATGAAAATTCATTTTATGTATTCTACATCATTATACTTTACATAATTATAAATATGTACCGTTTTTTAATAGTTATTTTACACAACTGCAAGGAAATGCAAGTTATTATAACAATAGCGTACAATTGCATAGACAATTTATGACAATCCTTTATCATAATATTAAGAAACATTAGTAGGCAGTCATATGGATTACCACAACCATTTTTGTTGCAATTATTTCATATTTATATAATAATTTATATAGCCCAGTGGATAAAGAGCCATCTTTTCCATATATCACAAAGGTGGCAAACAACGGAACGGCATGCGTGATCATAAGCAGTTACCGTAGTCTATGGGCATTTATAACACCAGTGGTATCACTCCTGCGGTACCGACCCTGTAAAAACCTTATCACGCCTTTCTTGATGAACGCCATGCTATAGTCCCTCGGAAAAACCTCGGTTCACTACCGAGGTCATTCTACAACTTAATAGTTGTCGGTAATTAACTTCTCTGTGACCGCACAGTATGCGACCATTGCGGCTCCAGTATATGTGAATGAGCTTTTATCCGTCGGCAAGCTGTGCGATTGTAAAATGAGAGTGTTGGCATCATGTCGAACAACTCCTCGGAACACAACTCATTGTACCATCGGTAGATCACGCAAACAGAGCCAAAATCTCTTCTTGAACTCAAGGGTTCAATACCGTGTGTAAGTTTAATATCACGGACGATCCTCAGAGCTCGTCTTTGGACCGAGTCACAAGGTCCTACCTAGCATCCAGGTGGCCCCGCCCAGAAGTGACTACAGTACTTCTTATGCGGTCTGATTTAGGACTAATATAACAAAAGCTTTTGACCCGAACTAAAGTACTGTTCCAGCTATTGACCAGTTGGTCCAGGTTCCTAGTGTAGGCATGTACCTCGAAATTTGTGATTTCGGATTTATGATGTATATATAGGCACATCCAAATTTGTAATTAGTACTTGCTCAGCAATGAAGATAAACATGTAATAAAAAAATCATAGAAAATACCCAGACCAAGACAAACAGACATGTTCATGCACACAAATGTTTGTACTGTGTGGGAATCGAACCCACGAGCGTTGGTGTCAAAGTAGCGTCACAGCGTGTTCCACCACTGCGCCACCGAGCTCGTCGATTTAGTAGCACCAACTGGATTTGCTATAAATTTCGCTAGGATCTGCTCATTTCTACTATCTTTTTGAATCTTCGTGATTATTTTTATGCGAGCATTGCGCAAAAAGACCTCGCAGAAAGAATTCGCAGTGAAGATGAAATAAAGAGAGTTGGTATGAAAGTGAGTATCGACGTTACGATAAGAAGTTGGTTCGAACACATAGAAAGAAAACAAAATGTAAGAATGACAAAACAGATATACGAGTATAATGTCTAAAGTAGGATATGTAGAAGTCGACCAAGGCCAACACTTACCTACCATGACCAAATTGGTCGTGTATTGTCAGGAGCCGTAGAAACCGGTGAGCGAACAGGAAAAGAGCTATGAATGTCAAAAAAGCGATTGAGGTGTGTAAGGATCTAGTCATGCCCGCGGATCTCTTCGCCTCCACGACTTTAGATGGTAGATGGACAAGATGGTAGATGGTAGATAGATTGACATCTATTTATATAGAATTGTAATATAAATTTAAATAACCTTTATTGGCAAGCCACTTCTGATATTTCTTCTCCGCCAGTGGTCATTTACAAGTGCTAATAGTAAATATAAAAGTAGTACCGTTTATTGAAACTCGTCGGCGTCGACTTTAATGAACTTGGTTCCATTTTTTTATTTAAACAGTTTTATTTCACAACGCTTTAGTTTATCATTCCGTCGACATCTCCGTCGTAGTTATCAAATCTTTACTAAAAGGAACCATGAAAATCTTTTCAGAATTGACGAAGTAACCCTGTGAAAAGTCGGTTAATACGCACAGATAAATTTGGTTTTTCAAGAGTTTCCGAAAAGTATACACGCTACATCTGTGAAACTTATTTGGGACTTATGTAATAAAAAAACTAAAATTGTTCTGGAAGATGCCACGTTGAATCCTTATCGAATCCACCGATCCTGGAGAAACTCCACCGCCTGGTTGATAAAGTACTGTGGTCCACTGTACCATACATGAACTGAGAAAGGCGCGTAGTGTTGTATCTACTTTATACAACTCCAGCACCCGTTTCAGTCATGAATGGGACACCGAATTAAAGGCAGAATCCTTTAAAAAAATCCTTTCGAAAAATATAAATACCAGAATTTATATTTCAAAATACCTAACCTAACCTAAGAAATGTCGGGTTTACTCAGTCTCGGCAGTCGCTCCATGTAAAAATCAGTATCTGTACGAAATCTTTAGACTTAGGTAGCGAACCCCGCCATTGCGAATGGATTAGGAAACGAGATAACGCTAAGAAAAAGAAGAAGATCGAGCCTATAATACCATATTGTTGTACTGTCATTTGTATAATATGTATGTGCAAAAAAATTTGTCAAATTGAGAACCACTTTCTTTATGTCTATTAAAAAAGATAAATATCAACTATGGGAATGAATAAGATGTAATAAAATTCAATTTAAACTAAGAATGCGCAAACTTGCATTGCCAGAGGAACACCTGGCTCGTCAATTATAATTATAATAATTTAATTTTTTTTTTATTTGTCGGCCATTTTGACCATCCCGTCGAGTCCCGACTGCTATATATATGGCACTCGTTTACGACACATATATGGAGTACCTAACGGTACCACCGGGTTTCAACAGGGCGAGATAGGAATTGTTCATAGGAATTTAATTATTTTTTAGGAACACAACAACCCTCTAGGGAGTTATTATTTGGCTGCGGTTTCCTGTGAGGTGGAGGTACTTCCCCAGACGGGCGGCTTTGATGCGCCCTACTTCTCATAAAACATCTAGACCAAGACAAACAGCCATGTTCATGCACATAAATATTTGGCTTGTGTGGGAGTCGAACCCACGAGCGTTGGTGTCAAAGTCGCATCATTGTCGACTGAGCCACCGAGCTTGTCGTATTAAATTTTATTATACACAATAATAATTTAACAATACATACATGGTACGGCCACTCTTGGAGATTTTAGAAGGAAAACATTGTAAATAAACCAGCATGTTCAAGACGTTATGTTTCGAAATGCGACCTAAATTAAGTCTGGTTTTCTCTCTGGGTTGTGGTTGTCTGACGGTATCTGCACCAAATCTTGAGTCATAGGTAGTGGTCCTCGCCAATCCTAATGAAATAGGAAATAGGATAACGCTAGAAAGAAGAAGTCATGGTACAGCCATTCCAAAACACGGCCCAATAATAGCCTCACGCAGAGTAGTCAAATAACAACATCGCTGTTTCTGGTCAATATTATTTGATTTAACGCGAGAATCTACGACTGTTAATAAAAATATGTGTCAGTTAGGCCAATTACATATTATTTAGAAGTAAAGAATAAAGAAAGTATAACTTTCACAAACTAAATAATGAGCTTCGAGGTGCCTCTCATGCATATCTTCTAGCTGAATATTCACAAGAAAATTATTTTACCCTTATAACCAGTTTCAATTATGAATACAAATGTCGAAGTCTATGCACCATTCAAAATAATTAAACGTTTTAATGAGCAAGTTCATAACCACAACCAACGTTAAACGAAGTATGTGTATTCACAGTTTTAAATAATTCTCATCATAGTCTCATATAGAGAATGATAGCGTAATAAAACGTTAAATATATTCAGACGAAGCCCGGATTTAAATGGAATGGTCATGTTTTGAAACTTATAAGAATATTGAGCTCGACAAAAATGCCGTCCGATCCGATGCCACCGCAAAGAATTCTTGAACCAACTCGTAAATTGGGACGAAATAATTCCAGATACTATCATTTGTTGGTAATATAGACTTAGCTGAATGCTTTATGGGTTTTAGTTCTTTTATTTATAGACGAAACTTGTCTACAAGGGGGCTGGCATTTATAAAACTCAGTCATATAAAATTAAATTTATACGCGATTGACTTTATCTGTGGAATGTTTAGTTTTGGTAATAGGTTTATGACATAGGCATTTAATTTTATGTATAGTAGATATTTTAATCAATAAAACATGTGAGACATTAAATTTAATATTTTATATGTCCTAATATCCTTTATATCACACATGCTCTATGTAAAATACCAAAGCCACGGTTGTCGGGCGTGACCTACCTATTGGAGGTATTGTTAATTTTTTATAATTTCTAATTTTTTCCTAATATTCAGTTTTAATTCTTTGTCGCTTGTATGATTTTATATGTATCTAATATATATTTTTGTGGGTTACATTATCTGCGTAATACATTAATGCTGGTGGTGTTGAAACTTTAGCCAAGTCAGTTACTAAATAGTTTATAGGCGGACTTGTATGACCAAAGTTAAATTTAGAAGCAATTTGATACTATGTTTGGTCGCGCCGCCAGTTTGCTCAAGAGAACTAGCGCTGGCCGACAAACACGTGTGCGATTTCGGCACGATCTGGAACAGAAAATGCATTCAACCGTCACCGCTGCTGCTTCGGCTTTTGTAATCGCCTTTACTCATGTCAAATTTCTGAAACAGAAAGTGCATGTGACGGCTGCTTCTGTGGCTGTTCTGTTCCTGAGACGTGATTTGTAGTTTCATTGTTAGAACAACATTTTTCGAATGGCAAATCCATCGCGTTGCTATTCTTTGAGTTGGAGATGGAGTTGCCGTGGGTGAATGAAAAGATATTTATTCTATAGAATTAGATAATAGATTGTTAAATGAGGAATTATTGAATTTTTATGTTTTTACCCCGAATGATCAATTAGGGGTAAACTAACATTTAGTTTTATTTCTTTGTTGTTTTACCTATTTTTGCGGGTTATATTGGCTGGGGGTTATTGGGCTTTGTCTATAAGATGTTCAACAAAGAGTGGCCTTGCTGCGAAGTTGTTGTTGTGAGGAGGCGATGGTGTTCATTAATTGTGTTTGAAAAATACTACCATTTTCACCGATATAAACGCATTGTAAATCGTGTTATAGACTCCGATATTATGTGGGATTTTATCTTTACTAATACAAAGCGATATGATTGAATTTGAAAAAAGTTTATATGTATGAGAGACTGGCTAGTTATAATCTGTTTTGAAAATATGATTATTTATAAGTAAAAATAGGTACGTTCCAATTTCATAATTTCCCTCTACATTTTTTACGAGCTAATTTAAATTATCGTGTCTCATTTAAAAATGCAGATCCATTTTTCAATGAGAAAAGATAATTTAAATTACCTCGCGATTGAAAATTTCAACAACATATCACGGTTCATGAGATACAGCCTGGTGACAGACGGACGGACGGACAGCGGAGTCTCAGTAATAGGGTCCGTTTTTACCCTTTGGGTACGAAACCCTAAAAATATTTACTTATAGAACATGCTTTCACAGAAAATAAATATTTAAGGGGGCTCCCATACAACAAACGTGTTTTTTTTTTGCCGTTATTATAGATAATGGTACGGAACCCTTCGTGCGCAAGACCGACTCGCACTAGGTCGGTTTTCTTTTTATTTTCGCAAAACTTTCTGAGTGTGCTACGTATTTAAATGTATTAGCGATCGCCTGGTGGTCGAAAGTCGACCATAATTTATTTAATTTTTAAGTTTGAATATTTGAAACTATGACTATGACATTATCATAATTATCATTATTTTTGATATTCAGTAAGACTATAGACAAATAATACTTGAAGATCAATAATAGTCGTATTAATCTGTTCTCTGTTTGACCACAGACTTTAACCATAAACAAAAGAGTATGTATATATGTGTTTGTGTGTCAAATGTATGATAGTGTATGTAAAGTCTTTTTTATTAATTTAACGTATTTTCCAATCATTATTATAAACAAATTTAGCTTTCTGCACTTCTTCTCCACATAAACTTTAATTGTGCAAAATTTCATACTTCTCCGTCCGCGTAATTTTCGTAAAAAGTGGTACAAAGTTTTTGCTTTACGTATTATTATAATTGATATTGCTTTCTTATGTCAACTCTTTTGTTTGCAATTTGTCCGGTGAATATTTATAGAAATATTTGGATGATGATTTTAAATCGCTTTATAAGAAAAAATACCACTAAATCAAAAATTCGGAGTTGGGTTTTTATGAAACTGTCTAGTGGTTTAAATTGTCGATATATTATAGAAAATATAAGGTCTTACAATTACGAGAAGTTGTCCATATGAATTCATAATGCATTTATTAATTCATGTATATAATTGGGTATATACAATGAGAATATTAAATACAGCCAATGATTCATTCATATTGGCACGGGAACATAATTTGTTTTATCTATATCACTCAACGTTTAGTTTCATAATAGTTGCAACACAATTGATAATATTAGCACACTTTCTATAACTTCACGCCAAATCCTTTACGGGGCAGGCCGAGAGAACCGAGCACCACGCGATTCGATCCTTACATACCTCACTCGCTTCTTTAATATTCATTGCTCTTTTCATGCACGCTCGCCCACGATCAATTTGATCATGGTAGGTAAGTCTTGGTTTTCCTCGGCTCCTACATCCTTTCACTTTTGCATTGTATATCTGCTTCGTCATTCTTTTATCCTGCATTCTTTCTACATTTCCGAACCAACGGAGCATGCCTCTTCTTATTTTAACACCGACGCTCTCTTTTAGACCAACTCTGCTTCTAACCTCATCATTGCGAATACGTTCTACAAGCGTTACGCCATACGCATTTCAACCGCGTTTATCCTACTTTCATGCTTTCTCTGCCATACCCAGCTCTCGCTTCCAAAAGTAAGCGTTGGGACCAGCACTGCATTGTGTATAGCCAGCTCCGATTTCAGGCTCAGGTTTCTACTGCCAAGAAGTTTTACCAACGCTCCATTCATACTATTCCCAGCACTCACTCGCCTTTCTATGTCTGCGGTGTACCTTCCATCCCTGCTGAAAGCGCATCCAAGATATACAAACTCATCCACTTGTTCCAACACTTCATGATCTACCTTAATCCTTACATTGGTTCTGGTTTCTTCTCTTTCAAATACCATTATCTTTGTTTTCTTCGCATTCAATAGCAAGCCGTTCTTCATACATTCGTCTTTCGTCATTGTGACTAGTGTTTGCAGCTCAGATGGTGTTTCTGCTAATAGGACGGCATCATCTGCATACAGCAGACAGTTCACCACTACGTCACCCATGCGTAATCCTACATTCGTCGATCTCATTCTCTGTAGACAACTATCGAGATACAGAATAAACAGCCTAGCAGACAACATGCAACCCTGTTTGACACCAATTTTGACATCAAACCAGCGTGACATGTTGCTATCTATTCGCACACATGCTGAGCAATTCTTGTAGGTGGACTGCACACCATGAAGCAGTGAGCCGTCAATTCCATATCTCGGCAATATTCACCACAGTTACTTTCGCATAACCCTATCAAATCAAGATCCACATAATCGCAGAAAACCTTTTGGTCTGTCGCCAGATGCTTCTCTACGATATTGCGGAGCGAGAAAACTTGATCCGTACATCCCCTTCCATTTCGGAATCCTCCCTGTGCCTCCCACAGCATTTCGTCAGATTTTACCCTCATTCTTCTTTCAATTATCTTTCCGTATACTTTTGCTGCTAAGCTGATCATACTGATGGCCCTATAGCTGCAGTCCATGCGTGATCTCTTGCCTTTATACAAGGGTACGATGACTGCGCGTCATCAGTCCATTGGGACCCTTCCAGTTCTCCAGCATAGGTTGCATAAGTACCAGAAGGCGTCCCAGACGTAAGTGCCACCTAGTTTGATCATCTCAGTTGTGATCATATCAATTCCCGCTGATTTTCCATTTTTCAAGCTTCGTATCGACCATTCTATCTCATCCATAGTTATACCTTCATCGGACGTCGTCAACGTGGAGTGAGCATCTGACTCACTCTCATTGCCAGCGTACGAGGCATATTCATACATTTCTTCAAAATATTCACTCCACCGTTCTAACACTTTGTGTGTGTTTGAGTGTTTGCAAGAATGATACCAGCTTTAGACTTAATCTTGTTCATACTGGATGCCGACGAACAACCCCGAGACTTCTTTACCTCTCTCCAAAAGTTTGGCATTTGCCTCCAAGTTTTTCGTCAGCCTCTCTTCCTCATTCATAATTTGTCTTTCAGCTTCTCTTTCACTAAAGCCTTGGTTTCATTCTTGCATAGACGGTATATTTCTTTCTTCTTCTCTCTCATACTTTCATTTAAGGATGAAACATAATCCAGCCACGCTATCCTCTTTCTTGCTACGGAGGATTCAACCGCCGCATCCCACCAGGCATCTACTTAATGTTTTATGCCTTTTTGCGCATCTACATACTTCTTTTGCACTATCCACCATACTTTCTTTCAGAACTTTCCAGCAATCATCCACATCTGTCTCGGAAAGACTTGCATTTGCAAGTCTTTCGCTTACCAGATGTACATACATTCTCCTTACATATTCATCTTGCAATTTTTCACTTCTTATCCTTTCATGATCTCCGAAAGGGATACACACTCGCCAATGCCTCCACTTTCTGAAAAGTCCCACAAACCGGCTTACCACCAGGTAGTGGTCCATTTCAAGAGTGGGACCTCTAAAGGCTCTTGTATCCATTATAGTTTTTCGGAGACGTCTATCAATGATAATCAGATCAATCACACTGTTTTGGTCATTACTAAGTGTAAAGTCCACTTTCATTACTAAGTATGTTATTTATATGAAAACATGGAAATGATTATTAAAGGAGGATTATTGAGTTTCTGCGATCGAGTAAGGTTACACTGGATCTCCTGAGGATTTGCTACGTCAGCAACGTGTTTCGCAACATACGAACTTTTTACTGCTTATATTGTAAGCGTCATGCATAACTACGAGACTAGAGAGTCGTATACAACGTCGAGAGGCATACTGTCCACCTGATGCAAAGTGGTTACCGTAGCCTATGAACGCTGGCATTAAGTATCACTCGCGCATTGCCACTCTGCTACTCTAGCAACACAGCTACTCATTGAGCTTACTAGTGATCTCACTCACTCCCAAGAACACAACTATCCAGGGAATTGTTATTTGAGTGCGTTTTTATGTGAGCTGGAGTGTACCCCAAAATGGCTGCTTTAATGCGCCCCACCTCTCTTAAAAAGACCAAAACAAACAAATATGTTCAAGCACACAAATGTTTGTACTGTGCGGGAATCGAACCCACAAGTGTTGGTGACTAACTAACTTTACTAAGTTACTAACTACTTCGCCACTGAGCTCGTCACTTTTCTCCCCTATTTATTCATGCGATATTGTGATTCAAATTCGCGTGGTGAAGCTAGTTGATATTAAGTGCACGAATCCAAACATTTTCAGATATGTTAAATTTTCAGTCAAGTTAATTATACCATTACCTATGTATGATATCCGTTTATACAACAAACAGCCGACCGCGTGGTAACTACTAACGTAAGTTTACATCAGAACAAGGTTTACGTTCTATTTATATGTAGACGCTATTAACGACTCCTGAATTAATCCTATAACTTGCCGTTTGAACCGAATGATAGTAAATATTTATGTAGCTCTCAAACAGTTAATAGGTTTCTGAGTCATCCTACAACTTGCGAAACCGCTCAAAGGCTTTCTCAGTTAACAAAGACATAGTTTGTCAAAGATCACTATTTGTGTTATTGTTTACAACACAACCACATAGACAAGCCTTTGTTCTCAATTGCAGACAAACTAAATTTTCATTGAAAACCCTTTACAGCCAGTCAATTACTCTACCGTTCGTTGCGAATTTGTTCCGAAAAACAACGGAATGTCGGCAATAAAAGAGTTGAGACTGTTAGTTTTATTGTATTATTGCATGATTTATGGGCAGTCTACAGTGTTGCACGGGTTTTGTCGTTAGTGGATGGCACAAAGGATCTCGTTGCGCGGTCGCAGCGAGTGGGGTATCAGTTTTGCGGAAATTATGTTTAAATAGAATTTTTATTATTCCATACTGATTTATTATTGCTTAAAAACGTGCAAAATAATAATATATCGTATTAATGTTCCGCCCCCTAAAGGTAAAATTAATGCGACTTCGTGTGTCCAACCGTTTAATTGTCCGTTATTATACTGTGGTTCATAGAGTACCTACAGTAGATCCTAAATTTCGAGGCTTCACATAAATAAACTTGCCGGTAAGCTCAGCTTTCTTTCTTCTTCTTTCAGCTTCAGCTTGGTCTGCCTGATGGTAAGCAGTTACCGTACCGTGACATTTGCAATACTAGGGGTTGTCAGTCTTGCGCTGTCAATCCTGTAAAATCTCCTCACACCTTTCTTGAAAAACCCCATGCTGTTGTCCCTAGGGAAAACCTCGGCAAGGAGCTTATTCTAAAACTTAAGAGTTCTCGATAGAAAATTCTCTGGAATCGCACAGCACGAAACCATTGCGGCTTCAATATATGAGGATGAACGCCCAGCCGTCAGCGAGCGGTGGGATTCTACAGTGAGGCTGTTAGCATAATGTCGAACAACTCCTCGAAACACCTCCCATTGTATGATCGGTAGAAAACGAAAAGAGAAGCAATATCTCTCCTTAAACTCAACGGCTCAATAGCATGTGTGAATTTAAGTTTACCAATGATCCTTACAGCTTGTTTTTGCACCAAATCCCAAGGTATCCAGGTGTCCCCGCCCAAAGGTGACCACTTAACAGTACTCCATATGCGTTCTGACTTGAGACTTATATGATATAAGTATTTTCCCCCGAATCGAAGCACTGTTCGACACTGTTGAGCTGTTGCTGCTGACAGCTTGATCTTCTCCTTCAGGTGACTTCGGTACTGAATATCGCTGGAGATCTAGATTCCAAGATTCCCAAATGTCTTGGTAATGGTAAGTGGCATGTTCTAGAATTGAGGAACCACATCATACGTATTATTGTACCAACATGCTGGCGTAAACTTAATGTATTGATATAAATTTAAGAGATTGACAATTTGATAGGATACCTGTATTGGCAAATTTATTTCGTCATTACTTCTTGGCCCACGATTATTTCCGAAATGCTAGCAGATTACATAAGAAAAATAAAGACAATTGAAAATATAATAAGATTATATTTTAAGAATGTAAGACGTGTATAAATGCGCACAAGGCGCTTTTTAGAAAGCAATAAACAGTCTCAGAAATCATCAAAAATTCTTACCATAAATATCCTTGTGCTGTCCAAGATATATATGGAAACCCGAGTTTGTGAGACCAACTTGCTTTTGACCAGTTTTGATTTTGTATTCCTACCTACCTATTGAGCGCCTATCGAAAGGGTTTAGGAGGACAGATTTGGTGACGATCACGTAACAGTAAGAATATTCTCTGTGACATTACCACATACCACGTCAACCCTTACTCATCCCACTGCAAAGATACGGGTCTCCCTTCAACCGAAGGGGTTTAGAGCATACTCCACCACGCTGCTCAATTGCGGATTAGCGGAGGCCTGTTTTCAAGCCGCCTAAGGGCCACTTACTTAGCTTAACGACTGTTGTCTATCGACAACAGCCGGGACCGATGGCTTAACATGCCCTCCGAAGCACGAAGATACCCGAGATAGATAAACACATCCATAGACAGGCTGCGGGCGACGTTTGCTTAACCTGCGTGTTTTAGTAGAGTTACATTAGTAGAGGCAAAAGACTAAAAGTGTATTAGTAGAGTCAAGTGACTAAAACTTGAGCATCTATATATAATATCAAGAAACTTGGACCGAGCCCATTACAAAAACGAAAATTCAAGACAGACTTGACAGACTAAATGTTAGTACTACAAATTTCTCGATATCTCTCTTGTGCACCGCTATGAGGTATTTTATTTACTAGTAAATTGGCGGTTGACAGCTGGTAGTTTCGAAAGAAACGCAAAAATGTGTTTCCTTCTGAACTATCAATTCTTATGGTTCCCGGTTTATGTGTGATCCTATGGTACAGATAATTTAAACTGTTCCTATGGATCTGATCTAAAGCAACATATGTAAAGCACATGCAATGACAAACGGGAACTTAAATTAGAATAGAATAGAATAGAATACTCTTTATTGCACCAATGACAAATACATACAGAACACACGTAAAAAGAAAACAAATGTACAATAGGCGGTCTTATCGCTAAAGCGATCTCTTCCAGACAACCATGACACGAAAAAAAAACATACATATATAAAAAGTAGGTAGGTGGCGCATTTAAGCAAGTACAATTTTCACTTAATATATTGTATACTTATATACAACGAATTACACATTCTAACAAATACAAAAAATAAAAATAATAATGGAAAAAATAACAAAGTAGCAAAACATAACAGAAGACCAGATCATACAATAATATTCACATAAAGGTAATGGCAAATATATATATATATACATATATAGTACCATAGTTACATGGAGAGATAGTGAGATTTTACCATATTTTTAAAGGAAGCTAAGGATTGTGCACTGCGTATAGAAATTGGCAACGCATTCCAGAGTTGCATAGCTCGTACCGAGAAGGACTTAGTGTAATATTGTGAAGAGTGAGATGGCGTTATTAGACGAAGGGAAAGAATACTGCGTGTACTGCGATCACTACGATCTCGTACCTCACTGAGAAAAACAAAACGTTCCTTTAAGTAACTGGGAGAAGTAGGGTTGAAGAGAATAGAATAAAGAAGAGAGACAATGTGCCAGTTACGACGTAACTTGATAGGGAGCCACTTGAGCTGAGTGCGAAGTTCGGAAACATGATCATATTTGCGAAGCCCAAATATAAATCGAATACAGAGATTTTGAAGGCGCTCAAGTTTGTTTAATTGGTCTTCAGTGAGGTTAAGGTAACAAGAATCAGCATAGTCCAGAATAGGGAGGAGCAAGGAATGTGCAAGTGAAATTTTGGTATCGATAGGGAGAAAATTACGCAACCGCCGAAGGGAGCCAGCAGCTGCAAACAGTTTCCTGCTGACGTGGGCTATTTGCACCGTCCAGGAAAAGGTTCTATCAAAAAAAATGCCAAGGTTTTTGACACTCTCGCTATAGGGAACATGACTGACATTAATGTGTATACAAAATCAATATTAATATTTTGTTCCAACTAAAAATATATCGTACCTACTTACATAGTTTTTGTGTCAATTCTATAATAACACGCTGGTATTTGAATCTTTTCAATGCCCGTCTAATCTCGATACTGTGGCATCTACGGTTGGCCGGGATATCGTCTTCTTGGATCAAGACATGTCAAACAAAAGCTTGTAAGTGTTATTGCATTATATTGATACGACGCCTACGATCTGCCGTCTGCGGTACAGAGTAAAAATATTTTTAGACTGCTGATCACAGATAAATTCAGTTCTTAAAACACTACATCATACAATGGGTGTGTACTCGTATGAAACAATACAATGATGTTTCTAAGTGTTTTCAACTGCATAAAATGTTGATTGCCCGATAAATAAACACTAAAATTAACTAACTGATACTACATTATGAAATTCTTAATATTGCTCTTAGCTAGTTATAGTAGATATCTATCACTCTTCTTGGCATGCTGAATTTCTAATTCATGTTATATTACAGCTACAACATTTTTATAAATAAACATTTGTTTTCAATGTCCTTTTATTTCACCGACGTTCGATTTTTCACCATATCTTTGTTTTTGTGACCATTAACAGATTTTCGAGTACGAATTTCGTCGTGATATTAGCATGGAGTACGGAATAATAACGTGTATGGATCAGGTATCCTTAGTTTTTTATACTCCCTTAAGCAGTTATCATAGCTTAGAGAATTGCAACAACAGGGCGTCACTCGTGCGCCAATAAAACATTAAAAATAAAAATTTGAGGGTCGACACCCTCAGAGCTTTTATCGCTTCTGTTCAGAGAACTTTGATCTCAAGAATGAGCCCAGTGGCCGACCGGAGACGAAAGTCGAAACGAAAAATCGAAAGTTACTGTTAAACCAGATTCATTTGAAATCACGTCGAAATTAGCGTGTAGTATACAGCCTGTGGTGTAAGTATAAGTATAACGATACTGACTCATGTACTTCAAACTGCGAAGGTATAAAAGCTTGGAAAGTAGACGCCGGATAAACCAGCTCAACAATAAAATCTCGTCGAAGCTGGTCTTTATTTCTTGAAAACACAAATGGACCGTCATTTATTATTAAAAAATAATACCGTTCCAGACTTAATAAAATTTAGTAAACTGATTCGTCACGGAACATAATGAACTGGGAAATTATAGATCCGTATCTATTTTGACAGATTTGAGTAAAATACTCGAAAGGATAATGCTTGATCTATTGTTCTATTAAAAAGACTAAGTGCACAATATTTTTATGCGTTAATTGCAGATGTAGGTTGGAATAGAAGTCCCCCCCCCCCCCCCATTTAAACACTTGCCAGTAACCTCAGCTCCGCCGCTATGTACTTAATTAGGAGAATTAAGGAATTGACAGATGTGACTACCGTGTTCAGGCGATTTACAAAGCAGAACAGTTACTTTCACAGCGTTATGTGGTATAATATACTGTTGTGAGGACAAGCTGTTATTGAAACAATTTTTATATTACGAAAAGTGCCTAAAAATTTGTATATTGGGCTCCAGGCAATGTGCAAAACAATAAATAAATATCCTCTCTGTTCCCTTTCAACATATTTATAAAAAACACATAGTACGCTCGTAACAATATAAAGTCTATCTGTCTATTTCGTCACGTCAACTCGGTCCTTACACAACTGACTTACTTGTTCTTCTATATTTTATAATAAAAGTCATTTTCAAAATTCTGTTGAATATATATAGTGCAGTGTCTTGCTAATCCATTCCTTGATGTATTTATTATTTGTTTCTACACTAAATTGCCTGAAATAGTTCTGTCCTATACTGACAATATTCAAAAGGCACATTGAAAATGCTTACTACAACATTGATTATATATGACTGACAAGACGCCTGAAAATATACATTACATTATTGTATATTTAATTTTATCATATGACATTTCGTGGTCCCAATTTTTGAAATTTGCCCTTTATCATTGAGAATTTTAAGCAAGCCATGAATTTGCATGATTCAATTTTTTACTACTACTAATTTTTTCTCGTACTAAAGCTAAAGTTCGTTAATAAAAAACATGAAAGAAATCTGTCAACAAACAGAGGAGAAAAGGTTGTTAACTCTTTCGTCATCTCCTATTTATACATATTAAGTGTCTTTCGGCATTTTCTTTGCCAAGGGCTATTTTCGAAATTCTAGTAGATAAAAAAAGGACAATAAAATCTATTAGAATAAGTGAGTTCGTGATGATAGATACATTTATAGTCTATAAATAAAGATGCAGATTATAAGCCTACACTATACATTCGGTGTAACTGCGTAGTTTAAAAAACTATTTGAATTTAGCAAGAAAAATAAACTTTCAGTCCTGTCTACAAAAAAGTCGCACGACAGTTTATTATACCGTTAAAGAAATATAAATATTTATTTAAGTAAACAGTAGCACTGAAGATTGGGAATTCAAAACAGACAGTTTAGCATTTTTTGTGGCATTATCTAAAAATAATGCGACACATTCGTTCCGAGATCTTGGTATCGCTTTTTTTACAATTCATCGACAATGCTGACTAATGCACTATACGTGTTCCTCGTTTATACACGTGTAAATATTTGTCGATGGAATATATTATACACTATTGTTTTATACTCTCACTCAGCTACAACCGACTTTCCAACTTGTACCATAGATGTGTACAGTTATCGGCAAAAGTATTTATCGCTTGTATTTCTTTTTCTTAAAACAAATGTATATGAACTATAAACAGATAGAACATTATTAGTCGTTACCCATGGCCTTATTTGCGTGGCACTTAGGTTTTAGAAAGCTAATTTTCCCGTCTTTCGTTTTAGCGCCAAAGATTGATATCTGTATTGACCCTTATTTATTTATTACCCATAATTAAATAATGGTCAACCTAACAATTATGTACATTTTGCTCGTACCACAGTGTTTCCATCTCTAGTATAATAACACTGTGCCCATCCGCTGTATGGTAGGGTCGATCAGCCGAGCGTAGAGACAACTCGACTTTGATGAATAAATAATTTTGCTCGCAGCCCACTGCTGGGTCCTGCATTCGCATTCATTGATCCCCTAATTGTAAGACCAAATCGACTACAGTGATTCCGTACTGAGCACCGTGCTTACTATAAGGTACACCGTACACTTGTTTGTCATCTTCTAAAGATAAATAAATGTTTAACTCAATAGAACGTAGTCTATGTCATATGTCCTGTAATTCTAAAATGCGTAAGTTTTATTTCTTTGCCTTTATTCCTGATTTCGTGTCTATACATATTAATTTTCAGTCCCTATTTCAAGATTCTTAGTTTTCCAATTCTTTTTTCAATTCTTGTTGTTTTAATTAAAGAAACTTCGAATGTCCACTCGACGGCGTCGTTGCGCGTGTCACTCTAACCAAACACGCAGTGTTAAGCAATATCGACCGCGTTGGTCCCGGTTGTTGCCGATA
This sequence comes from Pyralis farinalis, assembly GCA_947507595.1. NCBI lineage: Eukaryota > Metazoa > Arthropoda > Insecta > Lepidoptera > Pyralidae > Pyralis > Pyralis farinalis. The sequence continues at coordinate 11,746,842 of OX382273.1, forward strand.
GATGACAGTAGTTAAGCTAAGTCAGTGGCCATCGGGCGGCTTGAAAACACTAGCCTCCGCCAATCCGCATTTAAGCAGCGTGGAGTATGCTCTAAACCCCTTCGGATGAAGAGAGACCCGTATCCCTGCAGCGGGATATATAAACTCAAATATAATTCCTTTTATATTATTGTCTTCCTGAATATTGCCGGATTTACGATACAACCGACAAAAGTGTTCAAGTTTGAACTTCATTTTTTTTTTTTATACAAATTCGAAAGACAGGCAATCCTATCTAATAATTACCAATGAACCTATGAACGCTTGCAATACATTAACTATTGCTGTTAACACAGCAACTTCTTAGGAGCTTGCTGGAAACCTCACTCACTCGGAGCAATACAACAGGTCTGCGATGTCATCATTCCACTGTTAAGAACATTTCATCGCGTACGCTCGTGGGTTCGATTCCCACACAAGACAACTCCTTAGAGGGTTATTGTGTTCTTGCGTGTGAGTGAGGTCACCAGTAAGCTCCCAAAGAGTTGCTGTGTAAGCAGCAGAGGAGGCATAATTAATATATCGCAAGCGTTAATACACTACGCTTTCCATCAGGTGAACTGTGTGCTTGTATGCCTCCCAACGTAGTATAAAAAAAAAACATTACATACATAGGTGTAAAGGCGTACAAGGGATTAAAAGTAGGTTCAACATTTTTTGCTGTGATACAGCATGCAAATATATGCTTCGTTATTAATTATTAACAATCGTTAATATTAATTTTGTTTTAATAAAATATAATATGTATCTATCTATCTATAACTTCACGCCAAATCCCTTGCGGGGTAGCCAGAGAGAACCGAGCGCCACGTGACTCGATCCTTACACACCTCACTCGCTTCTTTAATATTCATTGCTCTTCTCATGCACGCTCGCCGGTTTCTAAGGCTCCTGACATCACCTTCTGATAGAGTACAATCAATTTGGTCATGGTAGGTAATCTTGGCTTTCCTCGGCTCCTACATCCTTCCATTTTTGCGTTGTACGAGTATATCAACTTCGTCATTCTTTCATCCTGCATTATTTCTACATGTCCGAATTAACGGAGCATGCCTCTTCATATTTTAACACCGACGCTATTTTTCAGACCAACTCTAAAATATATTATACAATCAATTATCATATCAGCCATGTATTCATTTATGTTGTAATAGTATTTGCTAGTCAGTAACCTTTTAAATCTTAATTTAAACAGATTTGCACTTAGTTCTTTGTAGCTTTTTGGAATTTTATTAAAAATTTTTGGAGCCATACACATCATGATCTTTTGCAGCATAATTGTCTAGGCAGGCGGCAAACAAAGTCTATTTTTGTTGCGTAGATTTCGAATGACTTTGTCACTTACTTGAGGCAATAGATGCGGATTACTTCTGACAAAACGGAAGCGTAAGAATCTCATGCTTTACAAATAGTAGTTTACAGCTCTCAGTAGTTTGAAGGCCAAACATACGTCGTATTAGGTGGAGGTATTTCCCCAAGCGAGCAAATTTGATGCGATCTACCTCTCTTAAAAATATCCAAACCGAGATAAACAGACATGCATATTCATTCATTTACGCACATAAATGTTTGATCTGTGTGGGAATTGAACCCAATCGTCAAAGTAGCATTGACATTGACCCATAGTCAACACTCCGCCACCGAGCTCGTCAAAACTAGCTTCTACCCTACGAATAAGTAATTCGTAGCTTCTACCTATGATTTTATTAGCGTGAAACCAACAGACATTAAAAGTATGGATCATATACTATAACTAGTAGTAGTAGTTTCGTGTTTTCAGTTCCACTATTGAAGTGTAATATCGAATTGATTGATACTTAACTTTAGGTGCCAAGTATTGAACAAAAAATACATAGGACAGACATCGCATAATAATGATGCATTGGCAGATATGAGAATGTTGTCGACTCAACAAAATATTTTTTCTATTCCAGTACTTCATATGCGAACATCTGTGACTCTACAGAATATTTCAGAATGGTATAAGTCATTTCTACCCAAAAAAATAGAACAGGTTCCCTAATTATCTTTTGCTGTTTTGTTGCATAGGTATTAATTCATCTGTGTTATTTTCCTTTGACCTTTTCGGTGTAATTTAATGGTATTTAAGACTAGAATTAAAGTGCATTTCAATAAATAATTTATTATTGAAATATAATATATTTATTTTTTTAACATGCTTAAAAATATATATAAAATACTCCACGCCTTGTATTTCAATAAATAGACAAGGTGTCCCCGTGATACAAGAGGTTTCGTACATGGCTACACATTTTTGTAACTGACTGTAATAATTTTATAACTATTATGAGACTCATAAAACTGGACCATTCGCTCTATAATTAAAACTTGTTTTAGTTATAAACGAACAACTAATTCATAAAACTGTCACTAGTTCTAGGTCTTAAATCAACATAATTATATGTTTAGACGTCTGTTATAGTTTATCTCCCTACCTCTAGAGGCGATGTATCCACGTTCTTATAGAGTTCTTTACAATGTAACCGCAGAACCGCTTCAGGCTACTAAATGCTACTATAGACATAAAATATAATGCTTTTTGTGTCTTCACTACCATCTAAATCCAATCGGCTAACTTTGCATCGTAAGCGTTTACGAACAAGATTGAAATTGGCTTGAGTCAGTGTACGAAAACTACATTCAATTTGTTAGGGTGAGTTTACATAGGACCCAAAGTGCAACGTCGGGACAAACATTAGGCTTTGTGCTGCTCATGGAAAGGGTAAATATTGGTCCTTTACTTCGGAGAAAAATGCGTTTTGGTAACGTTCGGGCCGATGTGTACTGTTTTCGTTATAAGAATTAAGGGCGGTGTGTGCTTGCCGCTTTTGTTGTTCTCTATTATAATGCGTTGTTTAAATTTGAGTACGTTTTGATGGCCGCCGCCCGCCGGGAAGCGGTCGATACAAAATTGATCGCACATTAATTAGCAGGCCAATAAAAGGTACTATTTATTTTGAACGGAAGCCGCTTTTGATGCGTTTCTATAAGGTATTTGGTGCCGGTATTTTTGTACGTTTAAAATTAGTACACATTTTACTTAATAGAAAGCCGTGAGGGATGACTTAAGAATTGAAATAATAATAATAAGTCTTTTAATAAACAGTTACTACGTGGAATTCGGAACTTATGCTTCATTATTATATGTATATGAAAACGGTATCATTAGGTCGACCCGTATGTATTAAATTTTTTTGTCGAGCTTGGTGGCGGATTGTTTAACAATGCTACTTTAACACTCGTGGGTTCGATTCCCACAGAGTACAAAATGTTATGGACATAAACATGTCTCTATATCCAGACATAGAGACATAAACATGTCTCTATGTCTGGACATTTTCAAGAGAGGTAGGTGCAACAAAGTAGCTCTGAGAAAGTATCTCCACCTCACAGATAACCGTAGCCAAATAACAACTCCACGGAGAGTTGTTGTGTTTCTGCGAGAGAGTGGATTACCAGTATGCTCCTAAGGAATTGCAGTGGTATCAGCAATATACTTTATGTATTGCAATGATTGCCAGCGTTCTTGGAATATGTTCGGAATACATTGAACCAATCAGTTGGAGCGAATGTACCACAGTCGAACCCCCAACAGAAGGAAGTGTACGATACGTTAACGAAGGCAATTGATGATGGAAATGGCTTATTTTTCCTCGATGCGCTCGGTGGAAGTAGGTAGACATTCCTCATTATTGAATTTGCCAATTTCGCCCACTTATCGCAAGATATCCGAAATTGCAGTTGCTTCTTCTGGGATAGCGTGTGTCATGTTACTAAAAGGACGCAAAACGACTAATACAGCATTGAAATTATCGTTAAACCTTCAAATGACTGAAAAACCGACATCCGACGTTGCAGAACACTCAGCACATCCCCTATTTCTACTGCCAAGCAGCTTTATTTATATAGCTGTGTTCCGGTTTGAAGGATGAGATATGGCAGAGAAATTACTGGGTAATGTGATGAAACAGCCTTAGATCACAAGATTGGCAGCGCGCGACCACCGCTTACCATCTAATGCGGTCCGAGTGCTTGTTTGCCAATCTAGTTGTCTAAAAAACGCAAGAACCAAAGTTCAAAGGTAACAAGTAAAATCATCATCATGTTGCAAGCATTCATTTAACGATCTGGGTAATGACTCGAGATGTTTTGGAGGCACAATGGTTCTAGTGCCCGACGATTTCCGCCAATTACTACCAGGCATTTCAAGATCGACAGCTGTCATCGAAATAAACGCTTGCATCAAATCATCGACTCTGCGGCACTATGAGACGAAACTTTAACTGACGGCAAACACGCGAGTTGCATTACTAAACGATCCATCTGCCGCAGGTTTTTTCAAGCAATTACCGAGTATAATGGTGATATTCCTGTCGATGAATCTAACGGATTGATTTCGTTTCCGCCAAATTTTGCAATTTCTTCTCAATGAAGGACGAACTCATCAACAAAGTGTTTACGTGTTAACAAAGTGTTGATGACCAGGAAAATCACAATTGGATGAGTGAACGAGTAATTCTTGCGGCAAAGAACCAAAATGTAGAACATTTCACCTTCACAATTCAAAATTAAATCGTTAGTCTAATGCAATCCTTCAACTCTACCGACTACGAATATGTAACAAACCAAGATGAAGCAACCAGCTATAATACAACTGAATGTGTAAACTTATTGGATCAGCCACATTTGCCCCCTTACAATTTATAACTGAACGTTAGCTCGGCAGTCAATTCAACGAAGGGTATCGACTCGAATACAACTCCTTCAGAAGTCAATTCCAAAATTTCCTACTCCTACAAATTTCTTCTGCTTAAATTCGTTGTGAGTTCCAAGGCAGCTGTAGTTTAACCCCCGGGACAGCAATGGACTTCACTGTTTATTGCCTTTTTGGTGGTCACCGCTGTTAATTCTGGGTACACAGGAGACACAGTGGTGGGTATGAGTGGTGATCTTGTCCTCCAGCAAATAGCTTAATATGAAGTAGTACAATCATGGTAAATAAATCATTTTGTTAGCTTCAATAGTATAGTAGTTGTATTATACAAGTCTCAAATCAGACCGCACATGGAGTACTGTAGTCACCTTTGGGCGGGCGCACCTGAATACCAGCTAGGACCTTGTGACTCGGTTCAGAGACGAACTGTGAGAATTGGCGGTGATCCTAAGCTTACAAATAGCATTGAGCCCTTAAGTTTAAGGCGAGATTTTACCTCCCATTGTGTGTTCTACAGTTCTGTGATTGTACAACGGGTTGTGTTCTGAAGAATTGTTCTATATGAAACCGACAGCTTCTTTTTACAACCGCACCGCTTGTCAATGGCGGAGAGTTCACCCTCACACACCGGAACCGCGGTTCTCTGCTGTGCGGTTCCAGCGATGTTGAATGTACTCCCAGCCGAGGTTTTTCCCAAGGGACTACAGCATGGGGTTCTTCAAGAAAGGCGTGAAAAGGTTTTTACAAGGTCGACAACGCATGAGTGAAGCCCTTGGTGTTGCAAATGTCCATAGGCTATGGTAACTGTTTACCATCAGGCATACCATATGCTTGACTGCCACCATAGTAGTAAAAAAATAGTCTCACATCACAGATTCCGACTTCATATAACAATATCAATCACATTACCATCCACACAATTACAATGTAATTATAGTTTTACTATGATTAGAATCTCACATTTCCTGTTACGCCTATAAGCGCTGAAACAGTTAAGTTTTAATTAAGCGACCAATGGTTACAGTAAGCGCATAAAACTTTTATATATCCATAAAATACGGTGTAATGCCTATAAACTGCAAACTTTATAGTTTAAACCTAGAATTCTGAGCACGGAAGCTGATGACATGACCTCTGAATCTTGCTTGAGGATTAAAAGCTTTATTGCATTTAAAGGTACGTAATTATAATTTTGTGTGGTCTATTATAATATAATTTGCCTGAGTACATCTTGCATAAACATGCTAAATGGGTGAATTGTTCTCTACCAGTAGGGTCACCATATGACGCTTGAAAGTTGAGCCATAATAACTTCATCGGGGATAGGTATCGAATTTCGTTTTATGTACTAAATGGTTCCAATTTAATTCGATATCTTGTTTTTATTTCTATAATCCTGTTATGTTTCTTATGTAATATGTTTCGTATTATATTGTTATTACTTTACAACGTTTTCTTAGAACATTAATGTATTTTGGTACGATAAATTTAACATACTTTAACATATTCATTACTATCTTCCTATTATTCCTATCATGGGCTAATACTACTGACCATCATGCGTTCTATTTATACATCATATTAGCCTCCTCGGTCGTTACCGCTTTAAAATATTATCATTCCTGACTCAATGAATGATTTCATTTGGAAAATAATAAATAAAAGTATGAGGGGCGTTCTTCCAGGCAATGGAAATAGGTAGTGTAAGTGGTGAAACACTTTATAGCAAAACCAACTTTAGCTGCACGTGACTAGGGCCAATGGCCGAACTAGGCTATGACGAAAGAGAGGTAGGCTATACTTAATACTAGCTGCCGTTCGTGTATTTAGGTTCGTGCGGGTTTTTCAATATATAAGATAATTAAATCAAGATCCGAAATGAATAAGAACTATTTATTATATATATTAAGTCAAAAATCTAAAGTAAAATAAAAATTACAGGATTTTTTTTGTGTCTGGAAAAAAAGTATTTTTCTTTTAAAGATGATAAGGTCTATGATACTGATTATAAAGTTTAAGTGGTTATATAAAATGTTCCTAAAATTGTCTAATTTTGGTCAAAAAGTGACTAAAGTACTTATGGGTGCAGGATCTAGAAATATTTCCAAGATAAAAAGTAATCTGAGTGTTGACGGGTTTTAAGCTAGCATCGTATCAGATTTCATTAAAAACCATTTTTTGGTTTATGCCTTTGTGAGATGTGTGCACAACAGACAGCTTTACAAGAGGATACAAAAATTGCTGGTATACCTCTTAAGAAATAAATTTTAGCTTATTTGCCGATAAGTTAAAGACATGTATTTATCCACGACTTTTTTGATTACATTAATGAGTTTCATATGAATATTTTTTATCCCACGTTTTTATTTATGTCTTCACAAATGTAATAAAAAAATTGAAGGAATTACGAACTCGAGTCATTTCTTTTTAAATAACATTCCGTTTGTAATTTTTGCATTATCACCCACAACGTACTTCATGAAAAGTACTTCTTCGCATAATATTACTGTTACCCTACTTCTGAGGATACCAAAGTAGCACTGATATATTAAGTCATAAAGATGGTTAGCTTCGAAAAATACACCGCGACAGCCCCATTCACACCATCCTTCTAAAACTACTGAATTTCTATAAAAGTTATATTGTGTCGTAGGAAGACACTACGCATGCTACCTGACTATAAAGAAGTCGAAACATGTCACGAATTTATCGTATTATCACTATCATTAATGCAAGAGAAAGTATTATCCAATACATATAATTATACACCCGGGTATGGAGCGGCTAGTGATGGCTTCTTTAAAACTAAGGGCCTCTGGTTTGATTACCGTAGATGACAAATATGTATGTTCATGAACCTCAGTGTTAATCGTGATCTGAGAGTTTTCATAATATAAGAGAAATTCGCTAAAAAGAAATGCATAAAAGCGTTCAACAGAGCAATAACATGTTTTATTTAAAAATAAATAAAAATGATACTGAATGTTATCAGTTTTAGACCCTTTTTGTTAAATTCTGTAAAACTAAACTTAAACTAGAAATTTGGATTTTATGAATTCAAGTATTTTGATATTAAAGTGACAATTACTTAAAAAGTATAACGGAACCGTAATAAAGGCCGAGACCACAATCGTGTTCTAGACTTTTCAGAATTTGCTTTACACTGAGGCGCTGGGTAGAAGCATGCTGTTTGTAAGATAGGAAGTGGTTGTCGTAGCCTGTATATGCTGTATATGCTTATAACATAATGAATGTTCATGTCACTCCTCTATTAATATTCACAAACTCGGGTACAATTTACTAAAATTTACCATAGTAACTTGATGTAATAAAATGAACAAAAACATTGAATAAAAATTGTTGAGTATATATAATATGTACTAGCGGGTACATCCGCATGTAGTACATAGTATTTTCCAGGGCTCCATTTTCTTTAACTGTAATCTCCTGTAGCGTACTTCATCAGCCATTTTTATTAATTTTTATTTAAATTAGTGTTCAGCTTTTCGTTCGGTAAGCGTACAATGTTCAAATACTGATGGAGTCAAAATATTTGTTGACCAACAAATCACTCCATCAGTATAAAAAATGATTATCATTATAAAAAATGTTGCGTGTTTAATTTTTATTATTTTACAAATTAAATATGCGAAGACTCCTTGCCAATTAATAACTTTCATATTTTCATAATTAATTACTGAATATTATTAGGTGCAAAAATGACACCTCAAAATTAATATTAATTATTTTTTATACCTTCTGCACGTGATTACTCTCGCATATATATGTTAAAATGATAGAATATAAACACATTAACGGCATTCTTAATCCGCTATCAAATTTCTTGAGGTGTTAACTCCTCTAAAGCGATATTCGATAAATCAGTAAAGACAAGTTATTGATACATTTGCATACGCACATCAAAACATAACTTAAAAAGTGAATTTATGGTATAACTTTTTCTGAGATCATGAAAATGATAAGCACAATAAAATTAAAAGTTACGCCTCAAAGCTATATTAAAGGAAACACCTCATTAAGTTTCGAAAATGAAGTTATAAATTTGTTCGGTTTTCAATTCAACATAAATTTCGTTGAGCATAAAAGTCTATAGCTGTTCGTTGGTAAATTGTTTATTGTTGTCATAAATACTCGTATTTTAATTCGCACTGCGATGCCTGAAAGCAAACTAAAGAAATTATGTGCCCAAACTAAAAACGTAAAGGGAAGTTCGTTATTCATATGTCGGAATAGATTCTTTCAAGAAAAAACATGCGTGGGTTGCGTTCATATTGCAATGAACAATAATTACTAAAATAATAGTTTCTATATTAAAACGAATAAGTTATTTCACGTTATTATCAACCAAGTGTAAATAATAAACCTTTTTTATAAAAATATAAAAATAAAGCGGACAAAAGCGTAAGATAAACTCGGAGTTTAGGTTTCGTTGAAATCTTTTCTTCACACAAGTCCCACGCAGCCTTCACCACGCTCTCATAAATAAAAATTGCAAATATTTGGTATTAATATGTTATTGAAAATCAATTGTTAAAAAATCTACTGTTAGATTCATAAAGATAAGAGAGATGAAAACAATAATATGATTTTATATAAATGTAGTTTTACCACGGGCAAAAGATTGTTTTTTATATAAACAGTTGTTATAATTTATTACATTCGAATCGTTTTTTATTTACAAAATCTACAAGTTATAGTACAATTGTCAAACTGTCCGTAGAGATTAATTGAATAAAACAGAATACAACAAACAACCAATTATTGCAACGATATCGACAACGAAGGAAAATCTACCGATTGTTCAAGAGTTTATCCCAATTACCTCAATATTTGGATACTGGCTATGCAATTGGCCCCTGTGGGTCATTACTACGTCACCGGATAAGAAAGACAGGCAAGAAGCGCTACATCCTGAAGAACGATGTTTAAAGAACCCACCAGAAAGTTGGAAAAGTGGTGGTGATGCATGCATACTATTGCCACGGCTGCGAAGGTTATGCAAGATCTGACCCACAATCTGGCAAACACCACTTAGGGTTCGCATTTAGCCGGAAATTGTTTAAAGGCGTCATCGGAAGCAATCGCCCCCGGAGATTGGGTACGACGTAAACTTAGCTCATTTTCTTTATATGTTTTTACGCCCGTCGTGAACGAATGGGTGTCCTCCTTGAAGCGTTAAAGGGAGTAAAGAAAGTGATTGCCCATGCATACTTCACCCCAACCATGATACTAATGTAAGACTCTTTCGGATCTTGCCTTTTATTGGAAAGGCCTTAAGGCCTCTGTCAGTATAGCAGGCGCGCAGTACACGTTTCTGGAAATATTACATAATAAAAAAATAGAATGGCGTTCTTTCATAAATATTTATTGAACAGCAACTGGTTCTTAACTGGTTTATATGTGAAAGAAAACTTTTCTTTCTTTCACACGTAAACCAGTTAATTGATAAGGTCCTAAAGAATCTAGTCTGATATAGTCCGGGTTTGGTTTTAGTCAAGTTTGGGTCAGGCATGGTTAAAGAAGAAAAGAAGAAATTAATGATGCTTTTAAGAAACAATTCATTATTTTTATATAATGAAAATCGTTCACAAATAAACTTAGTTATACGGTTCAAAAAGTCCTTGGCACGTTGGGCCGACTGGTACTTGACTTAAGCTTTTTGTTTTTTTCTGCCAAGTTTTTGCAAAATTTGTCTAGCTTTTATTTGTGGTCATTATCGATACAGTATTATTCCTCGATAATCTACATATATGTACACACTGGACCAACCAAACCATTACATCCGGTTCGATAAACCACAAATCCTCGCCAAGGAAAATCGCTACATGCCGAGAATGTTGCGCGAGGCTATTGAAATAAGAAAACACCCCAATTTCAATAGAGAAGATGGTTGGCAAGTACCACCTGCTTGGGATCCAGTCCTAAAAATAATCAAGTCACAAATCCAAAGATCTACTAAAAAATGTTCGGACACTGTGAGCGATTTTTGTGTGAATCGGAACATATATAATTAATCCATCCATGTCGGTAGATGTAATAATTGAATAACTAATGTAAGACAAATACCACCTTAGTCTTTCCTGCGACCACGGACGCTGCAAAGCGTTCGAAACGTCAGGTTTCAACAAAATAAATAAAACACGCGATACTTCCGTTAAAAATAGTTTAATTTCAATGTGTAACAATCGCGAAAACCTAAGACAATACTACATATATGTAATTCGAAACACTAAGCAATTAAGAAAGTCGCTTTTATTTTTAGGTCAGCCACAAACAAACGATTCCGCAATGTCGTGTTCAATCCGTCGCGCGATATGTTAGCATAGTAGTGTACTTTGAAGATATAATTTATATATAGGCAAGGCGCCGCGTGGTGACATCGAGAGTGTGTCTACCAGACGCATTGTCGCAGCTGTGGACGGCCTAAATATAGTGAGAATTGCTTCAAAACCATTATACACGGTATTGGTAAAAGCATGCCATTAATATACTGTCTTCCATCGAATTTTAGTGGAAGCGACAACGGTTATATTGGTAACCCTTCAAACATAGAAAATATATCTTGACTTCAAACGAGTAGTGGTTGTTGAAACTGCGGTTTATGGCAGAGGGACACGGGCTCGTATAAAAAAGAAACGACGTGTTAAGTGTTTCCTATTTGAATATAGGTTGTGGAAGTCTATTCCATCTATTCAGGAAGTGGCATTCGCCTGTATGAGATCCAGCCACTGATAAGACACTGAAACGGTTTATCTATATATATCTTCACGCAAAGTTCCTTGCAGGGTGGGTAGAGGGATCCGAGTGACACGTGATTCGATACGTATACACTTCACTGACTTCATTAAAATTGTTAGCTCTTTTCATGAACGCTCGCCGGTTTTTAGGTTGCCTAACACACACTTCTGCTAACAAACAACTAATTTGGTCGTGATAGGTGCGTCTTAGCCTTCGTCGGTTCCTACATCCTGCCATTTTCACGTTTTATATATGTTTCGTTGCGGTACTTTCAATATTGATCATATTCTTTCAATATTGACTATCGTGAATTGAACCTATTAGTTCATTTCGTGTCACTGGTCTTTCTAATATCTTACAAATTTGTTACAACGCGTTCATGTACTCAAAATATTTCCTTTATTTATATACCGTCTATTTTCGGCACTGTAGGTGTAGGTATTGTTAACATGTATTTTTGATGTTTACAATTTATTGTAAATGACTGTTTGTTATCAAATATAAAAAAAAAAAACTAATTAACACTTGCTCGAAGGCGAAGGAAAACATCAGGAAGAAACACGCACGTTCAAGAAATTATATTTCGAAAGTCGTGTGACCTATGTTGTTGAAAATAAATAAGTCCTTATAACCGCATGAACATAATAATTGACGAGTAAGTTAAATCAAGCTTATTTTTGTAGTTAAAACTTTATTCAGTGGATCTCAACACGTCTTTTGTAGCACTTTATTATTTTTCAAAACGGAGCGATAGCCAAGGCGAGATTTACCTATCCCTATTTTGATATATATAGCGGCCAACGGACGAGAAGGCGATCTAAAAAGGGATGAACTGGAGATTTTTTAGCGTGGTTGCAGTAAGATGACGTTGAATAGAGACGGGTTGCATAAATTGTAAAGTAATATTTATAATTTCCTATTTAGGCTTACAGTAATAATTTAGCACTTACAATTATTTGAAATATATTTTTGCGATCGAATCATAAATTAAGAAATTGCCTTTTTTCTAATGCAACAGGCTTATTTTTAATGTGAACTGTAAATAAATAAAAAGTTTTGATGAAAGCATCTATGCTTTGCATTTAAAATATCTATTGCAAAATCTATTTTGTTTCCGACCGGCACAAATGCCTGTGTATTCAGTCTTCTTGTTCAATGGTTGATTCATCATCGTTCTTCAGTAACATTATTTTTGCGAATTACTTTATTAGCATATGATAATTCTTCTGTCAGTCGTCTACACTACCACCACGAACGGCAGTCTGACCTACAGGGCTAAAGAGAGAGTCAATTTCATCATCATCTAATTTCAGCATGGGTTCATCCACTGCTGAACATATGCCTCCTCCACCTAGAGTGCCATTCGTCTCGATCCTGTGCCACCTGCATCCATCGACTCCCTATAAATCTCTCGAGGTCGTCGCTCCATCTAGTGCGGGGTCGTCCCACGACGGGGATGCCATCGAGAACCTTTCTTTCTTTCGGTTGTCGGTTCTACGAACAATATGGCCACTACCATTTCAGCTTACTTATCCTTTGGGCTATGTCGGTTACTTTAGTTCTACTGCGGATATACTCATTATTGATTCTATCACGCAGAGAAACTGCGAATGTAGCTCTTCCCATAGCACGCTGAGCGACCTTGAGCTTCCCCATACGACCCGCATAGAGCCGTATAGAGTCAATTTACTGGGCTACAATTTACATAACAGAGCCTTTTTGCCTCTAACTCGTATTGGAATAATGGGGGTAAATAAATAAATATTGCGGGACAAATTACACAGCGCCATATCCTCCTCCATATCCTCCATATCCAAAGTAAGCGAAGCATGTGTTATGGGTACTGGACAACTGATAAACATACGTAAATACATTTTTATTTTGTAAATACATACGTATGATACATAGAAAATACGCAGACCAAGTTGACAAGACATGTTCATGCACACAAATGTTTGTCTGTATAGGAATCGAACCCACGAGCGTTAGTGTCAAAGTAGCGTAACAGCGTATTTCACCACTGCGCCACCGAACTCCTCATCTCGGGGGTGTAATCATCCCGTAGTATGATAGCTTAATGCCAGAAATCTCAATTACTCAGTGAGATGTACGGGGAACATCGCTTTCTTTCGATATTCATAAGCCAAGTGAGACAAACGGTGAACCGGAAGTGGTGCTGAAGCTGTGTGCTTCTAAGTTGTGTTCGGTACTGACTCACCTTTTGTATTCCACTGGTCAAGATCCATCTCCATGGAAGTCCATCAATGTAGGTATACCCGGTGCCCAAAACCGGCGATATATCAGATTCAGATATTCAAACGTACTCACACAAGCCGTACGTTTGTGTACGAACTTAGTTATATAAAAAAAAACGTGTGCGTCTCGAGATGCCCGACAGAAGTGATAACTTAAACTTATCCGCTGCCGTATGCGTGAGAGAAAGGGATGCCAGACAGACTGGCGTCGTAACGCGTTACGTAACGAAGCGGTTTACCCTCCCATAAGAAGTTATCATTTCAAAAAGTTCTCGATGTAACACACTCAAAAGTTTAACCACATCTTTAATACTCGTATTTACGTAAGCATTGCTCGACATACTCAATGACAAGAAAGTTCGACCGAGATAATATCAAGCGTAATCTATTTACAACTTCATTGGTTTGTCGTGGGAATCGAACACTGGACCGGAAAGCGGAAGGACACGCCTGTACGAGTACTCAATGATATTGTTATGTAAACTTTATTACCAAAATCAATTTAATGTCTAACGACTTATGGTGCAGATACCCTGGTCTACAAATTTTGATTATATGGCTATAGTTGCGCATGTATATATAATGTTTGCAAAAGTCATATTGCAACTGAAAGAGCCACGTGGTTTTCTATAAGCAATACTACGCGAAACCACAGAAGTGGCACTGGGTCAGATAAAAGATCTATAAGGAGTGACCAAAATTTTGAACTGCATAATAAGGTACATATAGCAGTAGCAAATAAAATTAGTTATCTATGTATAACTTCGCGCCAAATCCTTTGCGGGATAGGTAATGAGAACCATGTAATCAAATAGTACTTACATACAAATATATATTGATGATCCAAATATGAACAGTTATTTTATTAAATTTAATACAACATTATTATATCACTTGATCGGATGACATTATGGTTAGTTTGACATTGGTTGATTTAATGTTAGATTTCAAAATCCATTAACACCTATATAAAATGACTTACCACTCAAAATGCTAAATGAAGGTCACAACACATTATGTTCCTGTGATCAAAAATATTTTTTGCACACTTTAAAATAACCTACATATTTTAAGCCAAAATGTTGTGCAAAGGAAGAAGGAAGCGATTATACATATTAACATGAATATACTTTTACTGTCATGCAGTGATAATAATTACAACAATGAAAACGTTTTCTTGTTACATTAATGAGACTTTAATGCCTACTGATTTCTGACATCTGATTTCTCTGTACACGGACTAAGCGGGAAGATCTGCTCATAAATTTGCTTTAGCCTAGTTTCTCCTAGCTGGCATTTTCTCCAAAGATAATACTAAAGATTTCATACTACATAACTTCTTTCTGCGTCTTCTGCTGACTTGATGATCTTAATATGGTTGTAGTATCGAAGAGATTTCGACGAGCTCGGTGGCGCAGCGGTTAATATTGCGACTTTGACGCCATCGCTCGTGCGTTTAATTCCCACACAGGACAAACATTTGTGTGCATGAACATGCCTGTTTGTATTGGTCTGGGTGTTTTTAAGAGAGGTAGGGCAGCCCGTCTGTGGAAGTACCTCCATGTCACAGGAAACCGCAGCCAAATAACTCCCTGTAGGGTAGTTGTGTTCCTGCGTATGAGTGAGTTCGCCAGTGAGCTCCTAAGGAGTTGCTGTGTTAGCAGCAGAGGTGGTATCGCACAAGTGATACCAAATATATCACAAGCGTTAATAGGCTACGGTAACCGCTTTATATCCGGTAGACTGTAGGTTTGTGTGTCCGACATTGTATTAAAAAAAACGCAGTGAATGCGCAGCTAGGTTCGTCGCACATTGCGTTATCCGGAATCAAGTATCCTAAACCACTCGCAACCGTATTGTCTCATCCGAACCTAAGTGCACTGCATCAGACGCGACGTACCATGACCCACTGGATGGCGTATGGCCTATAAATTATCAGACTATAGACAATCTAACCCAGACTGCATGAGTTATACGCTACTATTATTACTTAAAATTCGAAGATTGATTCTTTTTAAAAAATATGCGTAAGGAGATCTTTACAGGGTCGGCTTCACGCCCCTGGTACTGCAAATGTTCATAGACTATGGTTACTGTTAACTCTCAGGTAGGTCGTACGCTCGTATTCCACCTTAGTGGTACAAATAAATGTTGAAGGCAAAATTCTTTTAATACTGGATGTTATTTTGTTGTTGAATTTCCTTTTCAGATTGTAATGACATCCTTTCTGATATCTTGCATAGTTTTGTTTTATTTACCTTATAGGTGATTTAACATAACGGGAGAATATAAGAGTTTTTGTTTAACTATACGATAACTTACGACACTTTCGGCTTCTGAAACAACGTGAAATGATCATTAATCAGTGTTCTTATTTTATTTTCAAAAGTTCAAATCGGACTAAGCATTGCTTATTTCGCAATCGCCCTGGATTTGCTTGCAGTGAAGTTACCTATCTGAAAAATAAATATAAAGAATATATTTTTTCATATTAGAGGGAGAGGGGGAGGGAGGCAAACGAACATGTGAGTCACCTGATGGTAAGTGGTCACCACCGCCCAGAGACATCAGCAACAGCAAAGGGTCACTGATCCGTGGTAGAAAATGCCTCAAAAAGCGTATTGTAGTGGATTACCACTCAGATGGTAATGGTGATATTTGTGTTTGTGGCGGGTGGTACGGTAACGGAACATAGAGGCTGGTATTAAGTTGAACACCTCCTCCGATCACTCCCCACGTTACAATTTGTGCAGTACACAAAGAGAAGCAACATCTCATCGTGTAGAAAGCAAGTCCAACCGAACGGAGATCACTGGGTCGCCGACGATCCGAACTGCTCTATGTTGTATGCGATCAAATGGAGTAAGTAAATATTGTGGCGCGCCGGCCCAAAGATGTGAACAGTATTCCATGTGAGGCCGGACCTGGGCCTTATAAAGTTTAAGGCGATGTTGAGGAGGAAAGTAACGTTTAGCTCTATTAATCACATCAATTTTCTTGGACGCCAACTTAGCTTCAATAGATAATAATTACCCATTAACAAACACATTGCTTCACAGAGTAAGTTTGTGTATTCCAGTTTATGTGACAATATTTCCTAAATCAATCTGAAAATAAATATATGTACTATTTTCTTTGAATGTAGAATGAAGAGTTGTTTTACTTGATTATACAATTTTAAGGAATTAGTAGTGTATAATATTTAAAAAGTCGTCAAGTGCTAGTCCGACTCGCTCTCTGAGGGTTCAGGAAAAAAATTTTTCCGTAAATTATTTTCGCAAAAAACATATTTTTTAATGATATTACTACAAATTTACGATTTTCGTAAATTTTTTCCCAACCTGTGCTACATGACCTTGCTATTTACTAAATTTCATGATTCTAGGTCAACGGGAAGTACCCTATAGGTTTTGATTCCCTTGTGAGTGTCAAAATATGCGCGTAAACGAAGCATAAACTGATGATATTAAATAAACGATATTATTATAAACAGCCGTAGCCTTTCTTTTTTGATTGTGTTGACTTAGAAGTTTGATTTTTTCACTGCTCGAAGGGACTACTGACCTGAGTATGTCGTGTTAATTTCAGCTTGATAGCTTCACCCGTCCCAGAGAAAAATGGTGGTATGTGTAAATGTTTAATCATTTTGATTTAAACATATGAAATACACAAATCGACAAGTTGTTACGGAACTCTTATTGCGTGAAGACTAACTCGCACTTCATTACTTTCTTCATAACAGATCTATATAGCAAATGAAGTATATTCATAGCATTGTTTGGTTTTTAAATGGTATATCCGGTTACTACTTGAGCTCCCTACTGAATTTTAAACGAGACCACACAATAAACACATTCATGGATTCTTTAATGAAGTGACCCTTGTCCACTGTCCTATTCGTCATTCCATTCAAAATGTACAGTCAATCAAATTAATGTATAGTCGACCAAGCAAGTCCTTTACCACCCTTAGGTTCATTGTCAGTTGTACATCTTATAAGAAATGTACTCATATATAATCAATTCTATCTTGCACTGCGCGACATCATATTCCACCTTATTACGTTTTTTATACATTGTCCAGAGACATACAAGCATATGGTCCCCCTGATGTAAAGTGGATATCGTAGCCTTGCAATAGCTGAAGTACCTCTCGCACGATGCCACCGCTGCTGTTAACACAGCACCTCCTTAGCGGCTTACTGGTAAACTCAGTCACTCGTAAGAACACCACAGGGAGTTTTTATTTGACTGCGATTTTCTATGTCATAGAGATACTTCCACAGACGGCCTCTAGATAAAGACAAATTTGTCCTCCGTGGAAATCGCACCCACGAGCATTGATGCCAAAACAGTGTTATCAAACATTACGCCACCGAGCTCGTTAATAGTCGTCGTCTACTTGCAAAATTAATTGTAATTTTGTATTGAAATATTGTTCTTTTAATATCTATACTATAAAATCCAGATCCATTCGCAGTTCATGGTTCGAAGACTTATATCTGCGTATTCATTGCCAGCCTGTTAATCAGTTACCTTTTCAACTTACCTACTACCAACTGATTGTTCCCAATATTTTTTCAGCAGGCTATGCGATTAGTACTTAAACATCGTCATGATAATACTCGTACATACGACGGCAAACAAGTCTCAATATACTCATAATAACAAACAAGTTTATCAAATAACGTTGTAGAGAAATAAAAATAAAAAGTAGGTACACACCACAAGGAGTTCTAAAAACCGGCGAGCGTGCACGAAATGCGCTATAAATGTTAAAGAAACAGTCGTATAAGGAACGAGTCACGTGGCGTTCGATTTTCTGTCTAACTTGCAAGGGACATGTAGTGAATAGATATTAAAAAATAAAAAAAAAATATTTTTACTTACGATAATAAATTTATTTGCATTTACCATGTTGATTGACTTCACAGGTAAGAATAACAGATGTACTCTATGTGTAGACAAAAGAAGCTCAAGAATAAATTCAACCATTTGCCTATTCTTCCTGACACATTTGACTATAATTCTCATGAATAAAAACCATCCTGGACGTCGACAGTCAGGCCTGAGATAATGGCCGGCAATTTACATTTCATCCGCTCCTGTTTGCTGCCCTGTTCTTTAAAACATATTTCATTTTAAATTTTAAATGACGATCTCTAAATGACGGGTGACTTGTAACATTTACTTGGATCAAGTTACATAAGGACATAGCCATTTTTCTGTACAGACCTATCGAATCTGTACATAATTTCAATTTTATGTTACTAAAAAATACTGATTCAATGGATTTTGATCTGGAGTAATAACGTGCGATGAACTTTTACTGTTTTCATAGTATTATTGATTCAGTTTCTTACATTACTTTATGACTAGTATAATTACTTGTTTATACTATTGTTTTATAAAATGGAAACAACAAACTGTTCAGGCTCGAATGTCGAAATAACTCTGACTTTACCAAATTCTTCGGCTGCAGTCCTTGATATTTACTGGTATATATGTTTCCGCTTATTTCACAGTAAATAAGTAGGAATTAGTAAAAATACTTTAGGAACCTGAGTGTCTAAAATCTGACACATCATCTTGAAACTACTTTGTTACGTTTCATTACCAATTCTTTTTGTTTCTAATTATTATTTTTTAATTCTAAATAATGGAATCGTAAATGTGGTAGCTTTATTTGGCTATCAGAATAAAATTATATTTACTCTAGTATTAGAAGTACGAAAGTAAGTCGTAATCTGGCAGTAACAAATAGTGATGAGTAACCAAGAGTGATAAGTATTTCTAAACGAATCTACCTCACTTAGAAACTCTACCGCGCATATTAACTGCCCTACTGGGAAATACCACCACCTCAGGAAAAACCGCAGCCGATTAAATAGCTCCCTGGAGGGTTGTTGTGTACCTGCAAGCGAGCGGTTGCAAGTTAAAGCTGCTGAGAAGTTACTGCATTAGCAGCGGGTATGGCAAGATACGAACAGTAATATAGTAAGCATTAGGTAACGGTAACCACTTTACATCAGGCGGGTGTATGCCTCCAGACGTTGTACAAAAAAAAAGAACTCGTATTAATTCCCATGCAATCATTTGTGATGCTTTAGAATTTTATTTATTGCTATAAATTTAGAGATTAGTTTAAATAAATGTAACAAAAAGTTCTGCTAGTGAATTAAAAGTGGTTATTTGGATAGTTTTTGTGTCTGAAGAGATTAGCGTGTTTTTATAGTATGGTTGTAGCGTAACAGATCGTCTACTCGTTCTAGCATAACAAAGTATCCTGGCGCGGAGTGCGAGTATGACGATACCTCATTCAGAAATAATCGCCTATATTATTTTTCATACCGTGGTTTAATTTAAAAAGTTGACGGGTAAATAATGGTTACGTAACGTTTTAAAAATTCGACATTATTACGAGTAAAGTGCGGGCGTTCTACGCTCATTAATTACGTAGTCATTTATGCATGTAGAGTTGAACTTGGGCCATCGTCGCTGCTCTTTAATGAATTTTTAACAAAAACTTAATTAAAAATCGTATCTCGTGTTCGAAGGAAATGAACTCATTCTTTGGACTCGCTGACTGACGGGTGGACTGACGGACCCGTCATTATGAAGAGCGACCATTTTACGGTGACCTCCGATGCCCCTCGTTGCTCGGGTATGAAATTACGTCCGCGGGCGAAGTCAACGAGCGCCAAAGGTCAATCGTATTTGGTGTTATTGTATGTTTTTGAAATTTTGTAGTTGACGGTACCTGCATGCCGTTAATGTTTATTACCTAATTATTAATTATTGTATGTGAAAGTTAATAAGCGTCCACGTTATCCACGAAGATTGACAAGCGTGTCGAACTTTTTGCGCTTTTCTATTTAAATCTGATGGACACGTTGAAAAATCATTTATCGACTTCCAAAATGTAAGATTGTCGTAATTAAAATGAATAATTACTAGCTCGGACATGTTTCTTTCCGACTAATCGCTGTAATTGTTCTAATTGGTACGTGGTACTATGCCAGCATGAATTTGCTTCCTTCATTATATTAAGTTCGATGATAATCCTACATCAGGTTACAGAATGTACCTAGAACGTACGTGCAATTTGAATAATAATCTGTAATTTTTTAAACTCAACCAGAAATACTAAATTAAATAGAAACTAATTTGTATATGCCAAATTTGTATTTGAATTATTTTGCAATTTATCTGTAATATTTTATTGACATAGACACGAATATCACGATTCTATTGTGTGACAGACAGATACACAAAAATTGTAAAAATATTCATTTTGGTATATGTACCGTGTATATATCCATATGCATTTAGTAAAAAGCGGTTATTTTAATATTACAAACAAACACTCCAATTTTATTTATCTGTATAGATTGGGGTGTAAGTGTCTCATCGCCATTTTTAAGGCAAAGTTAACATTGCCTGCACGCGGTGTGCTCTAATAACCAGCAAGCAAGGATCTGTCGATAATTGCCAATTGGCCTATGCAGCGCGGTCACTTATGGGCAAAAACTTAATATGAAAGTAAACTAAAAGAAGTACCTCAAAGTACCATCACGGTTATGATAGGATAGGGGATGCGAAGATTCTAATTTGGAGGCTACCACCACCAACTAACTATTTACATAACATAGTCTGGGATAGTTGGAAGTAGAAGTGAGGTCTATAAAATCGTAAATTATGGGACTGGCGAAAATTCGACAACAGAAAAAGAATACCGATTCTAGAACCTTGCAATCTCTTTTACTACTGCCAAAGAGATCAGCTTTCCCATGTTTGTGTTAGATTCTTCGTCCATAGAGCTCTCGTCAATAATGCAGTAAAGATCTCCTGTATGTTGCTAAAGGTACGAGTAGAATAATCTTGAGATAAAACTTACAGAAATATACTCTCTGCTTATTACTTTAATATCCATCCAACAAGCCATTCACGTATAGCCTCCAAAAACAACACACTTTTTTTATACTACGTCGGGAGGCATACAAGCATACAGCTCACCTGATGTAAAGCGGGTACCGTAGCCTATTAATGCTTGCGAAATATTAAGTATCACTCGCGCAATGCCTCCCCTGCTGCTTACACAGCAACTCCTTGGGAGCTTACTGGTGACTTCACTCACACGCAGGAACACAACAACCCTCTAGGGAGTTGGCTGCGGTTTTTCTGTGAGGTAGAGGTACTTTTCCAGACGGGCTGTTTTGATGCGCCCTACCTCTCTTAAAACATACAGACCAAGACAAACAGACATGTTCAAGCACACAAATGTTTGCCTTGTGTGAGAATCGAACCCACGAGCGTTGGTGTCAAAGTCGCGTCATTCACGACTGAGCCACCGAGCTTGTCATTACACTTAGACGATGTGGATGAGGCCAAGTGTAAATATACCTCCAATGCCATAATATCACCACAACGCTACGATTTCGGGCATTTAAAGATCAAGGGGAGGTCCCTACATATAGGTGATTAACTGCTAATTGAATCTAAATTGAGTCACTGCATCACTTTTCCAGATGAAAGGGTTCTATATGATGAACTCGTTTTTCTAGATGAAGACAAAGAGAAGATGCAACTGGCAAGCCAATAAACGCGATGTCCCGACATGTGACAAGGAATGATACAGTGTTGAAATCAAAATCGGAAAGAATCGGCAGAGGGCGCATATTGAGAGATTTCGCACTTAACAAATTTCCCGCCGATTTTTTTCTACATTGTCGGGAGCCATACTAGCATACAGCTCACCTGATTTAAAGTAGTTATCGTTCTTTGTTCCTCTCGATCTCAACCTTGACCATCGTTTAGTATTGTAAATGTAGACAGTCGCGCAGTATCAACCTTCGGATTTGCTTTATCGAAGCGGCATATTCTGTTGAAGATATCTCTTTCTGATGTTGTAGCCGGTCGTTGGTTCTTCGTAATAGCCAGAGTCTCGTGTGAAAACTTTACGCTGTCGTCCAAAGTGTTTTATGCTTGCTTCGAGCAGTGTTTCGGTTCTCCTTTCTGTTGGCTCAAATAATTACAGTGTGATGACCATCGTTAAGTTACAATACAATACAAATATTCTTTATTGCACGAAATTAAAATTGTAAACCTAAGATACTTAGAAACTATAGCACAATTAGGCGGTCTTATCGCTAAGCAATCTCTTCCAGACAATCTTAAGACGAGAGAAAACTATTATCTTGTAATAATACAGGTAGGTGGTGCAGAGCAAACCATACGAATTAAAACAAAATTATTATATACATGAAAAAGTATTAAAAGTTATTGTAGTTACAGTAATGTCAGAGACTCAGTGATGATCAAGAAAGAGAAAGAGAACGATCAAATAGAGTTACAGGAAAGGTAGTGTTCTTTGACAAGAGATTTAAAAGAGGAAAGTGTTTGAGCACAACGAATATTAACTGGTAGAGCATTCCAAAGACGTACTGCTTGAACTGAACTTGAGTTACGTAAGAGGGATAGTGTTTATTAGAACAGGCCGACTGAGGAACTACTCCACTTCATAGAAAACAACTGACACGAGGAATTGCTGTATTAGCATCTGGGCAGGCACCATCCTAGGAATACTACGTGTATTGCAAGCGTTCATAAACTACGGTAATTGCTTACCGTCAGGTGTGCTACTTAGGCTACAGTATTGTGGAACCCATTGAGAAGTGCAGAAATTGACTTAATACTATCTGTCGTTCATATGGCCTTTGATAATTATAAAGAAGCATTTAACATTACCGACACCCGGTCTATTCTGAAGTCACAGCAATGTTAAGCATTTATGAAACTGGGAACATCATTTGCCTGAATACTTGTTTGAAACCTAAGTCTTACCTAGTACGCTTCCAGCTTTGACCTACGGTGCCGGTGCAGAAACATGATTCTTCACTGGTGGCCTGGTCCACAGGTTGAAAGTCCATAGGAAGCAATCAGTTGTCTAGAGTTAGAAAACTTATAATTATACGTTATATGTTTTTTGTAAACACACACTTGTACATTTGTACCCAGACCAAGAAAAACAAACATGTTCAAGCTCATAAATATTTATCAAGTGCCCAAATCGATTCTACGATACTTAAAGTTAAAAAATACATTGCAATCCACTGTACCAGCGGGCCTGTCGATTTTATTTCTTAACTAGCTATCCACCCCGGCTTCGCACGGGTGATATGATCGCTACCAAACTACACAGGATCACTTGCTGGGCTAACCTGAAGATTCACTGAAAATTTTTTCAAAATCTGCCCAGCCGTTTTTTAGTCCATAGAGGACATACAGACAAACATTCATTTTTATGTATATAGATTTTTATAAACCAAATCTAGCAATATTCTATATTTCCTTTCGTATTCAAATATTTGCCTTTTTTTAGTTTAAATTCAAGTCCATAAACCTTGTTAGAAAAAGTATATTTGAAAAGGTTAAATAATACTAAAATAAGCAATGTAGTAAGTAGTATTAATTTTACATTGCTTGCGTTCCATACGGCTACAAGAAGCACGTTATACAATGAAAACAAATATCGTTCATATCAATTCATCTGTGACATACTTGATATAGACACTTTAACTGCTTTAATCAATCACACGAGGTTACATTTTTTCACGTGCTCATGAACATTGCAAAAAGTGTAAAAAGCTGATATAGGTATGTGCTGGCTTGAACAAAACCAACACGGGGCGGCCACAAATTGGCGGTTCAGAGAGACGGGCACGTCGTGACTGCGCCGCCGCGCCGCGGGCTGGCATGTGGCGGGCTCGCGGTGATGAGCGAAGCGGGGACGCGAGCTTATGATGACAGATTTAAATCTTTGCTTGAACAAGGCCACAAACAAGTGTACGACCTGCTTGAAAGTAAGCAATTTTCGTAGCATATGCACAGTTGCAACACCTAAGGCCAGACTCGTGCGCTGCTAAACCTATAAATAGCCTTTTCTTATAGGACGAAGGACATCATGCGTGATCCCCTGGGAAAACCTCGCCAGGGAATTTGTTAAACAAGTCAAGAGTTCTCGAAAGAACGTTCAAGTGTATTAGGAAGAATTTCCAGCCAAAGGCGAGAGGTGCGGTTGTTGAACAACACCAAGGAATACAACACATTGTACAATCGATAGAATACACAAAAGAAGGCAAGGATTCTCTATAATCTTAAGGGTTCCATACCATGTAAAAGTTTAGGTCGACAATTCTACGTGCTCGCCTCTATTGCATTTCTATACTACCATTGATCAATTCAATATTGCGATGATTTCTTTGTAAAAAAAAACCGTAGGTATGTAGTATGTTGTGTATGCATGTAGTATGTTATGTATATTTATGTAGTTATATGGAAATATACAATAACTTTGAAAATAACTTTTTATTTGTAAGCATAACATCGCAGAAATCCATTACGTATGAATATGGGTTTTTATGTAGTCACTACACGGTAAAAATAATTATTTCTGTGTTTTACACAAAATATAAATAGCCTATACATATTCAACGTTACAGTTACTGTTAATAATCACATTCGCCAGCCAAAATCTAGAACATAAGAAACATTTAAACTTTAACTCATATAATACAATATAAAACAATACCTTAGTAATATAAAGCAAACAAGTATATAAAAAATAGACCTCTTACTAACATAAACATTTTAAATGTAAATCTTTAGCCTTTAACATAATCGCTTTGCACAATAACCGTGCAGCCTTATAAGTCCGGTACGATTATTTGCTCAGTAATGGTAGAAATCCATTAAACAAGCTTCTTTTAGTGATTGAACAACGACTACAAAGACATAGTAAGAATGCATTTTTGAATTGCATTTGGTCAATTTTCTGATGCTAAATTGCGTACATTATATTGTTTTGTATTATTAATCTAACTTTTTGATGTGATTGTAATAATGATATAAAAAAAATACGATTGTTATTGTACATTCAAAGTAAAAATATTGTTTGATGTAATTCTATTATTATCTATTTTAACAAAGTTAAATACTTATTCCTCTTCTTAGCGATATTACTGGTCCGTTACGTAAAAGCCTTAGGATTTGGTGAAGATACTGGTTTTGACATGGAGCGACTTCTGTCAGATCTCCATAACCCAGAGGGAATATCCGTTAGTTTTAGGTTTCCTCACGACATTTTCCTTCACCACCGTGCAAGTGATAATTTCAAATTTGTACATAAATACGAAAATACGAATTTAGTGGTAGGTACATTCCCACACCGGGATTCGAACCAGGAACCATTTGGTCAGTTGGCTTTTTCTTTATCCACTAGGCTATCACAGCTCTAAATATTATGAAAATTTATATATATTATATATATACATTTATATAAATATATATAAGTAGCTGCTGCCCGCGGCTCCGCCCGCGTGGAGTCAAATAACGTAGCCTATGTATTATTCCAGATCATAATCTATCTACGTGCCAAATTTCATTTAAATCCGTTCAGCCGTTTAAGCGTGAAAGAGGAACAAACATCCATACATACAAACTTTCGCATTTATAATATTAGTAGGATTTATTTTTGAAAATACGTAAAAACTTAAATAGAAATATAGATATCAAAAATAGATTGGTGATATACTATTCTCTATTTTTAACAGATAGGTAACAGTTTTATTTATTTAGATGATATTTAAATGTAGATCTATTTTCCGCAAAGAGTATCTCGCAACACGTTGGTGTATCGTGTACTACATAAGACGGTGCCCCATGGAAAAAATGGCAAATTTTGGCAGAAAGATATGAAAATTATATTTACACATAGGTGAGAGTTACGCATGCGAGAAGCGGGACTTCGGTGTCAACACGCGAATAGTAGCAAACAGTTGCCTTTGTCGCGAGCATTTGTAAAAAAAAAAATTAGTCACGTCACTAATTAGTCGTTACTTATACGTAGTTAATAATATATATATAAAATAATAAGGTTTTTTTTTCTATGATATTTATTTATATTGTTTTATTTGATAGCTATATCTTAAACACAAAAAGAATGCGGAAAAATGGAGATGATCATATGAGGAAGTTTTGAAAACCTTCTCACAGTTTGGTGGTACAATTTACCTGAGGCATATAAGGATTTAAGTGGCTCACATTCACACATAATCATAATCACCTTTTGTGTCATCAACGTCAGTAAGTGTACAAGCTTACGGCTCACCTGATGGAAAGAAGTTACCGTAGCCTATGAACGCTCGCAACACATTAAGTATCACTCGTGCGATGCCACCTCTGCTGCTAGCACAGCAACTCCTTAGGAGCTTTTTGGTGACCGCACTCACACGCCGGAACACATTAATTCTTTAGGGAATTGTTATTTGGCTGCGGTTTTCTGTGAGGTAGAGGTGCTTCATCAGATGGGCGATTTCCTCTCTTAAAAACACTCAGACCAAGGCAAACAGACATGTTCATACACACAAATATTTGCCGTGCGTGGGAATCGTATCCACGAGCGTTGGTGTCAAAGTAGCGTAACAAAACAACGCGTTTTGCCACTGTACCGCCCAGCTCGTTACACCTTAAACAGTGTGCACCATATGCAGGCGAGGTAAGTTGTGTACTTACCTCGTCTGCATATGGTGTACACCTCCACTTCACAGAAAACCGCATCAAACAGCAACTCCCTGGAGGGGTTTTGTGTTCCTGCGTGTGTGCAATTTGATCTAACCTGCTTTGCGTGCTTCCGCCACCAATTAGTTCATGCGGCCTAGCGCCGGCCGGCACCCACCCACTACTGTTAGTACTTGGTACATGCCGACGCTGCCATGGCTGCTCCGGTAGTCTCTGCCTCGGCTGCTGCGGTCGTCCGTCATCAGGCGTTGTAGACGTTAATCGTAAGAATAACATGCTTCAAGTGACAAATCCATCGCAGTGCCGTCCTTTATATTGAAATGAGGGTGGGGGTGGATGGTGTGAGCGAAAAGATATTTAATAGTGGGGAATGGTTTACGTCAGTCTGTTTGTTCATGAGAGTAATTTTAGAATTTTTATGTTTATTAATTTCTAATTGTTCCCTAATATTTAGTAATTGGTGGCGGAAGCACGCAAAGCAGGTTAGATCAAATTGCATATAGATTTGACTTTCGCAAAGTAACGCCTGAATCTATTAACTATTCCTGCGTGTGAGTGTGACCTAAACAGTTGCTGTGTAAGCAGCAATGTTACGTCGCTTGATACTCGATGTATTTGTAAGCGTTCATAGCCTATAAATAGCCTATGAACGCTTACAAATACCGCTTTAAAACAGGTGAACCGTAGATTTATATGCCTTCTAAAGTTAAATAAAAAAAGGAAAAATCTGTGAGAGCTGTACCTTATTTTTATTTAGGCTTCCTATGCAAAACTTCGAAAGTAGAACTCCACGCGGTCTCAGCCGCGGGCAGCTGATTAACTAATAATTTGCAATCTCATCACATTGTAAAATAACAATCTCAATATTTTGTTTGAAATTGTAGCGGTGTAATTTATAGCAATTACTTGGTAAGAAACGAGGCGATTTGCTGGATCTCGACTTTAGGAAAACAATTTGAGGGGTTAAGTAATCGGAGCCCGTTTACGGAGCGAAGCTCACTCTTCTATGTTGTAAATAATACGATACCCTCGCATTGGAACTGAATTAGAAGACAGGCCCGGTGTGGAAGAAATTGCGAGACTGGCAATTTATGTAGGCAACTAGCATTTACAGTCAATAAGGTATTTATTTTAAAGGATATTTTGTATATGTACACTCAACGATAGGTCATCTTAGGCTCTGGCAGTACAATTTTTACTCTAATTAGCAATACAATTTTGACGAGCTCGGTGGCTCAGACGTGAATGACCCGACTTTGACACCAACGCTCGTGGGTTTGATTCCCACACAAGGCAAACATTTGTATGTGAACATGTCTGTCTTGGTCTGGATGTTTTAAGAGAGGTAGGGCGCATCAAAACAGCCCGTCTGGGGAAGTACCTCTACCTCACAGAAAACCGCAGCTAAATAACAACTCCCTAAAGGGCTGTTGTTACTGCGTGTGAGTGAGGTCACCAGTAAGCTCCCAAAGAGTTGCTGTGTAAGCAGCAGAGGAGGCATCGCGCGAGTGATACTTAATATATCGCAAGCGTTAATAGGATACGGTACCTGCTTTACATCAGGTGGGCCGTATAAAAAAAATGGGTACCTACGCTATAAGAGCGATACTTATATATCGATACAACAAAGGTCTAGTAACAGTCTAGCTTGAGGTGTCGCTGTGTGTACTTATGGACATCATTGGTTCTCTCCATCTCATCTTTTTTTTTATACAACGTCAGCAAGCAAGCATATTGCCCACCTGTTACCGTAGTCAATGAGCGCTTGCAATAGGTATCACTTGCGCATTGTCAACCCTGCTGTGTATCAGGACCAATGTTATTTTCAATTTGCGTACGGTATTTTACATCCTTTACATACGAATAGGTTAATAAATGAGATGCCACGTCGGGAGGCACGCAAACATACGGCACACCTGACGAAAGTGGTTACCGTAGCCCATAACCGCTTGCAACAATTTAAGTATCACTCGCGCGATGCCACCTTTGCTACTAAGACTGCTATTCCTGAAGAATATAAAGAGGCACAGCTTACTGGTAACCTCACTCACAGGAACTCGCGGTTTTCTGTGAGCTATTTCCTCAGTCGGATTCATTTGACGCTCCCTACCGCACTTGGAAACATCCTGATCAAAACAAACAGACACGTTCGTGCACACAAATGTTTGTCCTGTATAGTACTCGAGTGTTGGTAAGATATTATTTGACCAAGTCTTACATTCATATTACTTTAAAAGAATGCTAGAAATGGGTATACATGTTACTATCAGTAGATTGTTGTGTTCCTGCGGATAAGAAGGTTACCAGTAAGCTCCTAAAGAGTTGCTGTGTTGCCAACAGGGATGGCAACGCACGAGCTGTACTACCTGCAGGTATTGCAACTGTAACCACTTTTAATTAGGTGGACCGTATGCTTGTATGCCTCTCGACGTTGTTTTTTTAGGTTTCCGTACCCAAAGGGTAAAACGAAGCCCTATTACTGAGGCTCCGCTGTCCGTCCGTCCGTCTGTCACCAGGCTGTATCTCTTGAACCGTGATAGTTAGACAGTTGAAATTTTCACAGATGATGTATTTCTATTGCCGCTATAACAACAAATATTAAAAAATAGAATATAATAAATATTTAAGGGGGCTCCCATACAACAAACGTGATTTTTTTTGCTGTTTTTATAGATAATGGTACGGAACCCTTCGTGCGCGAGTCTGACTCGCACTTGGCCGATTTTTGTACTACATCGGGGCCTCTTAACGCTTGCTTTATATTAAGAATCACTCGCGCGATGCCTCCTCTCAGATTTTCTGTGAGGTGGAGGTAATTCCCCAGACGGGCTGCTTTGATGCGCCCTATCTCTATAAAAGCACGCAAACATATATTAAATAAATATAAATATATATTCTAAGTTAAATAAAAGCTTGTAATAATCGCGTCGAATCATTTATGTGGCTATATCAGAATTCTGAATTGGATTGTCATTTGTAATTAAAAGTGGATGGTGTATGGTATTCTAGAGCAATGATAGACTAGTAGATAAACAATCAGCTTATTAATCAACGGTCTTTGGTTCAAATCCCGTCGTGGTCATATACCGCTAAATTCTTCTTTTCTTTTTGGATATACGTACATAGTTGTAATTATCATTTGCTTAGCGGTGAAATATTAGGAAGAAACATGCATGTCCAACAAATTATACTTCAAAGGCTGTGCACTCTAACGTAAGAAAGGCTTGGTTTTTTCTCTGGATTGTTGAGGATTGATGGCAGTCGCAGTCGGCAGTCCATGTCAAAAATCAGTATCTTCACCAAATCCTTAGGCCTAGGTAGCGTACCCCACCAATCGTTCAGATTAGGAAACGGGATACCGCTAGGAAGAAGAAGGTATAAAAAGTTTATTGAAGAAAGGCACCTGTCAATGAAAGTCCTCCCATTATCATAAACTGACAGGCAAACGACGGTGTCTGTATTCTGCAAGAGCGTACTTACAGCATTAAGGAAATTTCCAAATTTATTTACATATTTATTATATATAAAATTTTAAATCGTACGCACAATTAAAATGGAAAAGTTCATTATTCGTCTGTGTGCGGAATTACATTTAAAAAATATTAATTGACCTCAAAATTTGTGCGCTACTCAACTATGAAACTACGTATAAATGCAAATGTTCTTTTATTTATTTACATATTCAAGCACAATTCTAGTTTTCTCACCCCTAGTACTCATACATAGCGATCTGTGCCAAGTTACCATGTTCAAGTCATGTCTTGAGCTTAGCTTACTTGTAGTTGACACTAAAGCATTCGATGTTCGGTGCCTTAGTTGGACTAAGAATGTGTGGATTTTCTTAACACACCTCCGTTTTGTATCTGCTTAGTTATTCAGCCAAATATGTCGCATTGAGCACATAGCTGAAATGAAAAAGGCCAGATCACTATATGTATTACGCGGAAATATTCATTCTGTATAATTAGAATACGCATTTGACTTTAGTAGACAAAGGATTTTATATTATCGTAATAGTCGTCTCCAAATTACTTTTAAAGTAGTAATCAGGTATAATCGCTCTACTTACTAGGACTATCAATACATTTAAATTAAAATCTAATTTTGCATAAAAGAACAAATTTATCCAAGAGTTCTTTTTCTCTTGTATCTTTTTTGTTATCTTTAAAAAGTATATTTAATTTATTGTATTTTGAGTAATGACACTTTGATTTGAATTACTCTCGAATAAAAGAGATAATCAATTAATAAAATAAACTAAATGAAATTTGTTCAGTTGTCATAGAAAAGAGTTATTGTAGATTTTTTTAACAATAAATCGGCAAGTATATGTTAATCTTTGGTAATTAGTTAAACCCCCAATATTTGCAGGATAAGAAGTTTAAGTGTTGAGTCGAAGTATGTTTTCACTCTTAAAAAGCCAGTCAAGTGTAGTAGCTTTTGTGCAATGCATACACAATGGACAAACATCTGTTTCTGGTCCGGTATTGGGGAATTCGTTCAAAATTGCTATGGTCCCCAACTTCTTCGCAACAAAGGAACCTAGTCTATAGATAATACGTAAATAAGGCAAAATTATAATTCTCTTCCGATAAACGAGGAACCTATTACCTACACACAACATAATAAAAGAGGAATCTACCATGTAACTACTATAAAGTTTAAAGCATGACTTATTAGGAGACATTAGTTTTTATCGAAAAACCTGTGAACATATCTTCACAATAGTAGTTATTGACAGTGCTATCATTCCACGGTGTTAGTGACTTGTACGCTTTTACTCAAATTACTGCCGTCGCTTGACTCAGATGTTTGGTTGTGCATTGAAATTTATTGGTGACTCGTTTTGCTCACAGCTTATATCCCCAGACTAGAAAGATATCGCAGAAAGATAGCTCAATAGTCATAAACCAATGAATCCCCTGACGGCATATAAAGGCACTCCCTCATTTACAAAACGTAGTATTCATATTGTGACGAGCACGGTGGCGCAGTGGTGAAACGCGCTGTTACGCTACTTTGACACCGACGCTCGTGGGTTCGATTCCCACACAGGACAAACATTTGTGTGCATGAACATGTCTGTTTGTCATGGTCTGGGTATTTTCTATGTATAATAAGTATGTATTTACAAAAAAAAAAATGTATTTACGTATGTTTATCAGTTGTCTAGTATCCCATAACACAAGCTTCGCTTACTTTGGGGCTAGATGGCGCTGTGTAATTTGTCCAACAATATTTATTAATTTATTTATTATTCAAGCCTACTATCCAATGGAAGGATATTTTACCCAATAAGCCGATATAGAGAGCTCGATGGCGTCGTTGCGCGTGTCATTATAATCGAACACGCAGGTTAAGCAACCTCGACCGCAGCCTGTCTATGGATGGGTTTATCTATCTCGAGTTTCTCCGTGCATCGGAGGGCACGTTAAGCCGTCGGTCCCGGCTGTTGTCGATAGATGACAGTCGTTAAGCTAAGTCAGTGGCCCCTCGGGCGGCTTGAAAACACTGGCCATCGCCAATCCGCATTTGACTAGCTTGGTGGAGTATGCTCTAAATCTAAACCCCTTCGGTTGAAGGGAGACCCATATCCCTGCAGTGGGATAAGTATGGGTTTATGTGGTATAAGCCGATATGTGACTCGATGTTTATTCGTAAGTAAGAGCTGCGCGTTCTATTTTACCCATCGAGGTGAGTTGAGCTACAAAGCAAAGATTCATGAGTTCTCCATTGGTTTTTCATTTGTCTGGCTCAAGTGTCGTATTCTCTTCACTTTCATTAAAGAGCCAAGGCTAACCTCTCATGTATGTAGTGCGCCGTGATATTTAACAAAATAAAGAGGGTGCATCAAAGTATGTAGTGCGAATCACGCTATATATAAATATATATATATATATATATATATATATATATATATATATATAATGTCTTACAATTTGATCTAAGGCCTAGATATTAATAATAATGTCGCCATATTTTTGATACAAACACACAATCTGCCAATGTTTATATTTAAGATTTAATTATTCAAAAGCTATTTAAATTTAAGTGTCAATTTACATAAAGTTAATGTACCGTCATTGGCAGAAGCTTTTAGAACCGATACATTTTTAATGCGCAAATTGAGATATTTATTAACAGCTTTTAATTTTATAATTATATTTATTATCTCTCACTTTTGCAATTGATTATTCTAACGCTAGATGTGCGCGTCACTTCGTTCATGCGTCATATCTGGTTATTCTAAAGTTTTTACCATATAAAGAATAGTGCGATTATAGAATTAAAATATTATTTTCAACGTACAGCTAAGAGATCACGCTCAACACTCAAATTTGGATTATAATTCTTATTACGCACGCATAAGAAGGGAACAAAGGTGCAGTGATAGCCCAGTGGATATAGACGACGACGATGACGAGCTCGGTGGCTCAGTCGTGAATTACGCGACTTTGACACCAACGCTCGTGGGTTCGATTCCCACACAAGACAAACATGTGTGTGCATGAACATGTCTGTTTGTGTTGGTCTGGATGTTTTAAGAGAGGTAGGGCGCATCAAAGCGATCCGTCTGGGGAAGTACCTCTACCTCACAGAAAGCCGCAGCCAAATCACAACTCCCTAGAGGGTTGTTGTATTCCTGCGTGTGAGTGAGGTCACCAGTAAACTCCCAAGGAGTTGCTGTGTTAGCAGCAGAGGAGGTATCACGCGAGTGATACTTAATATATCGCAAGCGTTAATAGGCTACGGTACCCGCTTTACATCAGATTGGCCGTATGCTTGTATGCTTCCCGACGTAGTATATATATAAAAAAAGAACCGGCCTAGTAACCAAATGGCCCTCGGTTTGAATCCTGGTGGTGAATTCGTGTTTTCGGAGATATGTACTCATATTTCTAATTATCACCTACTCAGAGGTCAAGGAGAATATTGTGAGGAAACCATATGCCCTAGAAATAATATTTAAAATACCCGTGACCTAACCTAAGAAAGATCTGATTTCCCTCTGGCTTGTAGAGATCTGTGGGCCAATTCTGCTAAATAACTGCAACTGCACGTTTACGCCTGTCACTGAGTCGTGTAGGAATAGTGCAGTGCCGATAGGTGTATTCTACTAAAATTTCCTGCACTGCAACTGCGCTAGAACTGCGCGTATGCTGCACTGCAACTACGCTGCAACTGTGCGTATCCTGCAAGTAAACTACTTAAAACCTGAAATGTTGCCATATTTCAATCTAATAAAACTGATTTTTTATTTAATGTTAACTCCTATAGTATCACTATTGACCTTGGTTGCCGGAGTGGCGGTATTTCTAACCGAAAAGAAGCTTTACTTAATTATATTTATCCACAAACATCTCCCAAAACAAAGCAAATATAATTCACCGCCTCAGAATATTAATTTCACTTCTCAAAAGTTGCTCAAGAGTAATGTTAACAAAACTGCAAGTAAACTCCTTCAAAACATCTGTCACCGGTATACAAATGTCAAAACAATTTATCAGAATACGATTATATTGCAGGAAACGTGCAGTTGCAGTGCAGGTTTTTTAACAGAATAGCGATTCATTTACTGTAACATTCCTGCACCGTCGCTGCTGTCAAATCGTTTAACAGAATACCGAAACGTCAAAATATACGCATTTTGACACACGCCGCGCTGCAGTGCAGTTGCAGTTTTTAGTAGAATCGGCCCACAGAATACCGAAACATCAAAATGTACGCATTTTGGCACACGCCGCGCAGCAGTGCAGTTGCAGTTTTTAGTAGAATCGGCCCACAGACCGTAATCGCTCTATGTAAAAATCAGTATCTTTGCCAAATATTTAGTCTTAACTAGCTGCTTATCCGCCAACCCTAATGGATTATAAACGGATAACGCAATGAAGATGAAGAAGGGTACAAAAGTCTTAGTGTATAGCTTGACGTGGCCTTAACTGTTTATGTGCCATTTTAGAAAGTTCTAATAGGAACATTGAGGTTATGAAGTGGATTTTCTGGGAGTTTTAAGATGCACCAACATACTATTAAAAATGTAAATAACATAGTGAAGAATTTTTACAGTACTAACGCGCGTATTGTTAGCGCGGTAACTACTTACCATCAGGTGTTATCTATTTAAGCTTTATTGCAGTAAAAAATGGTACGCTTTTGACAATTCAAAAACAATTCAAGAATTTACAATCTTTTCTTCTTCAATTTCACAAATTAAAAATCGTAATATTTTTTTTTTTAATTTCACAAATTAAAAATCGTAATATAAATAAAACAAAGTCACAAAAACATATGAGATGAACCTTCTCCTTTTTAACCCGCTTTGAAATCATGCAACGGTTTCTCTTTTAATGCAAATAGAGCATTTTGGCTAGCTCTGTTTAAATAGATACCTAGAGTGTGCCAAACAGTTGAATTGGAAATTTCAAAACTCTCTAAATTATCATAAAAAATTATCAGAACATCACTATCCTATCTTTTTATACACCGAATATCATATCCTATGTATCAAATCTTATACACTCTTTTGTCTATCAATATCTTTATGCTGAGTTTCTTGTGGGGTAGGCAGATAGAACTGAACACCACACAACGCTCGTTCACTCTCTTTTTAGGGTTCCGTACCCAAAGGGTAAAACGGAACCCTATTACTGAGGCTCCGCTGTCCGTCCGTCCGTCCGTCCGTCCGTCCGTCTGTCACCAGGCTGTATCTCATGAACCGTGATAGTTAGACAGTTGAAATTTTCACAGATGATGTATTTCTGTTGCCGCTATAACAACAAATACTAAAAAATAAAATAAAATAAATATTTAAGGGGGCTCCCATACAACAAACGTGATTTTTTTACTGTTTTTATAGATAGTGGTACGGAACCCTTCGTGCGCGAGTCCGACTCGCACTTGGCCGATTTTTTAATATTAATAAATGTTTTCGTGCACGTTCTCAGGTTTCTAAAGCTCCTGACAGCGCCTTCCACTAAAATACAACCCAATTGGTCGTATATACTTCAGGTTATATAGATTTAAAAGAAATATAATCACTAGTAAGTAAGTCAGGTCATGAATGAATCCCCTTATAGCCAATATGATGGATTAGATTTAAAAATAAGAAATCTTTTTAACTAAAAACTAGCTTAAAGCTCATGTAGGACTAAAAATACGAGATCAATAAAATCTGGTTTATTCGACTAAGGTCATAGATAAATTTAAATAAAAGCCTATAATAAACGCACATTTCTTGCAATCTAACCGAGTCGGACTGTCATGTTGAAAATGTAGTTACAATTCAATCACCCACACAGCCTTGTCACTTCCCTTATATTTTATATTGTCCTGTCTTGTAATTTATAGTTAGGCCGGCGGAATGGCCAATAGACATTGTTACAGAAACAATACTGCGGTCAACGTTACACTATTATGTGCCGTGAGAAAGGGGTACTGACTGCGTTGACAGTGAACGATACAGTTGAGAAATGCGATGAACTTACATAAGTGGACATGTTATGCATGATGTCAATTCTGTTGTCGTATTAGTTGGACATTGTTTCGTTAAAGTTAAATAAGTGAATGAATTTTTGTCACTTTGTGCAAGTAATTAAACGAATTACATTTGATTTTGTGTATCTGAGTGATCAGATCACTTACAAAATTTTATACTATGTCGCAATGATATGGCGGGGATATACTATATACTATACTCATACTCTGGAGGAGTTGTGTTTTGATCACAATAGTTGGAGGCAAGCTGCACTACCGGCCGTAGTCGTAGCCATTTGTTAGAACACGAATGGAGTCGGTCTCTTTTTGGTAGAAAGTGGCGGCGAAAGGAGGCAGCGGAGCGGATGAGCGAGGATTATATTCTGTGCCACCCGATCCGACATAGGAAATTCGGGCGAAGGAGGTGGGTCAGAGACTACTTTCGCTCGACTCTTCTGCGGCGTCTAATTGATTGGATAGAGGCAACATTATACATCTTTATTTGCCATTGGGCTCTCGTGAGCACTTAGACACGTCTTACATTTTTTATTTAATGTATAAGTGGTGTGGATTGTTTTCTAGTGCACCCAATTGTGTGCAGTGTAGTTGAAAAGATTTTAAAATATATTGAGGATTGTCTTACTTAATATTTAATGAAGCGTTTTCAAAATATTGAAGTTTTAGTGGATTATTTGTTACAATTACGTTTTCAAAAATAAATGTTTAAAGAAAAGTTTTAATATCCAATTTAGTAGTAACTGCTAGTAGCTCTAACAGAGTCAATTAGTTAATATAACAATAACAGTCATGTTATTACAGTAATTTATGATATCAAGTAATAATTAGATAGGTGTCTGTGTTGAATCATTTCCAGATATTTTTTCTGTTAGATATTACATGAATTGAATTAAACAATTTTTACCGGAAGTATCGCGTCTTTTATTTATTTTGTTGAACCTGACGTTTCGGACGCTTTGCAGCATCCATGGGCGCAGGAAGACTTCCATTAAAAATTGTTTAATTCAATGTTACACATCGCGAAAACCTAAGACAATACTATATTACATGGATGTTATTATAAGCGTTTTTGACAAAACAATATTTAACATTCAAGGATACGTTAAACACATTTTGGGCACGGCAAAGACACTATTTCAGGCTTTGATTCTGAATTTTGTTTTCTGTTCTTGTATTCAATTACGAACAGAAAACAAAATTCGAATACAATTTACGCTCAATAACATCCTAGTTCTTCCTAGTTTAGAACTTATACCCACATCTTAATTACCATTGCACAAGCGCCAAAATTTAAAAAGGACTTAAATTCCTATACCTACCAAAATCCAAGGCCAACCACAAGTAATTTATATAATGAAAAACAAATATTTACAACCTCTACAAATATTTACACCAAACCGCCGAGTACCAACATTATAGCCTCTGCGTAACTAGTAATAATAGTCATAAAAAGCGGTATAATTAATTATTCAATTTCCCCATCATTAGTAAACTTGTAAAGTAAAGTAGCACGAAAAAAAACACAGTTAAATTGCATTCAAACAAGAAGTAGTAGCATAAATATACACGACATCAATGGTCGTTATCTCTCACTGGTGATATATCGATCATTCGAAATAGGTTTTATCTTAAAATGTGTTGAAACGTTCATTCCAATAGTCGTGGGACATACGAGATGACAATTTATTCTAACGATGCGACGATGTTTGCCGGTTAGGGATCATTTCGGCACGAGCATAATAATTTCATCGTACACTGTGAAATTACGAAGGACTTCTTAGGTACTACTATATATTCCTTTATTTTAAAGTTTAAATGAACAATTCTTGTATATATATAAATATAGTTCGTGTATCAACGTCTCTAACAAAATGGTTGAAATTTTGTGTTTAGATAAGGTTTTGCTTTTTAAATTTATCTATAGAGAGTCTTTTTTTATACATATATTTTTTTATACAACGTAAAGACATACAAACATACGGTCCACCTGATGTAAAGCAGTTACCATAGCCTATTAACGTTTGTAATATATTAAGCATCACTCGCGTGATGCCTCGTCTGTTGCTTACACAGCAACTCCTTAGGAGCTTACTGGTGACCTCACTCACACGCAGGCACACAACAACCCTCTAGGGAGTTGTTATTTTGGCTGCGGTTTTCTGTGATGTGCAGGTTACCCAGACGGGCTGCTTTGATACGCCCTACCTCTCTTAAAACATCCAGACCAATACAAACAGGCATGTTCATGCACACAAATGTTTGCCATGTGTGGGAATCGAACCCACGAGCGTTGGTGTCAAAGTCGTCATTCACGACTGAGTCACCGAGCTCGTCATGGCTTTCGTGAAAAACGTGATTTTACAAAAGAAAAATAAACTATACTGTACAAAAATATTTATATCTTTATCTAACAGACCATACGATAAATGCGCATTGGGAGGATACAATCGAAAAATATTTTTAAGTTTATTAAGGTTGTTTTCATATTATTTATATTTTTAGTACTTTCTTCACTTAAGAGCTTGCTCTAATGTAAATTCTAAATCTATGTACGACGCCACATCGTCAATCACTACAAGCGTATTCAAAACAACATGCTTGTTACTATTTGTCTAGGATACGGGATCCCAGAAAATATTCCGGTATTATCATAAAGTGTTGCATGCCGATTACGAGACAAGAGAAACGTTTATTAAATGGTTGAAGAAACACTGCCAGCGTTTGCAAATGTTTGTGGGCGGCCCGACCGACCGCTTGCCGGGACTTTGGTACATTGTTTTTTACTGTACTTTTCAAACTATTCGAAAAATACAGCTAATGTCCTATGCTCTTTTCTGGCGTGTCTTCGTTAGATAATCGTAACATGTTTAAAATGGATTTATGTCACTGTTTTTCATGTAATGTCACACGTGATATAATGTTTTTTTGTCAAGCGTACGGCCTGCCTGATGGTAAGCAGTCGCCGTAACCTATGGACATTTGCAACATTTGTCACTCATGGGTTGCTGACCCTCTAAAAAACTCTTCACACTTCGCTTGAAGAATCCCATGCTGTAGGCCCTAGGGAAAACCTCAGATGGGATTTCATTCCACAACTTGAGAGTTCTTGGAAGGAAACTTCTCTGGAACCGCATAGTACACAACCACTGAGGTTCCAGTGTGTGAGGATGAACTCCCCGCTGGCCGTGTCGGCGAGCGGTGCGGTTGTAACAAAATACCTCTCGGCATCATATCGAACAATTCTTCAGAATACAACCCGTTGTATAATCGGTAATATTATGTAATATACCCAATTAGTGCCTTACCACCATACTTAAGATTGTACTACTGTACGTATATACCTTTGATAATAAGGCAGTAATTTCCAGCGTGTTAAAGAACAGATATAGAATTTTTGTATTGCCAACATTGACCAGTCTAGACTAAAGTAGTTTGTGTAAGATAGCAAGCCACACAACCAAGCTTATTTTCCGCTCTACCTACTCTATACAAAACAACTTCGAGTAATTCCAATAAAGTTGACGTTGTTAACTGCGATGTAGTCAGCAGTAAAAATAAAATAAATTGTGCAAAAGCAAAGGTAAATAAAACTAAATATTGACCATAATAAATGGAGTAGACAAATGGTTATGGCAATCAAAGTGCTACTGTGTGGGTGTGCGTGCAATTTATAAAGGTTTACGATAATTTACCGGCCGCCATTAACTTTGTCAATATTGTCGCCTCGCGGGAGTCGTACGCCCGATGTTACCGGCGGGGTTTCTGCATTGACATGCAACCGCGATGCATGGCTACATAATAGTAATGGACATATTTTACACGGAATGTTCAAATTGTTCCAAACGATCCATACAAACAGATAATAAATAAAACTCAAGCGTTTTCTATTTTCAGTATAGACTATCCTTAAGCACATTGTTCAAAAGTCTCATTTTGATATATATTGAAAGATTTGCGCTCCTGACTAGTCCTAACTGTTTAAATGTAATATATTTTTTAAACACAAAATTTTTGTAAAGAAACAAAAGATTTTGTTTTTTAAAATAGGCGGGAAATCGTTTGTCGTTTTTTTTATCATCCAATTAAGTTCGTCGTAGAGAATGGAATTAACGGGAATTTATTTGAAGGTGATGTTTTTTATGATTTCAAAAGTGCTCTTTTACTACAAGATTGATTGATGATTTTTGAGC
The DNA here is from genome assembly GCA_947507595.1 of Pyralis farinalis. NCBI lineage: Eukaryota > Metazoa > Arthropoda > Insecta > Lepidoptera > Pyralidae > Pyralis > Pyralis farinalis. The sequence goes on from OX382273.1 coordinate 11,787,889, forward strand.
ATGGGTATGACACAATCGATGCTGTTTGCGACATTGCCACAATAGACAAAATTGTATTAAAGCAACCTAGTGAATGGATGTTTAAAAATTATAATAATTCAATAAACTTGAGGCAGATGAGATACGTCAGTAAAAAAAAATTACGGTTCTTTTTCTCCCGCATGGGTCCCATTTGCACATGCCCACTTTAACGATCAAAGAAGTATTAATACTGACTGCTACACCATCATATGTTTACTCAAGAAGCCGCAACTCATTGCACATTGACAATGCTTCTTCCTACAAAGGAAACAGAATAACGTTACATATTATTAGCTTCCAGAAATGTAAAGATCAACCTGCATATGGTCTAGATCTTGTATCCTGTGATTTTCTTATTTTCTCGCAAATCAAAGATTTAATGTGATGGCCGACTTTTACGAAGTTAGAAGTTGCCGTGATAACGATTAGTTGCTTTCTTGTTTCAAAAAACATTTCGTCCTAATGAAACAATATTTTAAAATATAAAGAAGAGTATTTGAAAAAAAAATACGCCAAATGTTTTATTTTTACATTACGCAAAATTTTCAGTAAACCGTACGTAAAACTTTTGTTTTTTTTTACGGTTGTCCGGGCTAATCTTGAAATGGGTGAACCGATTTTAACAGGATTCTTATTGGCAGGTAGAGGAAACTTTAGTGAGTAATTCTAGGCTAATTTTGTCTTGGTTACATTTCGATTTTTGCATATCACTCGTACACTGAAGTAGGCATATATAACCCAGTAGCTCATCTTTCATAATGTATATTACTTCGTTTCAGTATTTCAAGTTTTTAAAATTAATCATTTATGTTTAAATTAATATAAGTAAATTTCACGTTTTAAAACATCTATATTTAGGTATATTCTTCCATATTAGTTCCTTTTTACTTTTTATTTCAAGTTGTTTAGACAGAAGCTTGCTCTAAATAACTTTTGATATTTTAATTTATTTTTAAATTTTCTTTAGAATTTTGTGGTTTGTCGGAGTTTTTTACCTACTTTCTTTTTATAGTCTTCTTTCTTCAAAATAACTAACTGTATTTCATAGCTTGGACTAGACGAAAGATTTATTATTACATTTTTATTTTAAACATCTTATATGCAGCATTCTCATTTTTAAGATTATTAACATTATTTGCACTATCATAAAATTAGCTTGATGTTACCATTACATTGTACTGTCACTGCACTTAGAGATTTCAGCTCAATCGAATACCAGCAACAGTCAATACATTATTACATTACATATGAACATTGCAAGATTTGCAAGTTATATAAAAGCATGTAATAAAACGCTATCTGTATTTTACTTACGTACTTTGGTCACTTAGGTATATATAGACAAGTAATCAATTTTTTTTAAGAACAGTCATACTTTTTCATTCAAGTCATTTGTATATACCATGTACAAAGTCGGAATATTTCCGTCGACGATTATAAAAATAATTCAAATCAATAGAACCACTCTTGTATTCTTCAAAATTGTCGAAGAAAAGTTCTCAGTGTGCGAAACGCTCCAACACTTCATTTACATACACTGAACATAAATTCTCGTTTGTAAAGACACTCTGGCACTTTTATTGTGCAGCTCTTTGCCAGCAAAAAACTGTTTTTTTATAACGAGATGGTCCATAAGCCATAACAGCGCCACCTTTGATCATCGCTATACAAATATTAATTCTCCTCGTAGTGAGCTAATCGTTTTTTATTGGATTTTGGTTCTATAGCAATGTTTATAGATGGGAGATAGTTTTGTGAGCGTGGTATTATACTTGTCTTTATATCTTTGATTTGAGCATATTACGTAAATTTAAAACATTATATAATTATAATACTATAATTATATAATGTTTTAAATTTACGTTTCGAGCTATACTCGTATATACTCAGTAATTTCTTTGTTACTGTCTGAACGTTAGTACTTCTTCCTAGCGCTATAGCGCTTCCTAATCCATTAGGATTGGCTGACCACTACCTACTCTTAAAGATGCGGTGAAGACACTGATTTTAACATGGGGAGACTGCCGTTAGACCTCTACATCTCACAGGGAAAAACCAGACCTTTCTTAGGTTATTTCGAAATGTAATTTATTGGACGTGGAGGTTTCCTTATAATGCTTCCTTTCACCTCTGAGCAAGTGATAATAACAAATATAACATACATACATCCGATATAAATATGTCCGATAATACGAAGTTAGTAGTACCTATATGCCCAAGCAAGGATTTGTAATAGGGACCTGGAGGTTAATAGGCTAGTTTGTTATCCACTAGGCTATCGCTGCTATATATAGGTGACGATAGTGCATAACTTGAGTCGGGAACAATCGTTAAAAAACTGCAAAAATAGGTGTATCACACAACATGCAATTAGCTATTTAAGGTGACATTTAATGAATTAGTTTATATATTACAGAGATATCCAAATTTATTTATCGATTTCAAAGTCGCTTTTGTAAAAAAAATATTGTTTATTTTGACGGGACAGGCCCACCACTCATACCCACCACTGTGTCTCATGTGTAGCCAGAGTTAACAGCGGCGACCTCCAAAAAGGCAATGAACAGTGAAGTTCGTTGCTGTTCCGGGGCTTAAACTACAGCTGCCTTGGAACTCACAACGAATTTAATCAGAAGAAATTCGTAGGAGTAGGAAGTTTTGGAACTGACTTCCCCTCTTGGCAAAGTGAGAGACAGCAATATGAAAAATAAGGCACTTAAAAACCTCAAAGAGATGGCTAGTCAAGTGAAGCTCAACTGCCGTGCACCACGGTTTATTAAATATCTAACACTATTAGGACCTAAACTATGAGTTGTTACCTAACACATCGATTCCAATAATGTAGATTGCAGAACCGCCTAAACGCCTGGTAATTCTCCCTTGTTGCCACCAAATCAGAATAGCATACTACCCCGGATGTAACGCGCAAGGAATTTCGTCCTGCTCCCGACGCCAGAGTTCGCACTCCCAGAGAACATGATGTGCTATTTGCGCGAATTCATGATTTGTCGTAGAACACTCACATAAAGGCACAAGTCTAAACGAAAAGAGCTGATATGTTGAGTTGAGATGATTGTTTATTTGTGAAATATTTATAGTAGTACCAGTGAAATACAAAAGTAAAATAATTGTTGAACAATGGTGCAATTATCTCGTTCGAGATCTCTAACTACATAAACCACTTGATGTCACATGAAGTCCTCACTCACCTAAACATTTTTGTGCATTTTAGCGCCCAAATATCTAAGCGATTCCAGCCTACTGCCCAATGCGAGGATATTTTAATTAGGCCAATAAGTGACGCGGTGTTTATCCGTGTACTATCCAATAAATAATCCAATAAAAGCTGCGCCTTCTGCTTTACCCATGACTCGTAGCGGTGAGTTTATTTACTACGCAAAATCGTGTCAGTGGGTTTCCATAAATTATTTCCTTCATGCTTCCAATCATGGAATACGCGGTTGCAAATGAAAATTTAAAATGTAAAAATGAACATATATCTTTGACATGCATTACTATACTAAAGAAATATATATATACGTAATAATAACACGAGTAAATACCCTTATCAGATACGTACAGATAATTAACCTGAATTACCAGGTGTAAGCTCTTAACCTACTAGAGCTTAAACAATTTTGACTTAAAATAATGGACAGACTGGGCCATTTCACATCATTAGGAAGGAAATTCCAGAGACACACAGCCGCTTCGGTAAACGTTTCACAAAGGAACAATATATAAATTAGTAAGTTTCTATGTAATCGTATGTAAGTTTGACCCTTAAAATCCATCGAAATGAGGATAAACACAGATCAGAGATCGCCGTGTGCTATGTTATGAAAATTATGTTTATATTTGACGAGCTCGATGGCGCAGTGGTGAAACGCGCTGTTACGCTACTTTGACACCAACGCTCGTGGGTTCGATTCCCACACAGTACAAACATTTGTGTGCATGAACATGTCTGTTTGTATTGGTCTAGGTATTTTCTATGTATAATAAGTATGTATTTACAAAAAAAAATGTACTTACGTATGTTTATCAGTTGTCTAGTACCCATAACACAAGCTTCGCTTACTTTGGGGCTAGGTGGCGTTGTGTAATTTGTCTGACAATATTTATTATATTTACTATTTGTTTATAAATGAAAGAGGGCAAGTTGGAGTCATATGCAATTACGAACGTTGCAGGCTACAGGCTGTTGTAATATCTTTATAGCAGCATGCCAATCGCTGTTGTATAAAACTGTGTTATTAGTACCTAAGAAGTACATGCTGTTAAACATATAGTAGTAAACAAACATTAGTACGCTCTAGTTAAACTATTTGATTTGTTTTTTGTATGTTTGTTAATGGATAAACACAAAATATACGTAACCGACTTTAATTTTTTTTTCACATGTTGAAAGCTACATTACCACCTAGTAACATATAGACTATATTTTATTTAAAAAAAAAATAGAGAACCCTAAGAGAATGGAAATCAAGGTATTAACCAGCTGAGAATGCGCAAGCTTGCATTGCCAGAGGAACAATTGGCTCGTCAATTATATAACCATGTTCCTTAAGAGATAGGAACGATGTTCCTGAACATTCATATTCTACTTTTTATGCTGAATCCGAATCTGAGTCAAAATTCGAATATTCTAAAAAGCGCACACACAGACAAACGCACAGACTAACATATAGATTTCATATAGGAACGGTATTCCTGAAAATGTGTAACATATTTTTTGTGAATGCGAATTTGCTTAAACTATTGATGATACATAAACTATCTATCTATCTATAACTTCACCCCAAATCCCTTACGGGGTAGGCAGAGAGAACCGAACACCACGCGACTTGATCCTTACATACCTCACTCGCTTCTTTAACATTCATATAAACTACACATAAACTATGTACTACATATTTATAGTACTTATCACTACCTATAAAATCATCTAATTATTAAATATAAGTTTAATAAAACACGGCTAAATATCATGCTACTTATCTAAGTAAATAGTTTCTTAGTATTGTCTTAGGTTTTCGCTACTGTTACACATTGAATTAAACAATTTTTAACGGAAGTATCGCGTGTTTTATTTATTTTGTTGAACCTGACGTTTCTGCACGCTTTTTGGACGCTTTGCAGCGTCCGTGGTCGTGGGAAGACAAATAGTTTCTTAAGGAATTGTTGTTATATGTTGTATTTGTAAAGTACTAACTTATCTCTAGTAAGCGCCTAAGGAGTTGCTGTATTAGCAGCAGAGGTGGCATCGCACGAGTAATACTCAATGTATTGCAAGCAATTATAGGCTACGGTGACCGCTTTACATCAGGTGGGCCGCATGCTTGTATGCTTTTAGACGTTGTATAAAGAAAATACATCTATCCGTGTGAATCCGGTAGGGGTTGTTAGTTTAAGTATAAATTTTGGTCTACTCAAACTCACTTTCCTCACGACAGGGCTTCGCTAATAGCCATGGAGGCCTACCTGCATATAGGATCAACTTATTTGTCTTTAGAGATAATTTTGATTTATATACTACAGTAAATAATTACGCCACAACAACAAAAAATAAAACCTTTCGTTTCGCAATGGGGTATAAATAAAGCTCATCATTTATATTAATGCACAATGTAACTGATGTTCTGTTTATATTTAGCGAACTCGTAAACGATAACAAACAGGCATGTTCATTGGAAACTGTAAACGTATTTAATTTATAAATGTGGCAGCGATATAGGTCAGATTCGGATGTGTTTACAGCACTAACTTTAACTGGCGGTTTACCCTGTCATGTATATTGTGACATAACATAGTTTATGAACTATATTTTTGTAGCAGGTATGCATAATTTACAGTGGGCGAGAAATTACTTTTACATACATATCATTACGCCTGTCTCTCTCCATTGGGGCAAGCTGAGACAATGGAAGGCCAGGTGCACCGATTCAAATATACATCTTTTGTTTCTTCTACATTCATCGACTTCTTCATACATGCTCTTTGGTTTATAGCCTATTTTTAAATCCATCTAAAACAACTACTGACTATTGGTAGATTTATATTATCAATCTATACAGATAAATAAAATGGGAGTGTCTGTTTGTAATATTAAAATAACCGCTTTTTATTAAATGCATATGGATGTATACGCGGTACATATACCAAAATATTTTTTTTACAATTTTTGTCTGTCTGTCCGTCTGTCTGTTTGTTCCGGCTAACCTCTGTAACAGCTGGACCGATTTTGACAGGACTTTCACTGACAGATAGCTGATATAACAAGGAGTAACTTAGGCTTCTTTTATTTTAGAAATTTTATTTATTTTTAATAATATAAATAAATATTAAAAAAAATCGGCCAAGTGCGAGTCGGACTCGCGCACGAAGGGTTCCGTACCATTATCTATAAAAACGGCAAAAAAAGTCACGTTTGTTGTATGGGAGCTCCCTTAAATATTTGTTTTATTCTATTTTTTAGTATTTGTTGTTATAGCGGCAACAGAAATGCATCATTCGTGAAAATTTCAACTGTCTAACTATCACGGTTCATGAGATACAGCCTGGTGACAGATGGACGGACGGACAGCGGAGCCTCAGTAATAGGGTTCCGTTTTATCCTTTGGGTACGGAACCCTAAAAAATAACTATTCCGCGCGGACGAAGTCGCGGGCACATCTTCTAGTAAGCAATAAAATGCTAAATCAATTGGACTGAGCTTCATCACAAGTTGAGGCTAAACGGACGCAATTTTGTGAGATGTTTGGTATTGCCTGTTTTGTATGAGCGGTGGGATCGCTCATACAAAACTTACTGTTACTTGCAGTAACATCATTTCGGTCGGTAGCGTTAGCTTCATATGACATTGCTGACAAATTTTAATCGTGGTATTGTACAAAATAGACTTTTATACGAAATCGAACGCTTAGTTAATCTCTATAACGCCATTACTCACAAAATTATTCTCGTTTGACATTCAATTGCATAATAATATGTCCATGCTTTACAGCCGCGAGTCAAACGCAGCCTAAATATGGTAGACGAACAATACGCCAAGGGAATTATAACTTAAACCAATTTATATCTATGACATTGTATTCTACTAGCGTTTCGATAACAGAATATGGCGGAACAGACTGTAAAGTTTGATCTACTTTGTGACTTCCGCCGCCAGGAAATTTGGCGTCCGTAAGAGAACAGCTAACTCTAAACTAATTTTACTTACTCATTAACAGTCGGAAATTACATGGACGGACAATAATATCAATATATTCGATAAACATCCCGGGAGGATGGAAAGTTGTCGGCTATTGACTTATTGTTTATCCATGATAATTATCGGGCCATACTTTCAAATATTCATTAGGCAAGTGGTCCAGACTATATTCCGGTAGTACTCGTAGTTCTATTCCTCCGATCTGCGTCATCTGATTAGCTCGATGATATCATATAATTGTATTGTCATCGGAATTACGGTCAGTTTCCAAGTTTCAAATAAACGTTATCAAATAAAATCAACGAATTAGAAATATTTTTTTTATAAATCGTTACCTATACTAATGATGCCTGCCCTTATGATACCTGCTAGGGCCATAGGAATGAAAGTAGCTTGAACATACTTGCTATCCTGATACTTAAGAAGTACTTCTAATGGAATACATACGAGTACATACTTCAGAATTTTGTCTGCACGTATAGAATACATTATTGTCTTATTGCCGTCATCGAAGTGTAGTAAAATGCTACGAATACTATTTACCATAGTAAAAAATAGAAAACCTATTCACGAGAAATGTGTTTGCAGATGGTGATGCAATCTTAACTTCGTAAAAGTATAATCGTTATACTGAGCTCACCGCTAATGACAAAGTAAATCTAGGTCGATGGAGTCAGACCTAGTTGTATAGTAAGGTTACACAATTTTATAGACATTAGCTGAGGTAAGTATTAAGTACACATCACACATACGTACACAAGTACATATATATTTTTGTTAAATTAAAATATTGAAATAAGCTACTGTTGTGTGACGGACGGACAAAAAGTCTTTTCCAGAAGATCGAATAATCTCCTTGCGCCATATGTTTAACGAGGACATTAAAAAGGTTTTAAATTTGATTTATTGGAGCCTCAAAGTGATTGGTGCATCAAAATTTCCAACCGGCACAGCTAAAATTGTAAGGCCATTCAATGAACAGTCGTGCATTTGTTAATTTTGTACACTGCCCATAATATTTACGGCGACTGTAAATATTGCAGTCGTAAAACGTCCGCGCGCTCTTAATACTTCGCTCCCAGGAGTTTAAAGTTGTAGCCACTCTGTCAATTATAGGATGTGGTTAGTTATATATGTATAAAATCACGATTTATGTGCAAAAACGCATCGAATTCAGTTCGGTGCTTGCTTTAGTGGTAAAAGAGTAACAAACATCGAACGACATCGGTAAAAGAGTAACAAATATCGAATGGAATTAAAAGATCAGAAAGTGGCTAATTCCAATACACAATGAGAATACATTATTATATTAACAATATTTTTTAATCACGCTGTAATTTGTAATTAATCTCAATGTATTTTACAGTGTAGGTAATTTCCATATTTTTTAATGAAGCACATCGACCTCTGTCTGAAAACCAGAAACACAGCTCTGCTGTGACTTCATGCTGTGGCGGGTGCGATTTTGCTGATGTAATACTTTTATAAACAGGTTTTCTAATTTCTGAATGTATTACTAAAAATGTTAGTATTATTATAATGCATCAAAATAAATTAATTCTTTCTTCCTCTTTCTACTCTCGCTTTAAGGGACGTAAATGACTGTAAAAGTGTGAAAGTAAGTATAAGTAGTAAAAGTGTTGATTTTAATTTGCCCAAATATGTAAATCTTAAATTGATGTAAAAACTATATTTTTACCTCAATTTGAAGCAGTGGAAATGGAAAAGTACTTATTTTACTCAACCTTAACAAACAATTCTCTAGCCTAGTATTGGAGGTACAGGACTTACCGTGACTTTTTTGCCGATATTTCGATGACGTAACAGATACCATGGTCACGGGATGACTGGAGCTGGTAAGTAGATAAAATAGGGTATTAGACATATCTGTTTATCCTAATATCAGGGAAATATAAAAAACAAGTCGCTGTAAAGTCCCGTACCTACAATAATAATGTAAACTAGCGTGAAAGTTTATAATTATACAATTTTCTAACTGTGATCTTGGTGATTTCTTGCAAGTTTGTTTAGTTATGGTTCAAGTCAATAACACTCCTTGTATTAACATTTAAGATTTACGAAGTTAGTATACTAATTGAAATGAAAATATTTTTAACGGAAGTATCGCGTGTTTTATTTATTTTGTTGAAACCTGACGTTTCGAACGCTTCGTCCGTGGTCGCAGTCTTTCCTGCGACCACGGACGCTGCAAAGCGTTCGTTAAAAATATTTTAATTTCAATGTGTAACAATCGCGAAAACCTAAGACAATACTTAGTATACTAACTTCTTTGCTTCTGTATAGTAAGGTAGCCTGTAGCAATATAAATTTCTGCATGCTATTGATAGGATCTTAAAAATTATTTTAACCGGCTTTAAAAAGGAATATCATCTCAATACAATAAATATCTATCTTAACATATTCAATAGAAAAAAGACAACCTAATTAGATCACTCACGAGTTTGTCTCAGAACGTATTAGACTTACAAACGTGAAATTTGGCATAGTTGTGTAACATATTTCACGTATGTGTGTAAGTATATATCCCAATGTTAATGTCTCAAAATAATGTTAGATAAATGAGAAGAAGAGGAAAAATTAAGAAGTATATAAGAAAGACCTTGATGGACATATTATTGTCATTTTTCTTATTTTAATATAAATTGACTAGTTTTTGAGTAACATAAGAAATGTTCAAAATCTCCCCACTCTCCTCTACATCGGAATATTGCAATTTAAAAAAAGCAAATACTTTTATTGAAACCTAAATCATAATGGCTATTTTAATGGATCTCGAATCCGTATGTAACTTTGAGGCCATCTGCAATTTAATTTTCACAGGTAGTCTTTGAATTCGTCACGTTTTATCAGGAGGTGGTGTCAGGACTCAGGAGTCCAAGGACCCGGCGAGTATGCAAGAAAAAGGGTATGAATCTTAGAGAAGCAAATGAGGTGTAGGTATAAGGATCGCTTCTTGTGGTGCTGGCTTCTCTCTGCCTACCGCAATGAACCTAGCGAGTAGTTATATATAGCTGTTTTCTGAATCAAGTCACAAGGCTCAAGCTGAAATCTAGATACTTTTATCCAATACATCATGTTAGGCCGACGAGTGCCTTCCATAGACGTTTTATCGTTTCATATTCGAAAGATGGGGTACAGCACCTTATCTAACATAACCTGCAGGTGAACTTTAGGTCATAAAGATAATGGTGAGTCACTACAAAACATATCAGTAATATTATATCTTGAAAGTGATAAACTCATGAGGAGACTAGTCATAAAAACTTTTTATACAACGTCAACGTTGTATACGGAGTCAAGCACGCATAGACCTGATTTGATGAGCGAGCATAGACTATGAACGTCGGCAATATAGTTATGTTTGTTGTATATGTTTCTGTAGTGTACACTACAAATAATCATCAAACTACGAATTATTCAGAAATGGAAACAACATGCGGCGTTTCTGAAGTGAATCTACTTGCAGTTCTTACCAAAATCCTACGAGTACGTGTTAAAGAAGAAAAATAACGTTACAGACCTAGAGTAGGGAACATTTGGCGCCATTTTTGTTATATTATTATTGTTATATATATGTCTTATATTAAGAAGCATCGCTCGTACATTGCAACTTCCGGTTATGTCATAGCAACTTCCCAGGAGTTTATGGGTAACTTCCCTCACTCCCAGGAATTCTATAACTCCTCAGGGAGTTACTAATTGACTGTTGACTCCTATTACGTAGATATACTTTTTCATTCATCTTGCTGACCACCATCGCAATGTTGATGACAGAAGAGAGTTGGTCTGAAAGAGAGCGTCAGTGTTAGGATAAGAAAAGGTATGCTACATTGGTTCGGACATGTAGAAAGAATACAGGATGAAATAATGACAACAGAATATTAATAGGTAAGCGTTGGTACCAGTACTGCATTGTGAATAGCGAGTTGTGCCTTTTGGCTCAATTTTTTACTGCCAAGAAGTTTTCCCAACGCTTCATTCACACTATTCCTAGTACTCACTCGTCTTTCCACATCAGCGGTGTACCATCCCTGCTGAAAACGCATCCAAGATACACAATCTCATCCACTTATTCCAACCATTCATCATTAAGTGTAATTCTTGCATTGGTTGTCTTTGTCTTCTTCGTATCAATAGTAAGCCTTTCTACATACAATCGTCTTTCATTATTTCAGTATTGTGACCAGTGTTTGCAGTTTAGATGGTTTTTCTACTAGTATCGTCTGCATATAGCAGATAGTTCACCACTAGGTCATCCATGCGCCATTCTACATTCGATGACCTTATTCTCTATAGACAACTATCGAGTTACAGAATAAACTGTCTAGCAGATAGCATGCAATCCTGTTTGACATAAATTTTGACATCAAACCAGGGTGACTTGCATTAATATCTATCATCACATTATTATCTATCCGCATACATGCTGAGCAATCCTTGTAAGTGGACTGCACACCACGGAACAGTGTACCATTAAACCCATATCTCGACAATATGTCTCACAGTTCTTTTTGCACAACCCTATCAAATGCTTTATCAGGACACACAAAGCCGCAGAAAACTTTCTGGTCAATGGCCAGCTGCCAATGCTTCTTCACGATATTGCGGAGCAAGAGCAGAGATAGGCCAGTGGATAAGGAACCAGTCTATTGAGCTACTGTTCCCCAAATGAATCCTGGCGGGGGCATGTGCCACTAAATACGTATTTTCATATTTAAGCACATATTTATCTTGCGCGATACACCAGGTACCGGTAGCCCACGGTACCTGGGCGCCTCTCTCTCCGACAGGCCCTTAAGGCACGAACCCGCGTGTTCGATTTGTTTCTCCAGCGACGTCCTGAGCCGAGGTCCGACCCCTCTCGGGGGCCCTTAGGCTGTCGCTTAACTTTGATTTTTAGGCTGTGGCGCCTCACGCCCGCCCTCTAGTCCGGTGACGTAGTGACAGCCCACTCGGGGCTAACTACATAGTCAGGTCAAAAAAAAAAAAAAAAAAAAACTTGCTCGGCGGTGAAGGCAAAACATCGCGAGGAAACCCACGCGTCCAGGAAATTATATTTCGAAAGACATGTGACCTAAGCTAAGAACGATCTGGTTTTCCCTCTGGGTTGTAGAGGTCTGATGGCAGTCGCTACATATAAAATCAGTATCTTCCCCAAATCCTTAGGCTTAGGTAGCGGTCCCCGACAATTCTAATGTCTTAGGAAACTGGATAACGCAAAGAAAAAGATGTTGCGAAGCGAGAAAACTTGATCCATACATCCCCTTCTATTTCGGAATCCTCCCTGTGCCTCACACAGCATTTCATCGGATTTCACCCTCATTCTCCTTTCAATTATCTTTCCATATACTTTTGCTGCTTAGCTGATCAAACTGATGATCCCATAGCGTGACCCCTTGCCTTATTCACACAATTAAAATTTGTGGTAATTTGTTAACTATCTGAAAATTTCGTCTAGGTAATCTACATGCTTTTTGGTTTCTCGACATCGACTAAATGAGTAAAGGCACTCCGTAACTCTCAAGTACTTTTTTTTAGTACCATTCGATTTGTCTAGTATATATTATAGTCTTTGATAAAACTAAACTTGATATGTTGAATTTCAATGACTTTGTGTTTTGAGTATACATGATGTTGCTTTTTTGCCGTGGTTGAATCTTGTTTTGTCATTTGTTAAAATCTCTTGTGCGATCAAGTATTATTTTAGGGTCATGCTAATATGGACATTGATGACTGAAGTGGTGTGGTGTTCAGAGAATTTTAGTCATTAGTTGATTACAATTCAGCATGACTCTCATTTATGTGAAAACATTTTACTATTTCTTGTACATCTTAAGTTTAGTATAGGTAGTAATCAATCGGACTGTCATTCAAAAAACTCAGCTCAGACTAATAGCTTCAAAAACACATACGTCCAGGATTTTAAGGACGTGGACAAGGATATAGTTTGAACTCGTGATGGAGTGCACATCGACATGTTATGTACAAGTTACAGCAGCTTACGCTATGCATACCATACAAATTTCACCTTTATTACTACGACATAAGATGCATAGGTGTATAGCTTGATCTGCCATTGTAGGTACATTACAATCCAAGAAATAGTTGTGCGTCATGAAGATCTAAAATATCAGTATAATTTTATTTTTCTACCTCTGACTGGAAAAAGAAGGTTCCCTAGGAGTCGCTGTGGTAGCAGTAGGGATAGCAACGCGAGAAAAATACGTCTTGTTTTACAAGCGTTCATAGGCTACAGTAGATACTTTACATCAGGTGGGCCGTATGCATGTATGCCTCACGACATAGTATAAAAAAGGGACAAACAGAGATAGGATTTGTCTGATATAAAGTGGTTACTGTAGCATATGACCACTTGCAATACAAGAAGCCTGGCTTGCCAACACAGAAACTCCTCAGAAGCTTACCAGTAACCTCACTTACTCGCAGGAAGACAACAACTATCCAGGTAGTCGTTTGGCTACGGTCTTATATAAGTTGGGGTAAATCCCCAGTCAAGATACTCTAATGAGCCCTATCTCTGTTTCACTAGAACTTCGTTAGTTAGTATGGTGCATTGCGTGTAGGTGAGGATGGCTTAAATTTTAAAGTTGACAGATACCCACTTACGCCCCAAAAGTTAAGTAATTCATCTGTTTGTATGGGTGTATCTTTTGTATGGGTTATCTTTAATAATTAACTATTATTGATACTATTCATAGCTAAGAATTTAAAGGAGGAAAAAAGTTGATCACCCGAAATAAACTTAAAAACTCACATTTTTTTCGAACTGTAATATCTACTTTGAATCAAAATTATTTTTGTTTTTAGTTCTGGACCAATTTTCATTCAATTAGAAAGTTCTCGAACACTAATCAAGTGTATAGGTAAATTATTCAAAATATAATTATTTTGTTAAAATGGTTTTGTTATTTAATGACACGGTATGGCCTCTGTGTTATTTGTATTACTAATAAGCTAAACCCAATTAACCCCATTTAATTCTTAAATAAGAATAAGATTGAAAAAAAAAACTGTAATACTTATACCTTTATCTACGCAAAAAAGGCCAATCGGTAGGGTTATTAATGTGGATATGATCTCACTGCAGTACTTACTGTGAATCCAAAATATAAAGAAACGCTGGAATAAATAATCTCAGTTTTGAAAATGAAAATTTGAATAGAAGAATCAAATATTCAATATTTGAATGTCAGGGCTCGTCAGTCAAATAGATAAATTCTAAGAAACTGTGCATATGTAGTCGGTTCAAAAATATGAAAAAGACCTTATGTATATCTTCACGCCAGGTCCCTTGCGGGGTAGGCAGAGAGAACCGAGCGCCATAAGACGCGGTCCTTACACACTTCACTCGCTTCTTTCACATTCATAGCTCTTTTCATGCACGCTCGCCGGTTCCTAAGGCTCCTGACATCACCTTCTGATAAAACACGACCAATTTGGTCATGGTAGGTTAGTCTTGGTCTTCCTCGGCTCCTACATCCTTCCACTTTCGCATTGTATATCTGTTTCGTCATTCTTACATCTTGCATTCTTTCTACATGTCCAAACCAACGGAGCATGCCCTTTCTTATCTTAACACCGACACTCTCTTTCAGTCCAACTCTCTTTCGTACGTCATCATTTCGAACGCGGTCAGCAAGCGTTATGCCACAAATTTTTCGCAGTGCTCGCATCTCGACCGCATTTATTCTACTTTCATGCTCTCTCTGCCATACCCAGCTCTCACTTCCATAAGTTAGCGTTGGGATTAACACCGCGCTGTGTACAGCGAGCTGTGCCTTCTGGCTTAGATTTCGGCTGCCAAACAGTTTACCCAACGCTCCATTCACGCTATTCCCTGCACTCACTCGTCTCTCCACATCAGCGGTGTACCTTCCATCGCTTCTAAAAGCGCTTCCAAGATATACAAACTCATCCACTTGCTCCAACACTACATCATCAACCGTAATCCTAGTGTTCGTTCTGGTTGTCTCTCTTTCAAATACCATTATTTTGGTTTTCTTCGCATTCAATTGTAAGCCTTTCTTCATACAATCGTCTTTCATTGTTGTGACTAGTGTTTGCAGTTCGGATGATGATTCTGCTATTAATACTGCGTCATCTGCATAAAGCAGGCAGTTAACCAGTGAGCCACCCATTCGCATTCCCACATTCATATTTCTCATTCTCTGAAGACAACTGTCCAGATACAGGATGAATAGCCGAGACGACAGCACGCATCCCTGTCTGACACCAATATTGGTATCAAACCAGGGTGATAAGCTGCCGTCCACTCTCACACATGCTGTGCAATCCTCATAGGTGGATTGCACAGCACGTAGAAGGTCACCGTCAATCCCATATCTGGGCAAGATGTTCCAGAGATTCTTTCGCACGACCCTATCAAATGCTTTTTCAAGGTCCACAAAACCGCAGAAAACCTTCTGGTCCGTAGCCAGATGCTTTTCCACGATATTGCGGAGCGAAAAAACTTGATCCGTACATCCTCTGCCGCTTCGAAATCCCCCCTGTGCTTCCCAAAGCATTCCATCGGATTTCACCCTCATTCTCCTTTCAATGATTTTTCCATACACTTTAGCTGCTAGGCTGATCAAACTGATGGCCCTATAGTTGGCGCAGTCCATACGTGAGCCCTTGCCTTTATACAAGGGCACGATGACTGCGCGTCTTAAAAAGACCTTAGATGACGACAAAATAAATTTGTATTAAATTGTATAGAATGTTTGTGTTAAATTATATGCACGGGGACGTAATATCATCGCGTAATAAAACTTAAAATTTGCCAAATTTCAAAGGATGTCGTACTCGGTTATTATTAAAATAAACAAATAAAGCAGTTCTTAAAACATAAATCATGTTGTAAATGTAGTCAAAATAGAAATGGGCGTAATGGCTTTGAATACAGAAAAGTTATGGAAGAATTTATGATAAATGCTTATAACAGATGATGAAAAAACAGAAAACGATTGTGAGGATATTGATATTTTTTTGCTTAAAATACTGCTTGTACAAATACAAGCAGTATTTTAAGCAAAATAAAACTCTCACTCAAATTTATCAATATAGTAAATTATATAGGTACATATAGATTAAACATAAGTTTGGGCCTTATTAGAATTTAGCTACTCGTATTAATTAAATTGGTTAGAATTGAAACTATAATTATGAAATAAAATAAATAATAAGCGAAATACCATCCGAGCATGGTGCAGGAAATATGGCCTAACATTTTTACTCTGAATTTGACGCCTATTGACGGCATATGAGGGTTACCTGACCTTATTGTTCATATGCAAATGGGGAAGATGCTAAATTGCCTCGCTTCGTTGGATAGGGTATACAGCATAGCTGTTAGCAGATATATAACTATGGATAGACCATGGAAGTCTATTTGTGACTATTACCAGGAACAACGTAAGAACGGTACAAAGAGCAAAAGGTTAAGCTTGATGGGCTCTTAGCTATACTAATGATATTCAGAAATTTCAGACCGTATCATATAATATAGCATTGTCAATAAACTTGTAAAACATTAGCTTGTTTATCATTTGGGCTAAGTCGGTTACTTTTACTACCTTCAGTTACACTGCATATATCCTCATTTTGGATTATTTTAAACAGAGCATAGCTCTTTCCACAGTACGCTGAGCGACCTTGAGCTTCTCCATATGGGCCGTAATAATAATTATAATTTACAACAGGCTATTATGTAGAGTATAATTGTATCATACAGCTGTTTATCGACTATATCGACATTTATCTGAGATACAGACATAAATCTCTCCTTTTATACATATAAAATATTATTATCATTGCCACCATAACTTAAGTCGATCATTAACATTCACTATAAATATACTGATTCATTCAACAAATGTTGAACAGAATACCTAAATTAGGTTCTACAATCCTACTTAGATAATAAATAATTCCATGGAACTGTATTGGCAGTTAAGTCGTACTATACCTTTTATAAGTTTCAAAAATGTTACGCGTAGGCGTACCGTCTGACAAAATACAGGTTTGCGTCGTAAATTAAAAATGCCAAGTGCGACAAGCGCATCGTGGAGGGTTCCGAATTCAAGTTTTCAAAACTTTGCTTATAAAACACATATACTAGAAGTTAATTTACATTATAATGCACCTAAACAAAATGTACAGTGTCTACATTGCCTTCTATGTTTTAAAAGCAATGTTTTAAAATATTAAATTATTTCATATCTTGTATGTTGTGTGTAATGAGAGTCACATCAGACCTTTGTTGCGATATTAAAATATTAGATTGTATTATTTAAATTAATAAATTATATGGGTGTTAATACATTAAATAAAAATTAAATAATACAATCTAATATTTTAATATCGCAACAAAGGTCTGATGTGACTCTCATTTATATAAATTAAGAATATATTTTTTAAATCATGACTATATCCTGTTGAAGGAAACCAGTACCGTAGACGCGGAGACTGCAGTCGATCCCGTTTTAATTTAGATGTATTACATTGCTAACGCGCGGTTACACATGAAAGTCCCATGGAATTTGCGGGATTGGATTAAAATATATTGGATCTAGTTAAATACTTTATTTAAATAAGATATTTTAGTAGTTATATGTAAGTATACATTGTTTTTATTTCTCGATAAATATTAAATTATACAAGATACTATTTTATTCATTTTATAATTTTAAAATAATACCGAGTATCTGTTCTTTGAGAAATCTACTTTTGCCGTAGTTTTGAATGGGTATAATTCATTTAAGCAGCGGTACCCCAAAAACGTGCATTCAAATCCGCTAAATAACCAAGTCCACCATCACTCATAAGATATAATAGTATATAAATGTTAATTTATCTCATTAGCTACCTGACGCTATTTTCATATCGTGTTCGTTCGCGAGAAACTAGTAATGATTTGTCATACTCGTAAATGAATATGTGTTATGACATTATGTCAGAGTTATGTTTGATGGTCTCTAAATGTTAATAGATAGATTCGTTTTACACGTAACTGCTGGTGTTAAAATAATTGCCATCATCTAATCTCGCGCTGGAGTTATATATATATTATATATATATATATATATATTATACATAGAGCATGTGCGCCTCCAATATATAAAAATCAAATTTCTAGTACAACCAAGAAATCTTTTTATTTCAAAAACAACTATTTTCAGATTTTATCCTTTACCTGTGCATGAAGATGCTCCTTCATGCCAAATTTCAAGACTGTAGTATATTCAGAATGCGCTATATATAAATATATCAGTACCACAGGGGTTACGATTTGTGATTCCTTGACAAGCATCAAAGCGAGCCTATGAGGATTAGTTTTATTTTAAGGTACGGAACCCTAAAAAGATTTATAATATAGTCTTTGGTACGATGTTCCTTTTTTGAACGGAATATCAATCGCAAATAAATAACAAATTGGTCTGTTACTTGGGATTGGTTTCAGTCAAAAATAACAATTACATTGAACACGCATATTTGTTAAAAAACCAATGGAACTACAACAAGGCAGTGTCACAAATATTAACTTATGTTGTTTACACTCTCACTTAAACCATTTCAAATTATTATAATTCCACGTATTAGGGATTAAATGTACGATTCATCGTCGCTAAATAAAAGATACAGCGATGATACTGTCTCTTTTTTTTGACAATCTGTAATGATAATCAAATGTAATTTAATTGACAACGCATTGTACTACTGCTCGTACCAGAATTTCAGACTGTAACAGACGTAGTATGACTGCAAATAAAGTGCTAACCGACATTGAAGATACTTTGTATCTACAAACACCCAATATTTCCATTGGCAAATGTCTTACCATAAAAGAAGAACGAGTTGGTTGCCGAACATATAAGTAAGTGGCACAATGGTGGACGTGACGTTTTTATTATACCAAAAAACCTACAAATTCAATACAAACTTACATTGTAGTGTAAAACACATTTTACAAGGATCAAACAAAAACAATAGACAATGGTCTTATTGCAAGATTATGACTTCAAATAGTCAATTAAACGCCAAGGAAAATAATACAGAATACTATATTCTCTAGTAAATAAGAATATCTAGTAAATAAGAAATGACGTTTGCCTTAAATGCAAAACGCCATTTTGATAGAAATTACAGTTCAATGTGGCACTAAACCAATCTCGCCTGCTTTTGTTACCATGTTATTCAATGAGTAAATGGCAGAGATATATGTATTGGCGTCTCACATAGAAGGCATCTCGATTAAAACTCCTACTTTAATCTATTTAACAATTTATGCATATATATAAACAATGAGTAGAAGCCAGACATCGCCATTGTTTCTAGTATTCTTATGTTAGTATGTCTGCTTATACAGATGAACGTCTATTGAGATGTTCATTTTATCGAAAAATGCTTGTTTATTTTTAATATTATATTTCCGTCATTCTCTAGCTATAAATACGATAATAATATTTTTTTCTTTTGTATCCTCAAGTAGATCCACGACAATAGCTAAAATTGCACTATTTGATATCACAAATGTGAAGATCACGCACGATATCCGATTACAGTCGATGAGCATCGAGAACCAATCTAAGGGAATTCGCTAGTGCTTAATCAGTAACTAAAATTGGTTAATTTATAGCCGTATGTTACAACAATACGTAGAATATTTTCAAATTCACATTTTCGAGACAGGTTTTGAACGTGTTATATCATCACTCCTATTAGTATTTCTCATACTAATGAGGTTGAAATATAGCGATAAGATCTTGAACTAAAAGGGAGTGAGTAGAGATAAAACATAGACAGGCATGTTTTATTCAATGAAGGATCCCAATGAGGGTTTTTATATGACTATAAATTGTGTGAAGGAAATTTCTCGACTTATTCAGTTATATACTTCCCAGAAAGCACGTGTATTAAAGTTTGTGTAAGCATTGCAGCGACAAGCAATCAAATATGAATCACGTTTGTAAAAAAAGTATAGTATGAAGAATCGACTTAATTTAACCGGTAGAGTTCAATTGTGCCGATATGTACGACATTTCCATCGCACCGATGGCCACTCGCGTCAAATTCTTAGATTATATATTACGCTAACTCACTCGCAGCCTTCTGTAACATGAAGCTATTTTTCTAGCCTGGTATTGTTCTCCCTTGTCAATGCTTTATCAGCTACTTACACCCCCAATAAATTATTGTCTTTAAGAGATTAAAAAAGAATCAGCGTACTGGCAAGCCTAACTCTTTTTAACTAACACTATAAGTACAGGATCCCCAGCAAGCGGCGACCGTACAAGAAAAGAGCAATGAATGTAAAAGAAGCGAGTGAGATTTTGTATTTAAATGAACTTTAATCTATCTATCTATAACTTCACGCCAAATCCCTTGCGGGGTAGGCAGAGAGAACCGAGCGCCACGTGACTCGATCCTTACATATCTCACTCGCTTCTTTAACATTCATTGCTCTTCTCATGCACGCACGCCGGTTTCTAGGGCTCCTGACATCACCTTCTGATAGAACATGACCAATTTGGTCATGGTAGGTAAGTCTTGGCCTTCCCCGGCTCCTACATCCTTCCACTTTTGCATTGTATATCTGCTTCGTCATTCTTTCATCTTGCATTCTTTCTACATGCCCGAACCATCGGAGCATGC
Source organism: Pyralis farinalis (assembly GCA_947507595.1). Lineage (NCBI taxonomy): Eukaryota > Metazoa > Arthropoda > Insecta > Lepidoptera > Pyralidae > Pyralis > Pyralis farinalis. The sequence goes on from OX382273.1 coordinate 11,808,818, forward strand.
CTCTTCTTATTTTAACACCGACGCTCTCTTTCAGACCAACTCTATTTCTAACATCATCATTGCGAATACGGTCTACGAGCCTTACGCCACAAATTTTGCGCAGCGCTCGCATTTCAACCGCGTTTATTCTACTTTCATGCTCTTTCTGCCATACCCAACTCTCGCTTCCATAAGTTAGCGTTGGGACCAACACTGCATTGTGTATAGCGAGTTGTGCCTTCTGGCTCAGGATTTTACTGCCAAGAAGTTTTCCCAACGCTCCATTCACACTATTCCCAGCACTCACTCGTCTTTCCACATCTGCGGTGTACCTTCCATCCCTGCTGAAAGCGCATCCAAGATATACAAACTCATCCACTTGTTCCAACACTTCATCATCAATCGTAATCCTTACATTAGTTCTGGATTCTTCTCTTTCAAATACCATTATCTTTGTTTTCTTCGCATTCAGTAGTAAGCCTTTCTCCATACAGTCGTCTTTCATCGCTGTGACCAGTGTTTGCAGCTTAGATGGTGTATCTGCTAATAGCACGGCATTGTCTGCATACAGCAGACAGTTCACCACTTGGTCACCCATGCGCAATCCCACATTCGTTGATCTTATTCTCTGCAGACAACTATCGAGATACAGGATAAACAGCCTAGCAGATAGCATGCAACCCTGTTTGACACCAATTTTGACATCAAACCAGGGTGACATGCCACCGTCTATCCGCACACATGCTGAGCAATCCTTGTAAGTGGACTGCACAGCACGGAGCAGTGAACCGTCAATCCCATATCTCGGCAATATGTCCCACAGTTCCTTTCGCACAACCCTATCAAAGGCTTTCTCAAGATCCACAAAACCGCAGAAAACCTTCCGGTCTATGGCCAGATGCTTCTCTACGATATTGCGGAGCGAGAAAACTTGATCCGTACATCCCCTTCCATTTCGGAAACCTCCTTGTGCGTCCCACAGCATTTCATCGGATTTCACCCTCATTCTCCTTTCAATCACCTTTCCATATACTTTTGCTGCTAAGCTGATCAAACTGATGGCCCTATAGTTGGCGCAGTCCATGCGTGATCCCTTGCCTTTATACAAGGGCACGATGACTGCGCGTCTCCAGTCCATTGGGACCCTTCCAGTTCTCCAGCATAGGTTGCATAGGTACCAGAAGGCGTCCCGGACGTAAGTGCCACCTAATTTGATCATCTCAGCTGTGATCAGATCAATTCCCGCTGATTTTCCATTTTTCAAGCTTCGTATCGACCATTCGATCTCATCCATAGTTATGCCTTCGTCGGACGCCGTCAACGTGGAGTAAGCATCCGACTCACTCTCATTGCCAGCGTCCGAGGCATACTCATATATTTCCTCAAAATATTCACTCCACCGTTCTAACACTTCCTGAGTGTTCGCAAGAATGACACCAGCTTTAGACTTTATCTTATCCATTCTGGATGCCGACGAACCACTCCGAGACTTCTTTACCTCTCTCCAAAAGAGTTTGGTATTTGCCTCGAAGTTTTTCGTCAGCCTCTCTTCCTCATTCATAATTTGTCTTTCACGCTTCTCTTTCACTAAAGCCTTAGTTTCATTCTTGCATAGACGGTACATTTCTTTCTTCTTTTCTCTCATATTTTCATTTAAAGGCAAAGATGATACGTAATCCAGCCACGCTTTCCTCTTTCTTGCTACGGAGGATTCAACCTCCGCATCCCACCAGGCATCTCCTTTCGCTGTTTTACGTCTCTTTGCGCATCCACAAGCTTCTTTTGCACTATCCACCATACTTTCTTTCAAAACTTTCCAACAATCATCCACATCAGAGTCAGAGAGGCTTGCATTTGCAAGTCTCTCACTTACCAGATGCACATACATTCTCCTTACACTTTCATCTTGCAATTTTTCGCTCATTATCCTTTCATGGTCTCCGAAAGGGATACGCACTCGCCAGTGCCTCCACTTCCTAAAAAGGCCCACAAACCGGCTTACCACCAGGTAGTGGTCCGTCTCAAGAGTGGGGCCTCTAAAGGCTCTTGTATCCATTAGAACATTTCGGAGACGTCTATCTATTAAAATCAAATCAATCACACTTTTTTGATCATTCCTTCTCCATGTATACGTGTGAATATCCTTATGATGAAATAAAGTATTCGACACGAGGAGGCCTCGTTCCATACATAAATCTAGTATAGACTTACCTGCTTCGTTCACTCTCTTATCTCCATACGGACCAAGAACAGCTTCATAGCTGTATCGCTTGGTCCCAACCCATCCATTCAAGTCTCCACACATAATCACTCTTTCGTTCCCTTCAACTAAGTCCAGAACATCCCTCACAGACTCCCAAAACTTCTCCAGTTCTTGAGCACACGCTGAGCTTACGGGAGCGTATGCTGCAACCAAAAATACTCGCGTGATGCCCAGTTTAATACGAACCCAGAGAAGTCTAGGCCCTACCAAACAGTAATCTCTTACACCAGTGGCTAAGCGAGAGGAGAGTACGACACCTACACCAGCACTGGCATGATCGTCACGGTCTACCCCAGACCATAGGGCCATCATACCACCGGGCAGATCATCGGTGTCGCTCCCCTTGCGCTTAGTCTCTGTCACACATAAAGCATCCAAACGTCTATCATTCATTACGTCTATCAGTTCATTCGTCTTATCTTTCAATCCACCTCTCACATTCCACGTGCCTATGCGGCACTCGGCTCCCCTCGTCCCGCCGGAATTGGCGCTGCGTGGTGGGTGGCGGCCCCCACCGCCGCATGCAGCTGTATTCGCACCGACGGGGGCGGATCGGTGCGCGTCGCCTACGGGGGACGCCCTAATCCGCACGTCGGTGCGCTCTTGGTCCAGAATTGCAATCGACTGATTGGCAGGGGTCGCCAACGAGCACGCTTCTGGCACATGACCCCCATGAACTTTAATTACAGTTTAATTTCATTTTAAGCAGTTTGACTGGGAAAGTACCTCCACCTCATATAAAACCAAGTAAAACAAGCCCTTGCTTTTTTATTGTGTTCGTGCGAGTTAGAGAGTTTACCCAAAAGTTTTTAAGGAATTGCTTCTTGTACGCGTTCATAGTCTATGGTTACGACTTTACATCAGGTGTAAGAGAGGTAGGAGCCAACAAGGGGTCGTGCTGTGCTCCACTCCCTCAGATTTTTTTCAGTTACGGTGGGGCATGCTATGCTTCTTGCTCTAAATATCCGTCTGGGGAAGCACCTCCACCTTACAGAAGACTGCAGCTAAATAACAACTCCGGAAGGATTGTTGTGTTCTTATGCGTGAGTAAGGTCGCCAGATAACTGAGGGGTCGTTGTGTGGGCGCGGTAGGCCGGCGCGGCGGTCAGGGAGACCCGGTGAAACGGTTGACCGCTGGCCGCCCGCAGGTTAGTAAGGTTCCCGAAACCGGGGAATACGTAATCTCTGCCCCGGGATGCTGAACCGCCAGTCTGTGTAAAGTTCCTGCTGCAGTCGTCGTGCCGGAGAAGAAAGACTTGCAAATGCAAGCATTCCCGACTCAGATATGGATAATTGTTGGAGAGTTTTGAAAGAAAGTATGGTGGATAGTGCAAAAGAAGCATATGGATGTGCAAAGAGGTATAAAACAGTGAAAGGAGATGCTGGTGGGATGCGAAGGTTGAATCCTCCGTAGCAAGAAAGCGGAAAGTGTGGCTAGATTATGTATCATCTTTGCCCTTAAATGAAAATATAAGAGAAAAGAAGATAGAAATGTACCGTCTATGCAAGAATGAACTAAGGCTTTAGTGAAAGAGAAGCGTAAAAGACAAATTATAAATAAGGAACAGAGGCGAAAAACTTCGAGGCAAATACCAAACTCTTTTGTAGAGAGGTAAACAAGTCTCGGAGTGGTTCGTTGCCATCCAGAATGGAAAACATAAAGTATAAAGCTGGTGCCATTCTTGCGAACACTCAGGAAGTGTTAGAACGGTGGTATAAATATTTTGAGGAAATGTATGAGTATGCCTCGGACGCTGACAATGAGAGTGAGTCTGATGCTTACGTGCTGACGCCACGTTGACGGCATCCGACGAAGGCATAACTATGGATGAGATCGAATGGTCGATACGAAGCTTGAAAAATAGAAAATCAGCGGGAATTGATCTGATCACAGCTGAGACGATAAAACTAGGTGGCACTTACGTCCGGAACGCCTTATGGTACTTAAGCAACCTATGCTGAGAACTGGAACTGTGAAGGGGAAACATGGACTGCGCCAGCTATAGGGCCATCAATTTGATCAGCTTAGTAGCAAAAGTATATGGTAAGGTGATTGAATGGAGACTGAGGCTGAAATCCAATGAAATGCTGTGGGAGGCACAAAGAGGATTCCGAAATGGAAGGGGATGTACGGATCAAGTTTTCTCGCTCCGCAATATCGTGGAGAAACATCTGGCCATAGACCAGAAGGTATTCTGGGGTTTTATGGATCTTGGAAAAGCATTTGATAGGGTTGTGCGAAAGGAACTGTGGAACATATTGCCGAGATAAGGGATTGACGGTTCACTGCTTCGTGCTGTGCAGTCCATTTACAAGGATTGCTCAGCATGTGTGCGGATAGATGGTGGCATGTCACCCTGGATTGATGTCAAAATTGGTGTCAAACAGGGTTGCATGCTATCTGTTAGGCTGTTTATCCTGTATCTCGATAGTTGTCTGCAGATAATAAGGTGGGATTGCTCATGGGTGACCTAGCGGTGAACTGTCTGCTGTATGGAGACGATGCCGTCTTCTTAGCAGAAACACCGTCAAAACTGCAAACACTGTCACAATAATGAAAGATGATTGCATGGAGAAAGGCTTCCTATTGAATGCGAAGAAAACAAAGATAATGGTATTTGAAAGAGAAGAAACCAGAACCAATGTAAGAATTACGATTGATGATGAAGTGTTGGAACAAGTCGATGAGATTGTATATCTTGGATGCACTTTCAACAGGGATGGTAGGTACACTGCAGATGTGGAAACACGAGTGAGTACTGGGAATAGTGTGAATGGAGCGTTGGGAAAACTTCTTGGCAGTAAAAACTTGAGCCAGAAGGCGCAGCTTGTTATGCAAAAGAGAGCTGTGTATGGCAGAGAGAGCCTGAAAGTAGAATAAACGCGGTCGAAATGCGAGCGTTGCGTTGCGGTGTAACGCTTGTAGACCGTATTCGCAATGATAATGTTAGAAACAGAGTTGGTCTGAAAGAGAGCGTCGGTATTAAAATAAGAAGAGGCATGCTCCGTTGGTTCGGACATGTTGAAAGAAGAAGCAGATATACAATGCAAAAATGGAAGGATGTAGGAGCCGAGGAAGGCCAAGACATACCTGCCATGACCAAATTAGTCGTGTTCTATCAGAAGGTGATGTCAGAAACCCTAGAAAACGGCGAGCGAGCATGAAAAGAGCAATGAATGTTAAAGAAGTGAGTGAAGTGCGTAAGTACCGCGTCTTATAGCGCCCGGTTCTCTCTGCCTACCCCGCAAGGGATTTGGCGTAAAGTTATAGATGGATAGATGGATGATATTAACGTTTTTCTTAGCTTATCTACGAAGCTCGAATCTGAAATTCTTGTTATCTAAAATATTATCTGAAATAATTAGAGTAGATAAAGGTATATAGTCCTTAAACCATTGGTCGAGTGATCTAAGGCAACTCTTATGCCCGCTCGGAATCTACGTTACGGTGTCATACAATGGCACTTGATGGGCCTGGTTTCGTTTTGGACATGTAACCATAAAAACTTTCATTTTTAGGTAATAGATTAAATAATTGTGTAACTTACAGCAGCTAAGCCATGCGGGCAAGCTGCCCGTTCTCGTCAGAGTTTACTCATCTGATTACCAATTCAGGCAGCGATTACCTCATTAATTGTTCGCTCGTTTGTTATATACGTTTCCTTTAGCAAGTTCATTATGTGATTCGTATGTATGTATGTAATATCTTTATTGTACAAAATAACAGGGTTTATACAAAAACAATGAAACAAATAAACAGTAGTACAAAGGTAGTCCATCTAAGGGATCTCTTCCAGCCATGTATAATAAAATACATAATTATAGTCAAAAGAACAAGTCAACTTTAGATATTACACAATGCAAAGTCACTAATGTACTGTCTGAAAACCAATTATTAATGAGCTAACAGTTTGAAGTATTATCAAATAATCTTTTTAACGCCGATTTGAAGGATCCCAATATAGATGTCATTTTTATGTACAGTGGTAAAGAGTTCCAAAGCTTAGCAGCAAAAATTGTCAAAGATTTGGCATAGGAGTGATGGTTATAGTAGGGGATGATATCCAAAGAAAGAAGTCCACAAGATCGCTCGGTCATCAACATCACGAAAATGAAACATTTCCTTCAAATATCCCGGTGCCGATGGGTTGAATAAGATATTGTATAATAATGTGAGTATGTGGAAATCTCCTAATTCTTAACGGATACCAGCCAAGCTGTCTACGGAATATGAAGCCATGGTCAAATTTTTTCAGGATATACACACACACCTTATGCATAAATTTTGTAGATGCTCTAATTTGTCTAGCAAGTCCACCGTTAGGTCTGAGAAGGCAATATCACCATAGTCAATTAATGGAAGTAAAAGCGAGCGAGCTAACATAGTTTTAGTGGAAACCGGCAAAAAATGTTTGGAGCAATTTTAACGAATGAAGAGATGCAAACACCATTCCACTGATCTCATCAACCTGAGGAGCCCTGGACAACGATTGGTCCATGACTATTACCAAGTTAGTAATGGTAGAGGAGAATCGTGTTATAGTACCTTTGAAAACTACGTTTGGAATAGCCATGTTGTCCAGTTTGGCAACAAAATGAGAACTTCCCATTATTACAGCCTGTGACTTGGAAGCATTTATTTGAAGGCCGATTTCTCCGACCAGACAGCCATAGTTGTCAAGTCCGAGTTAATTACAATAATTGGCTCAGAAATATTTAAAAAGAGTGCAGCAGTATAAATTTGCAAATAAATGAAAAGTAGAGCGAAGTGAAATTGCAAATTGCAACGCCATTTATAAATATTGAGAAAAGAATCGGAGACAGGACCCCTCCCTGTGGGACATCAGCATTCAGTTCACACCAATCCGACTAGCAGTCATTGATTTACACCATTTGGTGTCGACCACCGAGATACGAGTCAAACCAGGAGAACGTTGATGTTGAAAAATTTAAGAGTACTTGAATCCCAAGCAGACTATCAACTTCTACTGAGTTAAAAGCGCTAAAAAAGTCGAGCAGTGTTAAGACAGTTAAATATTTTTGATCGATGTTATCACGTAAGTCCTCAGTAATCTTGACTAACGCCGAAACGGTACTGTGCCCTCTGCGAAATCCTGATTGGTGCTCACTCAATAGATGGAAACGGTGAAGATGTTTCGAGAGGTAAAAGCTGAATGTGGTGCTCTAAAACAGTTGTCTAATACTAGTCTAAATACTAGTCATTATTAATTTTTTCCGAGTCTGCATCGAAAATATAAGATTTAATGCCAAAAAATAGCATAAAATCTTATATTATGATGCAGAAGCAAGTACAGGCGACGAACTTGGAGTCGTCGTTGTTCTAACAAATTACGCAAGTTAAGCATTGCCCTATCTATACCTAGATTACGTGTGAACACTAGCATTTGTGGTCCTCAAATCAATTCTCACTGTTTCGATATTGAAGAACCACTGCAAACGTGCGTCTTATTCTCGTTCTTGATTTTGTCTTTTGATAGAAACACAAATCGATCACCTTAAAGGGTGTCTTCTGTCTGTACCATGTCCACATCAACCCTTACTCATCCCACTGCAGGGATACGGGTCTCCGTTCAACCGAAGGAGTTTAGAATATACTCCACCACGCTGGTCAAATGCGGATTGGCGGAGGCCAGTATTTTCAAGCCGCCCGAGAGCCACCGGCTTAGCTTAACGACTGTCATCTATCAACAACAGCTGCGACCGACGGCTTAACATGCCCTCCAAGCACGGAGAAACTCGAAATAGGTAAACCCAGCCATAGATATGCTGCGGTCGACGTTGCTTAACCTGCGTGTTTGGTTAGAATGACACGCGCAACGACGCTATCGAGCTCTCCTGTAACTGTACCATGTAAATAGTTGTAATAGTAAAGTACTTCGCGTAATGTCTCGCCTGTCTGTATATTACATGTATATATAAAAATCTTACAAGTTTATATAAAATCTCTAGATCGTTGGAGAACCCGGAATTGCACACTCCTCTTGTGCTAAGATTCAATATGACTCGAGACGTCAATAACAGCATAACTATGGAAAATACCATACTAACCAAGAATAAAGAAAGATTAGAAAATGTTGGGGGTTGACGATGAAACTCACGAAATGTTGCAATCTAAACGGGTACACATTCTCAAGTGATGGCAATAACAAAGTAGGTGTACAACATCCATAATTTTTTTCAAATAAGATTTCGTATTTCTACTGAAGTTCAATTTCTAAAATGACTAAGAATTAAGTGACTGATTATCGAGATGAATTCGTCCGTAGAGGTAGCTCCTAAGGGTTACAGAGCTATAGAAATCAGGTGAGTATTACCAAGTACGAGTATTTTTAAACAATCAGTACTTTACATACTTAAGTACATTTATTGCCTTACCAAGTCAATTTAAACTACGCCATTCACACTTAGTAGTCTCTAGTACCGTTGACTCCATTTAGTTTACGAGAAGGATAACGAAAACCTTAAATAGTTTTTAAGTATCCCAGTCAATTAAGGGGAAAGCCATTAGATGCTTAAAAATAAAAACAAAAGGCGTAAATTCAATGTTTATCTTATCCGGAACAAGGCACACATCTATAACGATGCACTTAAAACCAGAATGTATAAGTTTATGAATACAACAGCAATAAACTCTAATGATATTATGATGTTATTATACAAACAACAGATTTCGAGACTAATGAGTCCATACGGAAGGTTATCTACCTTACAACAAAACACGGTATTATTGCCGTTTTAGAGATATAATACGCATGTTGTAATTTATTATAAAATGAGGCCAATAATGTACGGAACTCCAATGAATTGCAAGAAATTGGTCTCAATAGAGAGGCTTCAGAGTTTAATCAGAAAACTAGATGATAGATTTTTGAAATCTATGACGTATTCTCATGCGGATATGATACTTGCTGAATTAAATATTTGCTTAATTCCTTAATCGAACTCAAACGTTGTAGTTTTTAATGACTTGCCAGCAATAAAATTAGAAAGTCGAAACACTTATGATTTCATCACGTCGGTGTCTGTTTGTTCGTTTCCCACAAGTAAGCTCCCATAGCCAAACGGTGTAAATTAAAGACTTCAAATTAGGCGTATGTAGAACTTGTTATGACTTTACTACTCAGGTTAAAAGCTGTAGTGTTTAATGATTTGCACGTAAGTATTAAAATTGGAAAGTTGATCTTGCCGAACTACATACTTGTATACTCTTGACTTACAAGACTTGTAGTCAAACTGTGCTTAAAAATTAAACTATAAATTAGAAGATAGTACCTATGTAGAAATGTTATTGCTTTATTATATCCTTTTAAGGATAAATTTGTCGGTATTCACCACGCAAAATACAAGTATCGGTCAGAGAGTCGCCTTAGCTTTATATGACGCATGGTCATCTTTGTTCAATAAAAATATAATAATTTATAATGTATTGCATGTCGCCGATACATCCAATACATCACGCATTCACAATAACATGGGATGAGGACAATACCGACAAAATTACATGCGGTTAATATCTCACGGCACAAATAAATATTATCAACTGACATTTGGTCTCATTTTGACTTTTTTTTTTGTAGCAAAAGACAAAGGGAACAACGCCCACGGAGCCGAACAAAACTTGAAGGGCACCGAAAATTATGGACCATGTTAACTTTTCGAAGCATTCCCGGACTAATGATTTCGAGAGATACCCTCCCCATGAATGTAAAACGACTCCGCCCCACGAATGAATTGAAACACTGACCGTATATTTTTTATTTATTCATTAATTGTTCTTTTTTATTGCTTGGTGGCCGAGAACGGCCAAAAAGTTTTATTACACTATTTGGAGAATGAGAAATTTTAGATGAGAAATATGAATTATTGCAACAAAAGGCACGTTTCTACGGAATAGTAGATAACTTATAAATAATAGCATTTCAATTTCTGCTTTGGCATTCTTACTACAAAAAACATGATTTATATTAAGCATGTAGATAATAATTATCTGCTAGAAATATATATTAGTCTGTCTCTCCAAAGGCACTAGATAATATAAGTACCCATTCCAAGCTATATGTTTTGGAACTCCATGAATTGCCTAACATTTTGTTGAACATATTATTATTTACCTTGTCATAACTTATTCTGAAATTTTCTTTGAAGATAATATTATGTATTAAAATTTCGTATTACAGAGGTATTTGTAACCAAATTCACTAACAGACATAATTATTATTCTTAGTGAGCAGTACAAAGCAAAATAAGAACATTTTCAGTTGTCGTTTTTCGAGCTCAAACATTTCGGGTAATATAGATACGCGATGCTGTTTTTTACGTTTATTTCCTCATATTTAATTGCAACATCACGTGCCGTCTTTTTAGCGTTCTGCACACGAATAGCCTGAGACGGAACCCTATTATTCTCGGTCGGCTGGTCATACGTCTGTTTGTAACGTAACTCCTCAACGGCTGCCGCGGTAATTACCAAATTTTCACAGATCATGTATCATTTCGGCCCCTTTTTGTTCTAACATTACAAATAGGCTAACGTAAAGTGTATCATTATGTTTGCATCTGGGAAACAAGGTAGCTAATTATTTATTATGAAGAATATACATATTCGTGTTACCTCGGTTCGTGACTCAGTAGCGGTTTCGATTCTGTTATTTTTGGTCTAGAACCTCGGGACTAACATTTCATATGGTACTACGTTTCTACGTTGCGTATGCATACAAAAACGTTCACTCTCGCAACGGCGTCCCCTCAGCCACCTCCAACTTTCCTGCCAACTTTTCACCACCGTTCTGATGGTTAAACTTACTCGTAGAAACCAGACGATCTTCTAGGGAATTGTGTTTTAAGGCGAGAGTTCAATTGCTACTAGTTATGAAATTGTAGCACGAGTTATGAAAAATTGGCTTTTCCTCCAAAGGAAATTTGGAACTACTCAGTACGTATCCTTATATATACGCCATGTTTACATGTTTGTTCTGAAATGGACCGAGTAAAAGTGGCGATAATACGTAGTATATGTTCTTTTCTAAGTAACATACTAATCTGTACCCTTACAATCCGTTCAGCAGTTTAATCATGAAAAAGGTAGCCAACAAACGGGCTGGCAGGCGAAATAGTTACTTTAGTATTACTAATTTGACAATTGTCCTGAAAAAAAAATGTATTATATAGAAGATTGCAGCAAAATAACAGCTTCTGAGAGTGTTAGGCGACAAGGATAAAAGTCCTGTGAACTAACAACTGACCTTCGAAATAAGGAAAGTGACTTATCTGTGTCACACACATAAAAATAATTAGACACAATTACGTCCGATAGTCGGTGCCAGTATGCTGATATTATCAATTGATATTATGCGGCTGGCACCGACTCCACAAATCGTAAGTAATTGTAATCAATTATTTTTTGCTTTTTAGTTCCTGGGTGTTTTTTGTAGACGGTTTTTTTATTCAAAAATAATTTATTTTTGCTTTTTAGTATTGTTAATAAAAAAACAGAGATTGAAAGTCCTCATCAAAAACTTTTGCTGAAGGGAACCACAAATCGAAACATTATCTGTGTATATATTTTTGTTGATTTAATTAAAAAGCGCTGAATCAATTTTGATAAAATTTATATGGGATCTGACTTACCAAACAAACTAAGAATCATCAAAATCAATTCATAATTCGTGGAATGATTGCGTAACAAACATAGAAAAAAATATATAGTAGAAGTGTGAACCTCCTCCTTTATTGAAGTTTTTGTGTTCCTGGGAGAGAGAGAGTGACAGTAAGCTTTTGAAGATTAATTTTTTATTCAAAGGATAGATAGATAGGCGGCAACTGTATCACTTCATGAGTGTTTTATGCTAGTTTGCAATTCGATATAAAAAATAATGCCGGAAAACGTTAGACGGTAGTGTTATGTGTTACGGGAGTACTAGTCTGTTGTTAAGTATTCTATGCATTTTATAGCATTTTCAGTAAACTTGAAGTGAAGCAAAATGCAACAAGAATTGTAGTGTAAAATAAAAACTTATTTTTATAGTTCCGTAACTTCAAAGATAAAATGGTATCGTTATATGATCAGTTCGTCGTCCGTCTCTCTGAATATCAAGGATTAGTAGTAGTTAGAATAAGATATTAGTCAAGAGCAGTGATAGCCCAGTGGATAAAGAAGCGGCCAATGGACCAACTGGTCTCCGGTTCCAATCCTGGCATGCACCACTTAATTTCGGATTTATGCACGTATTTGTAAATTGCTCAGGGATGAAAAAAAACATCGTGAAGAAACCCGCATGTCCATGAAATTCTATGTCGAAAGACGTGTGACCTTACTAAAGAAAGGTCTGGTTTTCCTCCAGAGGGAGAACCCAGGTGGTGGAGCTTGACGGCAGTCGCTCCATATCATAATCTTCGCTAAATCCTTACACTTAGGTAGCGGACGCCGCCAATCCTAATCGATTGGGAGACGCGATAATACTAAGAAGACGAAGAAGTAAAGATATTAATCTAAAAGTTAAATTATTACTAAGGTCTTATGTGCATTACATAGAAATTTTAATTTATCTATGAAGAATTTTTAGTTTATCTAAAGTATATAGGTACGAGTATCTTTCTTGAAAAAACGATTGTATTAAAAACTAATACCAGCTATTCGAAATTATGATTATTATAATAGGGGTTAAAGTATGAAATTGCCGTTTTACAGTAATAGATACTTTGAATTGACATTAAACTCTCATGGTGTGAGATTTTCTAGTGAAACTTTTTTCACATGATACCTATGAGGTTTTCGAACTGAAACTTCTTTACGCACGCTTGACTTGGGTAGTAAGTTGGTGAATGTGTGACGAGAGCGTTAAGAAAAGTGTGATCGGGCGAGGCGAATGGAAGTTGAGAGGGAGATATAAATTAGTGAAGATAGAAAGAGAGAGAGTTACGTTTTGTATATTACTGTAGGGGCAAGAGAGAGGTGCAAGCACACATTTTCTTTCTCTCATAGCGAGTTAAGTTTAGTATATCTAAGACACAGTGCAGGCCTATTGTCTGTATCACACTATGGAGCTAAAGAAGTTTTACTTCAGTCGTGTGGTACAAAGCACACTCGTTTTTTCTTTGCTACATCTGATTTTCGAATTTCAATTGTTTTTTTTTCTTTTTCCGCTTAGACGGAAAGATGGATACGTTGAAAATCCGAGTAATTTTTGAATATGAAATCGGAACCAACGCGTCTGAAGCGACCCGCAATATCAATGATGCGTTTGGAGAGGAGACTGCTAATGAACGCACCATGCGTTTTTGGTTTAAACGCTTTCGTAATGGAAACTTCGACTTGAAGAACGAACCACGTGGAAGACCGCTCACACAGTGAATAAAGCTGAATTGAAGGAGATGTTACCAAGAAATTAGCGGTATGGTTTAACGTTACCTTACCTAAAATATTTACTCATTTGCATCATATTAATAAGATAAAAAAAATATGAAAAATGGGTGCCTCATGATTTGACTGATCTGCAGAAAGAAACGCGTGTTGAAATTTGTGTAGCCTTGTTGAATCGGTACGGATATGAAGGAATATTGGATGAAATTGTGACATGTGACGCAAAGTGGATTCTTTACGATAACCGTATGTGACAAATACAATGACTGATCCCAGGTCAAACGTCGCAACAGTGCTCTAAAGCAAAGTGTAATGTTACAACCTTATTTAATGATTTATATAGAATCTTTTCTTTGCATGCTCTGTTTAGTCTATGACAATTTGTCAAAAATATGTAATTTAAAATTTTAAAATATTACATTTTAGTGTCGGAAAACAGAAAACAAGTCAGTCTGGAGGAAGCTTTCGAGAAGTAGAGATTCAGTGCACCACGTCTGAGACCACCAGCCTCCTGCTGAGGGCTACGTGGTGAACCCTCGGGATATTACTACCTTTTCCAAACTCAATAATTTCCGGACATCTAACTAATCTAAAAATTATAATACCTGCAGCCCCTGTTGTGGACTACGGCGGCTGACAAAGATACCGCTGCGGTGTTGGTCCGTAAGGCGGTCCCCACCATTACCAACAACTTCTACGTCTGGATCTGCGTGCTGGCTAGCACGCTAACCTGCGGTCTACAGTCGCCGATCACTATAGCCGGCGGCCACTTAGTATACCCACCAGTGATTCTATCAGTGATATACCGGTTAGACAAAGTAAAGCGCGAGTTCTTAAAGATTTTATTTAGCCGAACTTAAAGTGAACCCCTTTTTTATATTTATTATATTTTGTAAAATAGACCTATTAAATTAGTATCGCTTTTAATACTCCCTTTTCTTCAACTAGTAACATAACAAAAGCTTACCAATAAAAATGCAAATGTAATTGTTTGGTAGTATCTTCATGGCGTTATTCACTATATGTAGCTTTCTCAGGTCTGGTCAAGCAATAACAACAGATGTTTACTGTGCTGAACTTCAAACAATGATGGCAAAACTGGCAGTGAAACAGCCCCGACTGGTGGATCGGTCTTCGGACCTCACACTGCACGAGAAACCGTTGTAACTCTACAGGAGCTGCAGTTAGAATACATATGTCATCCTCCGTACTCGCCAGACCTTGCTCCAACTGACTATCATTTTTCCAAGGTTTGGTAATTTTCTACGTGATAAAAAATTGTCTTCCCAGGAGGCAGTACAAAATCCTTTCACACAGTTTTCGAATCGAGATCCCCAGAGTTCTATCGTATAGGCATAAATAAACTTCCGATTAGATGGCAGCAATGTATAGGTAACTATTTTGATTAAATAAATATGTTACATCTTAGAAAAAAACGAGTTTTAATTTTTCAGTACAAATCGGCAATTTCATACTTTGACCCCTAATAAATTATATTTGGTCCTCCGTAGTAGTGACCCTAAAGTAACTGACACCGTTTGCACAGTTTATCCAATTAATTTAAATATGTAATTCCTGTACATATATAAATATATTTTGTGTGTCTCGGAAATGGCTCTAACGATTTTGACCAAATTTAGATAAGGTATTGCTATTTATTACCTAAATAAGTATCTTTTCTAAACTAAACACGATTTTATACAATAAACAAAAATGCTGAGCGCACCTTGGTTATAAACTAGAAATTAAATTATAGAAGATAATTAATGGATGGATTCTATACTGTTTATTGTACGTCAATGGTTGCAAAATACGAAAAATAAACGAGTAGCGTACGTGTAGCTGACGAGCTATCTGTTTATGAGTTTTATTGTGTCTTTCATAATGTGCATGTTTTATTGCTGGGTACTTAGTGCACGTATTTCTATTATAGTATCTTATACCGGCAGTCACCAATCGTCGCGTAAATAACATCATTAAAGTACTGCTTGTTTAATTACTAATTCCTGTAATAACTCAATAAATAAAACTTTATTTACTTGTAACGGTTCTCTTGTGTTCCTCTGAAACCTATGAGTTTTGAGATGGACGTATGTGTACGGCTGCCGTCATAAATTCCTACCAACTTCAGAGAGATTAAAAGTAAAAAATTGAATTGATATTGATTGAAGAGATTGATGAACGTAAAAGAAGCGACATGTTTTTTTACATTCATTAACCTCATCATGCATGCTCATTGTGCTTCGATTTCGGGTGCTTTTATGATTCGACCCTTTTTCAGCATGCAAATATTGATCGATATGTGTATGTCAAGGGCGGTTTTATACGTCTTTCATTCCACATTCTTCTAGTATCGTGCCATTTATCACCTTTAATCATTCTAACTTCACATCTGTCATTTCTATAACATTCACCCTACTTGCTTCTTCTGCTATACCAATATGCCAGTGAATGCCATACACCTAAGTTGACGTTGTGAGGTCTATTTTCACTTATCACTATTAATACAGTTTCCTGCTTTCACCCGTCTTCCAATGTGTCTCTCACATTTGCCTTCTCTGACGAATATAGAAGCTCCTTATATAAACAAATTCATTCACTTGTTCAATTTACTTATCTCCGATCATTACTTAACACTCAGTAACAATTACATTCCTTTAATCACCATAGCTTTCATTTTCGTAACGTAGTTAAGGCCAGTTACAGTGCTCGACCGACCGTCGGTGCGTACGTCAGTCGCGCTTGTCATTTGTATGAAAAATCATAAATCGTACAGTGCTGGACCGAGCGTACGCACGCGCATATTGCTACGCACTGCGTACGAGGACCGTCGGTCGGGCGCGTGCGCATGCGTACCGTCGGTCGACCGACGCGCTGTGGAAACAAATGAACGTGTCAGTGCTGCTTCGAACGGTGGACCCCTTGAAATGCTCTTTGGGCGACGATCGGGTGTACGTGATATCTACGTCTTCTGTTCCTAAAACGTCTACAAAGATAATAAGCAGCAATTAAACAACTCGTAGACGCCCGATTAGTTTGTTGGTCAGGAGAGCACTGAATGATACAAACTGACGGTCGGTTAATGCGTATCATCAGGACGGACGATACGCACCGACGGTCGGTCGAGCACTGTAACCGGCCTAATATTACGAACTTACCTTTTAAACGCCTTGTTCATTACAGTCACCATTCGCTGCATTTCTTCCGCCGAAGATGCAAGGAAAACGTGATCATCGCTGTACAATAGGATTTTAAATATTAACTGATTCATTCAATAAGAGCACAGTCATACTCTTTCAAGTTTGTTAAACAATTTTCCATGAATAAGTTGAATGGCCAAGATAATGCTACACACGTTGTCGATCCAACATTAGTTGTTGGAATCCCGCTTGCACATCCCAAATTTTGGGTCAGGTATAGATAGAATAATAAAAGAAATACTCTTCTAATCCAATCTCTACATACAATTTGTCCAGTACACTCAGGAGACTTAAGCGACTTAATTACGATACTACTCAGGATCTATTAATCTTTTTACCATTATTTCTGTTACATACGCCGCACATCTGTAACGCCATACAGATCATACCATTTTTGAACACATCAAAATATTCATTGTTAGCAGTTCAAATCATTTATTCAATAGATATTGAATAAAACCTTTATGCGACGACAAAAGGATACATATGTATATATATTATAAAATATAAATAAACTAGCTATCCGCCCCGGCTTCGCACGGGTGATATGATCGCTACCAAACTTCCCAGGATCACCTGCTGGGCTAACCTGAAGATTCACTGAAAATTTCATCAAAATCTGCCCAGCTGTTTTTGAGTCCATAGAGGACATACAGACAAACATTCATTTTTATATATATAGATATAAGTATTGCCGGCCAAGTTACACAGCGCCATATAGCCCCAAAGTAATCTAAGCTTTTGTTATGGGTACTAGACAACTGATGAACATACATAAATACATTTTTTTTGTAAATATTTTCTTATTATACATATACTCGTAAAATACCCAGATCAAGACAAACAGACATGTTCACGCACACAAATGTTTGATCTGTGTGTGAATCGAACCCAACTGAATTGCATTGGTGTCAAAGTAATAACACGTTTCACCACTGCGCTACCGAGCTCGTCATCTGTCTGCATGATTATAGATGTAATATACATGAAGATACTCTTTGTTACTGAATGGATACATTTAACATAATATTCACCATTTTCACTCTTTCATTTTCAAAATTTCCTCAAATCCTTTCATATCCATTACGTATCATACAGATTTACCCATTTATTAAGCCATCTATCGCAATTATCTTCTCATTTACATCACATTTTCTAAGCTCATCTCTGATATTGTCACAGAACTTCCCTCTAGCTTTATATGTGTTAGATATATCCGTATATACAGAGGACAAAAGCCAAATTTCAGTTTTATCCAGAGAAGTCTAGGGTTCAAATATTCATAGAATTCGTATTCATTCAATCTCTTTGACAAAATAATTCTCGCTCATATTATTCCGCACTCATTTTTTTAGGGTTCCGTACCCAAAGGGTAAAACGGAACCCTATTACTGAGGCTCCGCTGTCCGTCCGTCCGTCCGTCTGTCACCAGGCTGTATCTCATAAACCGTGATAGCTAGACAGTTGAAATTTTCACAGAAGATGTATTTCTGTTGCCGCTATAACAACAAATACTAAAAAATAGAATAAAATAAATATTTAAGGGGGCTCCCATACAACAAACGTGATTTTTTTGCCTTTTTTATAGATAATGGTACGGAACCCTTCGTGCGCGAGTCCGACTCGCACTTGTTTTATACAACGTCGGTAGTCTCGCCAGCGTACACCCCACCTGATGTAAAGTGGTTACGGTAGCCTATGATCGCTTCAGAGACTCGGTCGTTATCTAACAGGGCACACCACATGTAGGTGATATTGCCTTTGACTCCAAAGATGAAAGACTCCAGAGCTCTGTTATTATTAAGCACTACACACAAAACATCCATTAGCGATGAACATTATGAGTATCACGCACGCACAACAATTCTTTAATGTTAGTTTTATGCAATTGTTTGCAATAACACAATATAACATAGGTTATGAGTTTATCCATTCGGCCAAAGGTATTTATTTTTAAATTACACAATTTAAAATTCACGCCTCGCATTACGAATATAAGCGTAATCGTGACGTTGCATAATCGAATCAAACTCGATACGACCTTTCATAATCTCGTGTTACTACATGCCAACTATCATGTTTGCAGCACTACAGGCTTCAATCACTTAAAAAAACCACAGGCAGGTGATCACATTGACATGTGAAAGGGATCTTCTGAAGCAACTGCAATATCTTCTGCAACTGTATGAAGATCAACATGATTTTACTACTGCGCAATGGTAAATTGTTTTTTTTTTTCATTTAGATGCAGACAAGAATTGATTTGGCACGAGAATTAAACGATGTATTCCTATGTTTCTGACCCAATTTCACTTCACTTCACTTTACAAGTTTTTATTTCATACCTTGCTGTTTTTAATACACAAATTTTCATAATTATATTACACGTGATCATCAAAAGTCTACCAAATAGGTATTTAATTCGAACTGAAATCAAACCAAGGGTCTAAAGTTGATTATTGACAAAAAATTGGTTTTTAGGAAAATATTTTTGTCTTTTTAACTAATTACTAATGTTTCACCGTACTTATTTAGTTACAAAATCAGATCTCAGAGGCGGTTGAAAATAGAACATCGTACGTTTAAATAATGTCGGTTAAAAATACATAATGAGCCAATCTTTAACGTTGTATGCGATGCCGAATTGTTTGGCAATTATTTTGATTTTGTACTTTTCTTACGGTAATTAATCATTTGATTTCGCGTGCACGCTCCGACAACCGGTTTATTAATCGCATGTAATCGGTGGATGCAGAGTAAAAGTGTTGAAGTGATTAATGCACGCCGAATCAAATTTGATTATCTGAAAAAGCTTTATGGGCCCGCCATTGTCAATGTTGCGAAAATACAATGTATTGCAAAACACGGTTGATAAACATGTTGGCCGACAGACTTTATTAACTTATGACCGTTGGATAATTCTTTTAAAGTCTGTTCACAGTTCTTAGTATCGTCGATGGCTCTACCCCCCGCTTAGTCTGATTTGGAAACTGTAAGCAATCAGTCGACCATTATTTCGACTTATCAAATATCCGAATGTTATGCACGAAATGATGTTTTATAAGATGCAATGTCCTAATTTGAAAGGTTGATCGATGATGAAGGGATTGATTTTTGACTGTATTCGTCGATAGTAATGCGAAATGAGTCAAAAGAAAAACCAGTTGAGAATGCGCAAGCTTGCATTGCCAGAGGAATACTTGGCTCGTCAATTATATAACAATTCATATATTTTTTTTAATTTGTCGGCCATTTTGACCATGTGCCTTAAGAGATAGGAACGGTATTCCTAAACATTCCTATTCTACTTTTTTATGCTGAATCCGAATCTGAAGTCAAAATTTAAATATTCGAAAAAAAGCGACAGACAAACATATATATTTCATATAGGAACGGTATTACTGATAAGAAAATATTTATTTAATAAGTCAAATTGTTTGTACGCATCTATTTCTAGGTACCTAGCCTATAAATGTATTAAATTGTTTTGAAAGATGTTATCGAAGTTAAGATGTTTATTTTTTTTTACTATTCTACTAGTAGACAAATTGTTGGATAGATAATACTTATTGTAGATAGAAAAGTAAGTTTAAGATGATATAGACATTTCCAATAAACATTAATCAGCCTGTAGTAGGGAATACACCCAACATCAATAACTCCTGGAATTACTTCTGTATTACATTATATTGTAAATTTATTATATAATTATAAAAAATATTGATGTATAACACATATATCAATATATTTACTTATCCACTTATTTTTATTTTTGATAAATATAAGTATAGACACGGATATCATACATTTTTAAAATACATGTAAATATGTACTGATTTAAAAAATAAACACCGTAATACATCATCATCATCATCACTCCAGCCTGTACAGTGCTCTCGTCTCGATACTGTGCCAACTGCATCCATTGACTCCCTACAAATCTCTTGAGGTCGTCGCTCCATCTAGTGGGGGGTCATCGCACATTGCGTGCACCAGTACGGGGACGCCACTCAAGAACTCTCGATTTCGCACCTCACAAAACATATCAGCTCTTGCTTAAGGGAAATTTGCAGGTTCCGCCGCGATTCCACTTCAATGGAGTATCAGTTGCAAATAAAAACTCGGTTTGTTACTTGGGATTACTGTCAGACAAAGGTTTTAATTACATTTAACACATAAAGCAGGTTGAAGAAAAAGTCAAAAAGAACTTTTATGCGTTAACTCGAATTTCCACCTCGGCGTGGGGCTTAACTTTTAAAACGTTAAAAGTTATTTACCCAGCCACATATTACGTACGGTTCACCTGCATGGACTGATAGGGCTACGATAGGTGCTGCGCGTCGTAAGTTGCTGCAAAGTCAGCGGCTCGCTTTAATATTCTTATGTAAATCGTATAGAACTGTGAGCACCGAGGCACTACCAGTGCTGGCAGGCATATTACCAGTTGACTTAGAAATTCAACGCCGGGCTTCAATATACTACACCTCTAAAAACATACACCCTGACTTTCTAAAACGCCGCGATATTGAGAAAATACTTTAATGATTGTTCAAACCAATTGACGAGGTATTTGAAACTTTACTGTCGGAATGGCAAGAAAGATGGGAAACTTCTACTAAAGGACGCCACTTGTATCTGTTCTTTCAATCAGTGCGAGACAGATTAAGTAAAGAGTGGTTAGAAGGCGATCATCCTGTTGCGCAATTTTTAACAGGGCATGGAAACTTTAGGGCGAAGCTTTAGACTTGTGTCGCCTTCGCCTTTATGTGAGTGTACTACGACAAATCATGAATTCGAACAATCAGCACATCATGTTCTCTGGGAGTGCGATCTCTGGCATCGGGAGCGGGACGATATGTTAAATTCCTTGCGTGTCATATCCGGGGTAGTATACTATTCTGATTTGGTGGCAACAAGGGAGAATTACCAGGCGTTTAGGCGGTTCTGCAATCTATATTATTGGAATCGATGTGTTAGGTAACATCTAACAGTTTAGGTCCCAATAGTGTTAGATATTTGATAATCCGTGGTGCACGGCAGTTGAGCTTCACTTGACTAGCCATCTCTTTGAGGTTTTAAATGCCTTATTTCTCATATTGCTGTCTCTCACTTTGCCAAGAGGGGAATTCAATTCCAAAACTTCCCACTCCTACAAATTTCTTCTGATTAAATTCGTTGTGAGTTCCAAGGCAGCTGTAGTTTAACCCCCGGGACGGCAATGGACTTCACTGTTTATTGCCTTTTTTGTGGTCACCGCTGTTAATTCTGGCTACACAGGAGACACAGTGGTGGGTATGAGTGGTGGGCCTGTCCCGAAAAAAAAAAATACTACGTCGGAAGACATACTAGCATACGGCCCTAAAGTGGTTACCATAGCCTATGAAAGCTTGGTGGTGACCTCACTCACTCGCAGGAAAACAACAACCCTCATGGGAGTTGTTATTTGGCTGCGGTTTTCAGTGTGGTGGTGGTACTTCTCCAGACGGGCTGCTTTGATGCGCCCAACCTATCTTAAAACATCCAGACTAAGATAAACAGACATGTCCACTCATACAAATGTTTTTCTTTGAAAATCTTGAGTGGGAATCAAACCCACGAGCGTTGGTGTCAAACTCGTTATTCACGACTGCGCCATTCGTCAACACCTTCCTCGGCTAGTACATGCTTCTACTTTCGCATTGTATAGATATGTCTGTTTCGTAATTCTATCTTCCAGAAATCTTTCTACATGTCCGAACCAACGCAGCATGCCTCTTCTTATTTTAACAACAACACTCTTTTTCAGACTAACTCTATTACTAGCATCATCATTGCTAACGATCTACAAGCGTTACGCCACAAATTTAGCGCAACGCTCACATTTCGACCGCGTTTACCATACCTGCTATACCCAGCTCTCGTTTCCGTAAGTTATCTATGATAAAATTAAGTATACGCTATTGGTAGAACAATTTCATAACAAAAGTATTCAAAAAACGCGACAACAAAGTACTACACCTAATGTAACGACAAGGAACGCAATGAATCCCAAGTTGTGTTTACCGCGTTAAACTAATTTATATGGCAAAAATATGTTGTCATATAAAGTACCATATCTGATAAACCAAATACACAATGATCTAAAAATTATAATTAATGAAAAAAACATTCAATCTAAACTTAAAAAGTATTATCTAAGTACACTAATAAAAATGTAATAAAAAAAAACCTAACTAATAAAATAGTTTTTTGTTTAATAGTACATTACTAACTTAACACAATAAAGTAACACGCTGTACACACAGCTTGCCCCTTACTTGCGACTAGTTGACGCCCCACACTAGCACACACCGGTGGTAGGTATACTGGTTTAACCAATATTTTTATTTGCCTACCGACTTGACTTTTTTGTTTTTATTTTTATGAATCAATTACTACAAATTTATGACTACGTGTACATCTGATGTTACCTCTCGGCTAATATAATATGTGGATGATCGACGATGGACTCCAGTATAAGGAAAAACTTTATTTAAGTTTATATTATACTGTAAAATACTAGTTGTAAAGATTAATATATAAACATTGTAAAAATCTTTTTATATATGTACATTATGTAGCACTTTTTTTGTGTATAGTACTAGAATGTACATATATATCTTCAGAGATGACCTAAGAGTGTAATGATTTAAGACCTAAAAGAATCATAGATAAACATAACGTAGAGAAATAATAACATAAAAGATGTATTTACCTTCTCGCCGACATTGAAAGTGAAAAAGATTTTGATGAATGGCGGACATTGTACAGCGGGATCTTGGAATAACGCTTCAATGGGCGTTCACTGCATGTGCAGTGGAGTGCATATCCCTCGCCTTTGAACGTGGTTTGATAGCACCAGTAAGCACCAGTAGGGAGCTTGTCGATATCACAGTTTAGAAAAGTTCGTGACTATAAGAACACGAGTATCGTGATCCTCAAAGAAGCAAACATTCGATATCTTTTTTTTATTAAAGTAATAATTTTACGCTATTTTCCTAATGGATTTACAAGCTGCTTGGGTAAATCAAAGTTTTAGAAAATATTTTTATTGCTTTTCGAAGTAGTCTCGCTTCCTCTCTGAGCACCGTTGCATGTGATGGAGCATTTGACTGAAGTAGTGAGTCCACGCTTCTTTGGAGATCTCTTCTGCGCCTTTTTTGAATGTAGCCGCGGCATCATAAATTGATTTCCTCTGAGTTTATCTTTATATATTATTAAATAATAGTAGCAAGTTGCCATGTCGGAATTGTCAGATGGATGACTCGCTGATTCCACACCTTCCATAGACAAATTCGATTGTCCGTCTGGAGGAAAGAAGTGGAGCGTTGTCGTGATGGGTCCTGCTTCTTGAACGTTGCTGACGAACATTTTCCAAGGCAACTGGTAAACAATTACTAACGTACCAATTTGAAGAAATAGTACTTTTATCTTTTAGCAGCAAAGCAAGCAAGGCAGTTAGTCATATTTGTTCTTTGACTTCTGTTCTTCTTATTTTATATTAGATTGTCTTTTCGTTTCTATTTTGTAACAATAAAAAAAACAAATTCATTTCGCATTTTGTAAAAAGAAATGCCATATGAATTCAACGTATACATCTACAGTACAGCTCCCCAAAGAAATTCTTTATTTGAAATTCAAATGAAATCTTCATCAGCTACTTTTCTTACTAGACAATTGTAAAAACTTTTAGCATGAAACCCGTATAATGCAAATTCATTTAAGATCATTAACGACTTCTGAAAGACGCACGTTGTATCATCGTACCTACTAATGTAATTAAAAACAACCGCTTTGTATTAATTTTATAGCAACGTTGTCTTAATATGTAAATTAAAAGCTTATTCGAACTACAATTTTCTTTCAACAAATATTCCGGACGTTTGTTAATGTTCTAAAAATACCGGCATAATAAAGTTATTATAGCCTTGATTAATTCAAATCTGGCTCAATAAACAGTAATAAACATCTTATTTGGTAATTACAGTACGGCGGGTGTAATCATCGGGATACAAGCCGGTGTTGCGTCACGGCTTATAACTCAGAGGAAACGTAGGAAAAAGTTTATAATTATAAAGGAGTATTATAATAACTACTCATTATCTATTATCATTTACAAAGAAATTGGAAGGTATCCAACCGGATTCGGCTAATGAGCATGTGACTTTTGAATAACGTGGATATACACAGGAAATAGTCTACTTCGTTATAAGTGAGGTAAATTATCAGAGTTATTTTACCTATTTTCAATATTCTCAATCATTAAAATTTTATTGGCAATCAATAAATTCCTCTTCAGCACATGCAATCTTCGATAACTGATCTGGGAAATATGTAATAGTGTATACTAGTTGTGGCATGGGAACAAGACTGTAACAAGCATTTTAATGATTAAGTTATAGAAAATTATATATCTAGGGGAATATGAGTACGTAAGCGCAGACCTATTATCTTTATTTGATACATATTTCGGCAACTACATACATAACTCCGCACGTCCAAAGATGTGGTTCCCCTTCGTTAAACAAAGGTTCCTTTCGCTTCTCAGTGCTAGATTTTTCATTTCAATAGAGTATTATTAAATTTTGTAGATTCCATTCAAAAGCGGAGCAAAAGAAACAAGTTTGTAAGACCGTTCAGAAACAAAAATTTTAAAACATAATCCTCTGTATTATAAAATCATCCCCTGCCCTGCGTTGCGTGCCTCTAATACTTCTAATTGTATAAATCCGTTTCAAGCAGCCAATCGACGTAGAAAATTTACTTCCACTTCGGCTAACAACAAAAACGCCGCAACCACGAAACTGTAATCGTATCTATCCAACGAACTAAACAACTAATAACGAATAATTCACTTACCAAACCTCGCTGCTACAAGAAAAAATTCTGGATGGTTTAGTTGGACACTTGCGATCATAATTGCGATGCGATGCGTTAAGAAAAAGTGCAAGTGCGTATATCATTCAGGGTAAATACGTTTAAGTTTTTATTTTATACATTTTGTTTTGTATTTGTATTGAGATATGTTGTATTCTGATATAATTTTACCTTCATTTAGAAAACACCTTTCCAAAATTTTGCTTATTTTGTTTTAAGTCAATATATAAGAATACGCCAGGAAAGTGTAGTATAGCAATTAAAATATTAAATTTCTTAAACTATACTTATACCTTCGTTTGTATGAGAATCTAAATATATGTGTAATATTTTTATGGGAGGATTTTTATAGATATGCGATGCTATACGATAACCACCTAGGACGTAGGAAATGTTTTTTCTATAACAAACAATAAAACAACACCACATGTCGTGATATTTTTGTACCTTATTATAATCAGTGTCAGGTAAAACGACTATACTCTATTGTATCGAGTTGTTTTTTTTTCGGAAATACAAACTATTTTAAAATTCGATTGCTACCTGAGCTTGAATGCGGATTTACGGAATTTCGTTCTTGAAAAAAAAAGCCGATGCTCACCGCAAACATTGTTTTTGTAGTACAAAGTTGTGTCTTGCGGAAAAGCGGTGGCAAACCTTTATTACTGACGTACGATATATTTTAGAGTTAGTTACCAACACAGTTTTGTACAGAACTTCCTTTTGCGATTCTATTCGGAAAAAAAGTTGTTGACAAAATAATTCCATTTTCGTTACTAACATTTCATATACGTGCTGCCTATACAGGTTTAAAGTTAATATGTTATAATAAAACAAGAAACAATTAACATATTGAAAGAAAAAAGTATCCTTTAAAAAAAATGTAAGGTCTTGAAATAATGTTTTCAAAGTAATTCATTTATTTCTTGCTTTTGGGTAACAATAATCATTATAAAGTCATATTTAAATAAGGTACACATCATACACGTATGTGTAATAGTTGTTAATGTCAATATTGACATACTTTACTATAATTTTGCTTCCTTTTAGCCATTGTCCTTTCACAAATATTAAAAAAAATATAAATATTCGTTTATTTTCTTTTTTTTAGCAATTAAAGCATTTAAAATGTTGACGATGTCTAACGCACATGGCAGGGTTCCACAAAAATAACAAAGTTTAATATTGCAGATCTTTGAAGCTGCGGCAACGACCTCATTTTTTTCATTACACATGTTTCATTTCTGCTTTTGTTGTATAGAGACTTCTCTCAAAGCTAAATATTCGTCGATGTATACATTTTTAGTTTTTATACTATAAATCTTGCCAGGGGTAGGCGGAGATGTAAAAGGACGTCATATGGCGATCGTTACGAATTTTTCTTTGTTTTCGTGATCGTATAATATTAAGTTAAGTTTTTGCATTCTTATCTTAGAGATTGGTTGTAAGTTATATAACAATTATTATATATTGGTAACATTTGATCGGTAATTATAGTTATTGGCATACGAGGTGGATGAACACCGCCATTATCTGTGATATTTATTGCTTTTTTTCTTGTGTACATTGTATTGCGGTTAAAATAAAAAAAACAATATACAATTATTTTAATTAGGCTTTAAAAATAAAAAAATAAAGACTCGTAACAGTTTGTTAAATTGCAGTAATCACATAATTTGCAACTGAGCAAACATCATTTACCCAACCTCCAATTTTGCCGACAAGAAAGAAACGAATGCTAAAAGTCTGGATGAGAAAGAATTCACGAAATAATTGCGGTGGTAGAAGGTAATGGAATAATTATAATTATATGAGAGGCAAAGACGCCGCGGCCACCCGCTGTCCGCATCGACTTCACGATTGTCATGCCCAAAAAAGTAATTAAAAGCGCACGGAAAAGGTGGATCTCCACAGGTTAGGACATGTAAGACAAATCCAGAAATATGTGTCAAAGGCTATTAACATCCTAACTATTTAAATGGAAAAGGGATAATTTATTGATAAAAGCGGCATTGTATTGTTATTTATATATCGTTTTTGTAACAAAATGTTTATAAAATGTATATATAGAATACCTACTTTCTAAGTATAGCGATATTTCAATTTCTCTCATTTTGGAAAGGTATATTATCCCCGAATAATATAAACTAAATATAAATTTCAAAATCAATATATTAAGTCGGATGAAAATATGCCGTTGTAGTGCTATATGCGTGTGCGGTAATACATATAAAAATATAATTGTATTTATCACAAGAAAATCTGAAAAAAGTGTGCTTCAAATCAAGTCAAGTAGCTTTAATATTTGTGACAAAATATCGCTTTATATTTTAACATAAATTTATAAGTCATTTTTGTGTGGATTGATTAAGATTAATTGAACGAATCCTTACAAAAATAAATTATTTTATCTTTCGGACTAGTTTACGAAGAGAAATTTTGACATTATAGCAAGTTAGTTGGTCTCATAGTTTTCGAGATAATTCAAATAAACGGTGGCGGGACGAATCTTCAGACGATGCCGACGTGTTATATGCAGAAACAGCATCTGAAGTGCAAACATTAGTAACAATGATGGAACGGTTGTATGGAGAATGGCTTGCAACTTAATGCAAAGAAAACAATGCATGGATTACTGTTGATATAGACAAGAGGATGTGGAGACAAGTGGATGAAATTTATATCTTGAATGCGCTTTCAGTAATCATGAAGGTATACACTGATGTAAATGTGCCGCTGCTGATAGATAGGTTGTTTAATTTTTTTTTTCATCTGGGGAAGCACATCCACCTCACCATAAGGTCAAATAACAACTCCGTGAGGGGTTGTTGTGCTCCTGCAAGTGAGGGAAGTTACCAGTAAGTTCAGTATTAGTAGCTGTATTGCAGCAGAGGTAGCGAGCGATACTTAATGTGTTGCAAGCGTTCATTGATTCCGGTAACCACTTTACATCAGGTGGGCCGTATATACGAATGCCTCCTGTCGTCACATAAAAAAAATGTTGTTGATAAAACCAATTTGATCGGTGGTAAGTGAGTCTTCGTCTTTCTTGGTTCCTATATCCTTCCACTTTTGCACTGTATATCTGTTTCGTCATTCTTTTAACCTGCATTCTTTCTACATTACCGAACCAACAGAGCATGCCTTATCTTATCTTAACACCGATACTCTTTTTCAGATCAACTCTCTTTCTTACATCGTTATTGCAAACGCAGCCAGCAAGCGTTACGCCACAAATTTTGCGCAATGCTCGCATCTCGACACTTTTTCTACTTTTTGCTCTCTCTGCTATACCCAGCTTTCACTTCCATAAGTTCCTACTTTCCTAAGTTAATTTTGCCCTGTTTTATCTCGTCTGTAATAGTTGATGGAAATGCAGCATAAGAAATTGCTTTTATTGTGAACATTTTTTTCTTATTGGCGCCTATTCTGGTAAGCCGCAGTTTTGATGAGCTTACTTATTATTATACGTAAATGGATAGCGAATGAAGTACGGGCATAGTGAATACAAACGTAGCACTAAATTGAAATTTAACAATAAGAATTTGTTGAGCAAAAACATTCTATTAGTGTTTGGAACGAAGCTTGTGCTGTTTTGTTTGCAATACTCTTTGACATATATTTCATTCAACGTACAAATAAGTAGTTGAATAGCTATAATTATTATTTAAGGAATTTCTGTATTATTAATATCTATATTAAGTTTTTTATAGCGTATGATATAAAATTGTAACAGATTATACTCGCAGGAGGCACTACGTGTGAGATACTGAAACTCTTATTTGGAATAAGCCCTGAGTACGTACCCATGTCTAAGGTCAGGATGGCTACCTTCTCAATGCTGAAGCCATCATAAAGGTATAGATCAAACTTTTAAGCACGCAATTTCGAGTACCTGTTTTACAGTATATCTATGTATATTATAAAGGAAATAACGAATGGAGAGCCAATGAATTTTGCTTTGTAACTCACAGCTATGGGTCGGAGGGTAAAGTAGACCGCGCAGGTCTTATTCACTAGTTCACAGAAAACCACAGCCAAATAACAACCCCTAGAGGGTTGTTGTGTTCCGTGTGTGAGTGAGGTCACCAGTATGCTCCCAAGGAATTGCTGTGTAAGCAGCAGAGGAGGCATCGCGCGAGTGATACTTAATATTATTACAAGCGTTAATAGGCTACGGTACCCGCTTTACAGCAGGTGGGCCGTATGCTTGTATGCCTCCCAATGTAGTATAAAAAAAAATGCGCGACTGGAGAAGTCCACCCACCTCACAGAAGACAACTGACTAATAACAATTCTCTGGAGCTTTGTTGTATTCTTCCGAGTGAGTGGGGTTACCAGTAAGTACCGGAGGATTTGCTGTGCTAGCAGCGGTATACACCTTATATTGCACGCGTTCATAGGCTACGGTAACCACTTAACATCAGATGATCCACACGCTTGAGTGCCTGATGACGTTCTACAAAAGAAATACAAATTTCTGTCAAATCAAATAGAAATCAAGTTAATTAGTCACGTAGACAGATTATAATAGGGTTGCAATACAAACTCACTTGCAGGAACACAACAACCCTCCAGGTAGATGTCATTTAACTGCGGTTTTCTAAGAGATACGGTATGGTATGAGACATGACGAAGAGGTACTTCCCTATGATCCACTTTGCCTCTTTAAAACAAACAAAGATATTCATGCACACGAATATTTGTATTGGGTGGATATCGAACCTACAATCCTTGATGTTAAAGTTGCCATTGATAACAACCACCGGGGTGCAAATATTATTTGATGATAAGCGACTTGGTATGGATTTTGATAGTTTGTTTGTTTTGTTTGTTTATAAAATTTTATTGTATAATTTAACATTCAAAATACATAACAATAATAATACAAAAATAGTGTTATTCAATTTAATATTTTTACATAAATAGGTAAAGATAACATTGATCAATACATATATTTTTCTCCTGTTTTTTTAACCAATTTTCTCTGTTTAAGAGCATTTTCACAAAAATGTATAACCCCTGTTCTCCAACTGTCCTCCGACTTGAGGCATAATATTTGAAGAAGTGGTATACCTGATTATTAATTTTTAACTGCAGACAGAATCTTCATTTATCATTTTTATGGTGTAAAATTAAAAACATAAAAAAATCTCTGTCTTTATTAAATTAAATAAATTTAAATATAGAGAGAAGGAAATATATGATAACACTAAAGTTCATCAAATAGCTATAAATAAATTAATAATAAATAGCTATTTGACGAGCTTTAGTGTTATAATTAAAAAAAAAGGAAACAGTAGAAAATATGGGAAACATGCAAATTCGTATATGTTTTCCTTAAATTTTCTGTAACAAGTATGGTAGTATTTCCATTATATTATTGGAACGAACACTAGTTCTTTAATATTTACAGCTCTTTGTAGGTTCCTAATGCTCCTGTCATCACCTTCTAATAAACACGTACAATTTGGTGATGATTGGTGAGACTTCCTGGGCTCCTTCTTCCTTGAACTTCTGTGCTGTTTCGTCCTAGCTACTATAATAACTAAAACGTTACAATAAGAGAAATAGATTTTTTTTCTCAATATGAACATACATTACATGTACCATAAGGTCGATGTTGCACTATCCTCTTGTTGCCAATAAATCTTGCCTTATGATTAATACAAACGGAAACAATCTATAATAGGCGTCGACAAAACTATTGATTTCAGTTTTAATTGCATCATTTGTAAGAGGAATATACAAATAGGAGCAAGCAGAGAAATATTTTCCAATTTTATAATCCGAACCGCATTAGAATTAATGCATCCAGTCCGGTATAATTACTACCTACCTACAGTCCATCCCATAATCTCTGGCGACAGGGGCCTTATCGATTTTAATTGAAGGAGATTGTTTAATTAGAATCGGATATTCAATTATAATGTTTATATAGAAAAGTAGATTTGTAGATTATTTTTATTAATTTATTTTTATCTTTTGTAAAAATATGGTGACTTATTATTGTAGTGAATTTTTTAAATCACAATTTATTTATACTACGCGGGTAGGAAATAATTTTGAATCACCTAATGTAAAGCCTTAAAATACATATGCATGCATATTGCAAAATGACGTGTACTGCTTAAGTGTTTCTACCCAGCTGTACCTTACTGCTGTGCTGTCTCTTTACTTGCTGCTTCCCAATTATTCTCGTCATTCATTATAATATTTGTTATTTGACTGTGATCGTTTGTGGAAGTATTATCCCAACTGATCTTCAGCTTCTTAGCGTTATTCCATTTCCTAATCCATTACGATTGGCGGAGTCCGTTACCTAAGCCTAAGGATTTGACGAAGATACAGATTTTTACTTCGAGCGACTGAATTCAGACTTTCACAACCAAGAGGGAAACCAGACCTATTTTACGTTAGTTCACACCTCTTTGGAAATATAATTTCATGGACTTACGGGTCCCTCACTATGTTTTCCTTCACCGCTGAGCTAGTGATAATAATAAATATGTACATAAATCCGAAAATACGAATTTAGTGTACATGTCAGGATTTGAACCGAGGGCCAGATGGTCAATAGGCCGAATCTTTATCCACACGGCTATCACTGTACATGATGCTCACACTTATCATATCCCCAAATGAGCTCTTTTACTATATTATCGTTTATTAATCAGCACCACGTGTAGGTGACCAGTTGATTTTGGTTCATAAGTTGATCGTGAGAACCTCATACCCTCATTTATATACTCAATAATTTATTACACGCTATTATTTCTCTTTTGTGTAATCAGCTGGAAATAATTAGTACAAAATAAGCTTGATAATCTCTAACGACAGAACTACTAATTTCGATTTTAATTGGGCGAGATCGCCCGAATCGGATCTCTATGCTAGTTTACTAGCTATATTACATTGCGGGTGAAATTGAGCTGTCAAACCGTGTGTGTATTAACAAATGGCCCTCTATGAATATTAATAAACTATGATATATATTATGTGCGGCTATATGAAGACTAGTGGGTTTGCTCGTCCCTATTTTTGGGCTCAATTAATCACAACGCTTAATGTTATAACCTTTTTTTTTGTTAATTATGTTTGTTTTGCAAATACTTAAGTGTACATACATAAAATTTGTGATTTCATTTGAATGATTAAGAGATATTAGACTTATGAATGCAGAGAATTTTTGCTATGGGAGTAAATTCGATATTGACGAAATAATGGGCTACCCTATTACGAGACAGGTGTGATACATGTACTTTGAAGGTATAATAATTTGGAAAAAAGATACCAAAAGCACGAGTGGGTCTACCGGGTGTTGCCATCGTCCACAGTATTCGGTAATCGTTTACCATCAGTCAGACCGGATGTTTGATTGCTATTCTGTAGTTAAAATTTTGCGATGGTTAATTGTTTTAATAAAATTGACATTATGCAAAAAGGCACATCTTTAAGATTTCGAGATAAAATCGCAGAATGTAATGCAACGTACCATTATTTTTAACTACAGTGGCAAATGACTTATCTCATTGCTGGAATCACAGACAGATATCATCCATTTGTATGTGTACGTTTAATAACAAAATAGCTTCGACGCCGACGAAGCTCCATATGATTAATAGTTTCATTTGTTTGGCGGGATATTATTAAAGGAATAAAAAATAAACATGTTTCCTTGAAGTTTCAGAGGGGTATAAATAACTTTTGTTTGTTAGCGTTTAAACTTGTTCAGTTTATAAAAAGCAATCTAGTGCAGTTGACGTTTAAGCGTATTTTCTAGAACACAATGTTTATTCTTGTTTACTTTAAGTTATGAACATGAATATCTTTAAGAACTTTATTCTTTGTGAAAATTTTAAAGTTTCGGTAAGACTCAAGTGTTAGTGAAAATCTTATATTCTACTAGCTGTGCTTATGACTTCATTCGGATAATATATAAACGGTTTTACAGATGAAGAAGAAATGTACCGCTAGGAAAATAGAATATAGAATATTGTGCTCAATTTGTTTTTGACCAACTATTTTATAGTATTTTAGTTCCAACCCAAAAAATTACGTATATGAGTGCACAATTGTGACATATTCATCATTATAGATTTTAATTTTAATGTTTAAAAATGACCTTACGACAGACTTAAAAGATAGTAAACTTATCCGGAATTGCTTCGATAGCAGATGCGAGGGAATGATACTACTGCGTTCGTAAATTACTGCAATCACATCTCATCAAGGCCAGGTCCTGGCCGGACCTTCTAAACTTGAGTATATTAAATCTGGTATAAACCAGACTTAAACTTGGCCTAAATTCAAACTAAATCCAGCAGAAACCCGATCTAAACGATATCCAAACCCTACATAAACCGAACCTAAACCTGTCATAAAAACCCATGCCTATTTCGAACCTCTCACAAATCCATCCAAAAAATATCCCAAACCCTATTATCGATGAGGTAATTATTTTTTGGATAATGTAGTTAGGAATATAATATAATATACCAGGGAATTAGTTTTATACATTGGAACAACATGGCTCAACATTGTGAAATGATCTCTCTCCCGAAATTTTTAACAAAACACCACAACACAGGGGACTTCAAAAGTTTGCAGAAATGTATACAAGCTTAGTAATGCCTCTGGTATTGCAAACGATGCGACTTACAGACAGGGCCTTGTCATATTTTAATTCTAAATATTGATGGAATAATTATGTCCTTTCTGGACAATGTTAGATGATGATCGACCTGAAACTCATTTTTTCAGAATAATTATCATTCTTTATTTATGAGTGTGTTACGAAAATTGTATTAGTATAGTTTGCAAACATAAATTCGGTTAAATGCCTTCCCGATTTGTACACAAAGGATTGTGCGTTATTTGGAATTCTTATCTAAGTTAATTTATGAAGGATTATTGATATTTTTTTTACAAACAATCGCAAAGCTATTCAAAATGTGAATAAACCCTAATCCTCAAGGTCAAGTCAAGTGCGAGATGGACTGGTGTGTACGTTTCCTGTACCACTTATTGGACTTCGTTAATGTAAATAATCAGTTTCAGAGAGACAGCCAAAATCGCACAAAACGTTTCCGTTTTGATAGGGAACCGAAAAAAATCTGTATGAGGGTAAGGTATCCCAACCATATTTATATTATTTAAAATGGTATCTTTAATACCATTTTAAATTTACATGTTAAAATATGTTTAGCGGTGTTTCATATATTTCGGTTTTAAGTTGTATAAGTAATTATTGCGCGAAAGTGGAAGGCTGTAGGCAAAGAGGGCGAAGACTCACCTACCGTGACCAAATTGGTCGTATTTAATCTAATATACATAGGAGTTGTCAGGAACCCCAGAAACCGAGCATATGTGAAAATAGCTATCCTATAACTTTAAGCAAGCAATGTCTGGGTTTTCTTTTATGCAACGTCGGGAGACATACAAGCTTGTAGCTTGCGTACCTGATATAAAGTCTATGAACGCTTGTAATACATTAAGTCTCACTCGTGCGATGCCACCTCTGCTTATACACGTAGGAACACAACAAAGTTTCAGGGAGTTGTTATTTGGCTGCGGTTTTCTGTGAAGTAACTGTTTCCAAGGGAAATTTAGCCACTGTTTGCTCGAGACATTTCTTAAGTGACACAATATCGGTGTGTCGTTTTGAGGAGGGCGTGTCCTCTAAAACTACTTTAGTTATTGTTTTATTATACGCGACAGAGTCCTAGCGGGAATCTTCATTTCTCGCGACAGGATGTTTGTTTCTTAATGAGGTTTCGGTGAATTCTGGCTTTAATAGCATTAACCTTTATAGTTCTAACAGCGCGCGGTCGCCTCGATCTAATATAGTCTTCAACAGAGGAAGTATTGGTATTTCTATCCATAGTACGATATACGAACATACGGCTGATACCGTGCTTGTGAAGTGTCTTGAATATGACCGACAGCTCCATACTCACTTTGTCCAAGGCAATCACTGCAATCCTATTTTCTTTAACACCATTGCATATAGTAAATTGATAATAATCACGAAAAATATATGTAAAACGGCGGGAAATCGATAGAAGTTTTTAACATAATAAACGCGTTCCAAATTCAAAATAATTAAAGAGTAGAAAAAAAAGAAAAGTTTCTATGTAATATAATGTACCTATTTATGGTCAGACTAGTTATATGTATCATGTATCTCGTAATCGGCTCTAACGATTTGTATTCAATTTTGTATTTAGATAGTTAAATAGGCGAGTGAAGTGTGTAAGACCCGAGTCACGTGGCGCTCGATTCTTTCTGCCAACCACAGAAGGGACTTGGCGCGAAGATATAGATAAACTTGATTTTCTGTATTAAATTTGTGAAATTAGTTTTAAAAAATATCATTTATCGTTCATATTGCAATAGGAGGGACATCTAGCTGTGATGAGTCAACAAAATTTCGACGTGCTTCTATATTTTCGCCTAAAATAAATGCGCAACATTGCTGAACCACATTAAAACAGAATAGATGACCCAGCCCTATCCCCTTAACGGTTTGTGTCGAGTAGTATAACTCTTAGTATAAACATAGTTAGGAGTCCCGGCACGCGTATAAGTAGATTTACATGTCCTCAGCACGTGATCTTATTTTGAATTTTCCTCCGTTCTCAGATTGCTCTCCGAGTCTCTCCTTAAGCAAACTTTCCGATGTAGAGCTAAATATCAACTAGTAAGAGTAGCTTTTGTAGATTTTAAACGAATATGTATGTATGTTTCTATATATACATAACAAAATTTTGTTCTAGTTACTAGAACCTTATTGAACTCTTTCTTCTGGCATTTTAAATCTATATATATAAAAATGAATGTTTGTCTGTAAGTCCTCTATGGACTCAAAAACGGCTGGGCAGATTTTGATGAAATTTTCAGTGAATCATTAGGTTACCTCAGCAGGTGATTCTGTGAAGTTTGGTAACGATTAGATCACCCGTGCGAAGCTGGGTCGAGTAGCTAGTTATCTAATAAATGCTACTTAAACATGCTCAATCCTGTTTGCATTAATTTTATGTAGGATGCCAGGAAGTTAGTAATTGATGGTTTAATCACAGACACGATCAATTATATATTTGTTAATTTTTACATTTAGTTGAATTGTGCTGTTCAATCTGACGCAGTCGAATTACTTACGTGTCAAATAATAAATAATCTTCATCAGTTTCATGAAGGAAGCGTTTAGGCACTAGTTTGAAACTGTCTCCCTGCATCCCAACTAATAACGTCCCATGGATTCACTTTTTGATCCCGATTAAGTTTTGTGGCGAAACAGCTGTATGTAGCCACCAGTAACGCTAAAATTTGTCGAAGGTATAAGCCTGCACAAGTATACAAAGCGACAAGTCATGTTAGAACTTCTATCTATCTATAACTTCACGTCAAATACTTTGTGGGGTAGGTAGAGAGAATCAGGCGCCACATGATTTGATTCCTACATACCGCGCTTCTTTAGCATTCATTGCTCTTCTCATGCACAATCACCAGTTTCTAAAGCTCCTGATATCAACTTCTGATAAAACACGACCAAGTTGGTCATGGTAGGCTAATCTAAAAAATTTAATAAAATTTTTACTCTTTTTGTACAAAGTTCAGACAATCTAGCTTGAGACAATCTAGCTTAGCTTTGTGTACATTAGTGGCCTAAATACCAACCTGGCTAAAGTGCTGGTTAGCAATTGAAACTGCAATTAAACGCGTATTGTTTATATCTAAAAGTTGTTTTCTGAGAAATTTTAAGGTAGCAGTGAGGCTCAGAAATAAACTATTGAAGATATTTTTAAAGGATCAGCAAAACACGAGTGATGCTCCTGATATAAGAAATGTTCATATAGTAGAATCCAGCTGTAACATTATTTAAAAAAAAATATTGTATGTACAGACTAGATTTTATTATATGTAAAGATAAAGATGAAACTCCTTTATTTGCCATTGGTCCCTTGCGGATACTAAGACACGTTTTACATTTTTAAATATAACTTAACAAAATAATATTATATTCTCTTACATTATTGTTTATCTTTTTGAATCCGCTGGCATTTCAGAAATGGCCATTGAGGCGAGGAAGAAATTAGAATAAAACTTGCCAATATAGGTCCATTTTCAAATCATCATTTAGATATTACAATAAGTTCATGTCAGCATATTGGTACATACAATAATATTGATATTGGCTGTGCTAAATTAATACCAGACATCCTTGTCAGTTACTTTATCAATTTTATAATAAGCATTTTGCAGAGATTTTTATTTCCACTTCCATTCATTCAATATACGCCGATAAACGTATTTACTTAGAAAAAGGGCTTTAATGTCAGAGGTATCTATTAAGTTTGTTTACGGGGCGGTCGGGTCACAGCCCGTATTGGTCTGGAATGAAAATAGAAAGTAACGTCTTACTTTCCACCTGTCTTATTTGAACGTTTAATTCGTTCGTTTATTAACTCATTAAGTAGTCGTTAAATCGATGACGTTTGAATATTGATATAATAATAATATGAATTTCAAAGACTTACCTACCAAGATCAAATTGGTCGTGTACTATCAGAAGGTGATGTCAGGAGCCCTAGAAACCAGCGAGCGTGCATGAAAAGAGCAATGAATATTAAAGAAGCGAGTGAGGTATGCAAGGATCGAATCACGTGGTGCTCGGTTCTCTCTGCCTACCCCGTACGGGATTTGGCGTGAAGTTATAGATAGCTGAAATTCAAACACATATAGTTAAATATCAGTGTTTTAAAAGTTCATAGAGATGTCTAAAATGCATCGAGATGTCTATGAAAATAAAATATATTGTTTTCCATATAGTTTTGATTTTAATTATTGTCTACCTACGCAAGAAGTTCGTTCTTTAGACAAACATTTACATAATAGACATTAGAAAAAAAAATATCTTGCTTGAGCTGGGCGGCGGAGTGTTTAGCGACGCTACTTTAATACCAAGGATAGTGGCGCCGTCTCGTTTCCCATACAGGAAAAACGTTTGTGTGCATGAATGTGTCTGTTTGTCTTCACCTGGTTGTTTTTAAGAGAGGTAGGTAGCGCATCAAAGCAGCCCGTCTGGGAAAGTACCTCCATCTAACTAAAAACCGCAGCCAAATAACACCCCCATGGAGAGTTTTGTGTTCCTGTGAGTACGTAAGGTTAACAGTAAGCTCCTATAAAGTTGCTGTGTTAGCAGCAGAGGTGGCATCGCGCGAGCATCACCAAATGTATTGCAAGCGTTCATAGGCTATGTTAACCACTTTTCGAAGTCACGCCCCCTCGATTATCTATTGTAATCCCTACGAACTGAGCTATATTTTTTTCTTTTTTAATCGAACTAATTAAAATTTAATCTTTATACATCTACAGAGTATTAACTAACCTCTTACTACTAATTACAGTTGAAAATCCGTACAATCATACATATTAATAAAATTAATACAAAACATTTGATCGGCCAACATGTCTTAACAAGCAATTATATAGAAAATGAGTATACGACATCGAAATTAAAGACATGTGATTTATTGATTTTTTATACAGTTGCTTAGTTAACCAAATGCGTTAAAGAATTGTCGTTAACTCGACAGACGACGCAGGTTAAAAGGTCAATTCAATAAAAGACTTGAATGCTATCGCAAACATTTGACATTGAATCGATTGTGTCGATTTTGACAGTGAATCAATTTGGAATGCTCAAACTAACCACTACAAAATCAATATACACATCATAATTTACTACTTTCTTAACTGTATATATATTAAAATAAGATTGAGAATCGAATAAACGTCGATTAAAGAGTTTAGTGTAGAAAAAAAAGCGTTGTCCGATCCGAACGTAACAAATATCGATCGTCGAGGAGATAGCCGCGGTACTGTTGTTGAGTCGATATAGACATGGCGCTTTGATTACTCGATTCAATCGGACTCGTATAAGCACTCGGTCTTGGATGCCGCAAACCGTGTTGTGGATTGCGGTAATGTCCGATACGTATCTTCGCCGGCTGGGCTGTCGAATCAGCCGATCACTCGAGTGTAACGCATTACTTATTCATGTTGGGCAATTGATATACCTTGTATCTGTGTGTGCCCACCATTATGAGTTCTGCTTAGCTGAAGTTTTGCTCATCTTTCAATGTTGTAAAAGCATATGTAAGCATTGACTAAAATGCTTTTAATCAGTCTTTATTATGCATCGATGTCTTATCAAAAGTGCTTCGATATCACACTATGGATGTTGGATGTCACACTACATAAAGGAGATAATCTATCGTTTAATGCCTCGCATGTTTTAGCTACCAATGTATTGTTGAATGCTAATATGAATAATTTTAACACCCTTGTTGCGTTACATCATTCCATTATGTCCCGTAGGTTTCTTGTTAGGAGGTGAAAAGGACAGAACAATAAAAATATGTAATAATTAAACAATTTAGTAAGTTTTTATTTTTATTGGTCTGTCTGTTTGCTTGTTTGTTGTGGTTAATCTCCGAATGCGAATATTAACGAGTTTTCACTGGTCTAAATTTCTTTCAAGAATAGGTTGCAAATGGAAATATAAGTCTATTAATAGTTCTACTTATTTTCAATAATTAATATTCTTTAAACAACATGCCAGCTGGCCAGTATGAAAAACAAGCGAAAGAAACATAATTGATCAGTTGCAGCAGCAAGAATGTATAAATCTGTAAAAACGCGGGCTCACAGACGAACAACATTTACTCTAGGGAGCTTCTCCAGGTGTAACATATGAATAAGGGATCATTGAAATAAAATGTTCATATATTGAATCAAACAAAAATTTTATTGGTCTAAAAATAGAGTTGCAATTGATCAAGCATTATTATTATCCTTTCAAAAACTTTACTAAATACGGGCAAAATAGATAAGCGTCTGTAATTCCCCAGTTCACTTTTTTCACCGGACTTGAATAATGGATTTAATTTACTAAATTTCATCAAGTCAGGGAACATACCCATATCTATACATTGATTAAAAATAAGTGCCAAGTGTGGAGCTACCGATTCAATAATAGAATAAAAGACTTTTATGGATATTCCTCCATGATCTTCTGAGTTTTTAATGTTTAATTATTTAAAAGTTTTAATTAACTAGACTGAATATGTGTATATTAAAAAAGCTCCACCCTTGATTGTACATTCTCCTTTAATAACTCAGCCGCAACATGTACAGATGAGTTAAGGGAGTGAGTGGTAATTAATGCAAGGGATATTACTTGTTTAACATCTGTTACTATATGATTATTATGTTTAATAGAATACTTATTATCGGGAGGTTTATTTGTACTTGTTTATTTTTTAACAATATCCCATACTGCCTTTACTTTATTTGTCGAACGCTTAATTTTGTTTTTAATATATATACATTTCAGAATAACTTTTAACAAATTCTGGGTCAAATGTATAAGGTTTTTCTCCATATAATTCAAACATTTTGTTTTTACTTATATATCTGTAGTTGCCCAATCATTAAACTTAAATCTATTTGTGGTGTTAATCTTTTTATTTTTGAATATTTTTTGGTATTTTTTGGTTTGACCTCCAATACATGATTGTATTTAATAAGCTTGTTTCTGGTCCAGAGATGAGTTCTTCTATCTATCTATCTATAACTTCACGCCAAATCCCTTGCGGGGTAGGCAGAGAGAACCGAGCGCCACGTGACTCGATCCTTACATATCTCACTCGCTTCTTTAACATTAATTGCTCTTCTCATGCACACTCGGGCTCCTGGGCTCCTGACATCACCTTCTGATAGAACACGACCCATTTGGTCATGGTAGGTAAGTCTTGGCCTTCCCCGGCTCCTACATCCTTCCACTTTTGCATTGTTTATCTGCTTCGTCATTCTTTCATCTTGCATTCTTTCTACATGTCCGAACGAGCATGCCTCTTCTTATTTTAACACCGACGCTCTCTTTCAGACCAACTCTGTTTCTAACATCATCATTGCGAATACGGTCTACAAGCCTTATGCCACAAATTTTACGCAGCGCTCGCATTTCGACCGCGTTTATTCTACTTTCATGCTCTTTCTGCCATACCCAGCTCTCGCTTCCATAAGTTAGCGTTGGGACCAACACTGCATTGTATATAGCGAGTTGTGCCTTCTGGCTCAGGTTTTTACTGCCAAGAAGTTTTCCCAACGCTCCATTCACACTATTCCCAGCACTCACTCGTCTTTCCACATCTGCGGTGTACCTTCCATCTCTGCTGAAAGCGCATCCAAGATATACAAACTCATCCACTTGTTCCAACTCTTCATCATCAACCGTAATTCTTACATTAGTTCTGGATTCTTCTCTTTCAAATACCATTATCTTTGTTTTTTGATGAGTTCTTAAATCTGTATTATATGAACCTTGGTATACTACCAACTGACCGCAATGATCTGAAAGCAAGTTGCCAATTATTGATTTATTGATATGCTCACAATTACAAAAAAATATTATCTAGACTAGTCGCGGATGTGGCTGTTATAGGTGTAGGCTCCAGGACAATATTTTGTAACCTAAATGATTTAAATAAATTTAAAAATCTAAGGATTGTCTGTGTATTTACTAGAATGTCTACATTAAAATCACCACAGACAATAATGCGTTTTTTACCTATGAAAACTTTTCTTAAAGCCTTACCTGCTCAAAGTGTGTAAAGTCATCGCTGGGAAGTCTATGTACACAAACAATCATGTAATTTTCTAATTCAGCACGTGGTATCTCAATAGCGCATTCAATAGAGAGCCTAACAATGTCCTTACATTGTTTGGCTTTGTGATATTCTTTTTGTACAAATCATTGAACGCCTCTAATCGAAGACTCTCTATTAAAGCAACATTATGTATCACTCTCGCGATGTCACCTCTGCTGCTAGACACAAGACAGCAATTCCTTAGGAGTTTACTGGTGACGTCACTCACACCAGGAGGTGGAGGTACTTCCCAGCTTTGATGCGCCCTACCTTTTTCTTAAAACACCTAGACCAAGACATGTTCATGCACACAAATATTTGTCGCGTGCGAAAATCAAACCTACGAGCTTTGTGGTCAAAGTAAGTAGCGTTACTAACCGCTGCGCACGCTAGTTTATCATCTTCTATATATATAAAAATTAATGTTTGTCTGTATGTCCTCTATGGACTCAAAAACGGCTGGGCAGATTGTGATGAAATTTTCAGTGAATCTTCAGGTTAGCCCAGCAGATGATCCTGTGAAGTTTGGTAACGATTGGATCACCCGTGCGAAGCTGGGTCGAGTAGCTAGTATTAGTATAACACTATAATTATTAACATAAAAAGTTAGCAAAGATATTGCTTAAATAAGATATTATTCATATAAAGAAGGCATAATGAACCGTGTACATAATTGTAAACATTATGTACAATCCAAAGTACAAAGAAACTAACCTCATTTGCGCCAAATAATTTTTAAAGTGTCGCCAAACACAAGTCTTGTTCTTCGCGTTATCCTGTTTCGTAATACATTACAATTGGCGGGTTCCGCTACCTAAGCCGACATTTGGCGAAGATACTGGTTTTTATATGGAGCGACTGCCGTCAGGCCTCCACAACCCAGGGGTAGAACCAGATGTTTTATATTTTTCTTCACTGCCGAGCAAGTGATAAATATGTACATAAATCCGAAAATACGAATTTATTAGTATATCAGGTTTCGAACTGGGGATCAGTTGGTCAATAGGCTGGTTCCACTGGACTATCACTGCTCTGTCTCTGTCGGCAAAAACAAGTATTCATTTTAATTTATTTTTCCCTGCATAGTCAAAGAGTAATATTTACGCACTTTAGTGCCCGCAAACGCATTTTATCACTCCTCATCTGTTTTGCTTTTAATGGGCAATTCTTATAACAACAGTGACAAGGTT
Organism: Pyralis farinalis; assembly: GCA_947507595.1. NCBI lineage: Eukaryota > Metazoa > Arthropoda > Insecta > Lepidoptera > Pyralidae > Pyralis > Pyralis farinalis. Next base: position 11,852,440 of record OX382273.1, read on the forward strand.
GATGCATCGAGTCGGTTTTCAGTTTCACTCTGATAGCGACAATGTTGCAATAATCGATGGTTAAGATGAAAACCGTACATTATACAGGGTGTTATGGGTGGTCAATGATATTGTTGAAGGAAACTGTATATCAGTAGTAGTTACGTACGGTGAATGTAAGGGGTTAAAGTCTATATGTAAATAGGTAAAACGAAACAGTACCTTTTTCCTTCAGTTTGCCAAACGGTTTGCTTTTTCTTGTTTAAAAATTTTGGAATAAGGAAACTGGAAGCATTCAAATTAATTTATCCTCAATTTTTAAACACTAAGTATTGTCGAATTTCGAATATTGGTGTTGATCACTAATAAATTTATAGGTAAATTTTACTTTTACGGGTAGGATGACCTTATCATTACACTATCTATGTACGCTTATAGTTGATGTACATATTGTGGGTGAAGGTACATTTGGGATGTAAGTTGTTCATTTTCATCTTTAGAATCAAATATAACTCCACCTGAACGTAGTGCACCCTGCCAATTACAAGATGACATTTTGGCGGTAGAGAGGTACCAAACCAACTCGACTAGGGACCACCGCATCACATAAAACTGGATGAAATAATAACTCAAATACTATATAAGAATTCTACAAATCATCTAAGTACTAGGCAGCTTCCAGCGCAGATACTTCAGTCTCAATAAAGACGGCTGGAAGGATTTTTCCCATATCGATGTTCTAAATTCAGTACCAAATATAGTTACACCGCGCATGTGTTTTGTTAAAACCCCATCTTACACTGACTGGGTGCTTCATATGCACATAATGTTGGATTTGATTTTAAAATGATTGATACGTTCAAATGCTATTTTGATTTTATATCTCTGGCAAACTAATATGTATATCTTCACGCCAGGTCCCTTGCGGGGTAGGCAGAGAGAACCGAGCGCCATAAGACGCGGTCCTTACACACTTCATTCGCTTCTTTCACATTCATAGCTCTTTTCATGCACGCACGCCGGTATACAGATATACAATGCGAAAGTGGAAGGATGTAGGAGCCGAGGAAGACCAAGACTAACTTACCATTACCAAATTGATCACGTTTTATGAAGGGGATGAGAAGAAGACAGAAGGTGATGTCACGAGCCTTAGGAACCGGCGAGCAAACTAATATCTCTGGTAATATCTTGCTATCATACACAGAGGAGGTTATGTAACTTTAAACCTTAAATTTACCTCATTGTTAGTTATGGCGACATTCCAAAAATATAATAGTCTTGTTAAGAGCCAGTGTCACATTAAAGCGGTGCTTGTTAGCACGAACGTATTCACATCGATTGCATATGTTGATCCATGTACTCATTGCATAATCTGATCACGCGTTCCCAAATTTACCCACGTCTGAAAGACTTTAATAGACTGAACAATGTGTCCCAACTCGCTCCATGCTCGTCGAACAATACCAACACTCCAGCGTCCAAAATTGACGATAAACATACACAACAATGTACATTACTGCTTTGTAACCAATATGAATTATATAGTTTTATTTTAGAATGGCAATGGTTATTGATTTGGATCAATGTACAGTGTGATATGCCCTCTAAAATCTGAATGAATAAAAGTTCAACAGCCTGATTGTTTGGACATTTTGACAGCTGACCATGCTCGTTACCGCTGTCGTCGTGAAAGTCATCAGTAATCTAAATGCAAGGCTAATTGAATACAAAAGAAGTGATAACCATGGAATGCACTTTGTATTGTTGCGTAATAAAAAAAGGTTAAGGATTGAGCAAAGAATTTTATCGTTAACTACCTTATCTTTGATATTTGCTTAGTCTATTGTTCAAAGTTATTTTTAAACGGCCCACGATATCCAGCGCCTACACGTGACAGTTTATTATAATACTTTAGCTAAGCTTGTTCGAGGGACTGGAACATGCATGAGATATCAGTTTTATTTAGGTTCAATTTTTGTACCTATGTGTTTCGTTATTAATTCGAGAGATTGATAGTATATACTTATATCATGCTTAAAGTTTCTGAATTATGATGAATGACAGCAGATTAACAATAATAAACAATTTCTATTTCTTTTATTGTTAATGGCCGGTTACATAAACGTTGACTATCTCCTACGTATGAAAGTTACATTTTGAGTCTCTTTCCAGCTTTAGTTTATGTATATTTTATTTCTCAATAAAGTTATTACTTACATGTATTTGCCCTACATGATGAAGAAACTGGTACATATGCCAAAAATTTGCTGATGAGATATAATTATTTTTTTAATGTAGCTCGATGGAGGTAAAATATTAGTAAAGTGAATGTTTTCTGTCTGCCATTGTCAATTGGTTCACAGGCAAAAATTTATTGATATATTCAAAGTATTAAATGTAGTCTTTGAAATGTATTTACACTAACTTCACAGCAGTACAGATCATCTTTGGTATTATAAAAAAGTGCCATTTATAGCATGTGCTTCAGGCAATCAGCAGGGAATTGTTTAAAGAAGAGAATATTGACGAGGTCGGTGGAGGAGTCGTTAGGAATGCTATACCAATGCAATGCTTGTGGGTTCGATTTTCATGCAGGACAAACATTTGTGTGCATGATGAACATGTCTGTTTGTCTTATCTAGTACCGGTGCCTAAATAAATAAATAAATAAATATTGCTGGACAAATTACACAGCGCCATCTAGCCCCAAAGTAAGCGAAGCTTGTGTTATGGGTACTAGACAACTGATAAACATACGTAAATACATTTTTTTTTGTAAATACATACTTATTATACATAGAAAATACCCAGACCAATACAAACAGACATGTTCATGCACACAAATGTTTGTACTGTATGGGAATCGAACCCACGAGCGTTGGTGTCAAAGTAGCGTAACAACGCGTTTCACCACTGCGCCACCGAGCTCGTCACGCCTAGGATTACAAAGAACGGGATGATTTATTGTAAATTGTAATAAAATATACACACAAACATACACATGTTTTCTTCGGAAATTCTTCTTCGTCTATTCGCAATGCTGTAAAATTTAAAGAAAAATAATTAACAATTTTGAGATTTTATTTAAAGATATAAGTTCTATGTGAACGCCCAGTCGCACATAAAAAACAAAAGTTAAAAGAAAAGAGGTACGGTTGATTACAATAATTAATATGCTCAGGGTTTTACGCAATCGTATCCAAATTACACTGATAATTATTTTTCTTCGTATTTTTAGATCTAATATTATTATTAAAATTGGGTTATGGTTAAATAAGTTGTCTGTATAATATCAAATAAACACGCAGCTTAGTAAAATTATGTTCATATCAAAAATAAAAAAGTGATGGTATTCAATGGAATTAATGATATCTACGCAACGCACGCCGCCATCTTTCCTCAGTTTTAATAGAGATTTTACATAACATCTTCAAAAGCGCTTTGTCAGTTCAACTACAAGTGAGTTGAGAAATGTCACGTTTCTAATTCACACGGTATCTCAGTGACAAAAGATGCTAGAAGCCGAAGGCGGCACAGGACTCCTGTGTCCTGCCCCTGAGTTAATGATGTCGTTAAATATGAATGAAGCAAAGCTGAGCCTTTTCGAGCACAACTCTCCGGAGTCCTGGCTAAGAGCTTAGTGCGCGTTTTCTTGTATCGAGATACTCTCATTTTAGAAATATAAACTTTGTAGAGTTCCGTACTAAAAGCAGAAAAAAACCCGGGGCATGATGTGATAAACTAACGAAGTTCATCACATCATGTCCTCCATCATTATTTGACATAATCACAGTTGATAAAGTGTTATATAGTAAGTAAATATTAAAAGTACTTCAAAATATAATATTAGATAGCTTCTCCTCTGCGCACTGAATTATTTCAGATTTTTTAATTCACAGATTTCAGACACATGAACATAAAAAATTGAAATAACAAAACAGCGTAAATAAATATTTATGAAAATATTATTACAGAAAACTGGAATGATCAAAAATCAGATCGCATAAGTTTATTGTGAAAGATTTTCTGTCACAGACCATTTTAGTTATGCGGTTCAAGAAAAGTAGGACGTGTAATTGACGTCATAGCTTGGGTGAGAAAATAAAATGTTTCCCATATCACACTTTTTCTCAAGCAAGCACTGTGTTATAAACATACTTAGTTATGTAGCACTTGTAACGTACAGAACCCTCGTGCACAAGTCCGACGCACACTCGACAGCCTTACATGGATGTTGTTGAATTCAAGAAAAAAATATTTGTTACTAATTCTATTATGTGCATGCGCAGAATTATAAAAGCACTTGTATAAACTGATTACTACCTACTCACACTAGTAAGGAAAAAGGAAAATAAAATTAAAAAAAAAAAGACATACGATACATAATTTTTCAAGAAAACTAATTAGAAATTTGGCAAATCGTCGATGCACGTCGATGAACATAAAAATTATGGTCAGAAATTATCTAGATTGATTTATATATATTTCATTGTGAGATTAGTATAAATATACTTTTTATTTATCTGTCATCATCAGTAAAAAATGTGCTAAATCGTATAAACTAAAACAATTTGACGAGCTCGGTGGCGCAGTGGTGAAACGCGCTGTTACGGCTATTTTGACACCAACGCTCCCACACAGTACAAACATTTGTGTGCATGAACATGTCTGTTTGTCTTGATCTGGGTATTTTCTATGTATAATAAGTATATTTATCTTTATATTTTTTATATTTGTATTTACGTATGTTTATCAGTTGTCTAGTACCCATACCACAAGTTTCGCTTACTTTGGGGCTAGGTGGCGCTGTGTAATTTGTCCGACAATATTTATTTATTTATTTGTACTATTTACTGTTTAATATAAACGCTATAAAAGTCATGTCAATTCTTATTTAACATGCCGTTATATTATTACGTGTTACTATTTTCTACATGTACTCGTATTAAGATCGTCAAAAATGTTGACACACAAAGGAGTTATTTTCACATGAATGGTGAATGGTCACTTGTGTGGCGATGGCGAGGTGGTAAGTAGCCGATAATTTAGTTCAATTTATGTATGCTGGGACCACTTAGCGCACTTAGCGGCTGTGCTTTGTTAAAAAAGTATGCCAAGATTTGTGTTCCATTACAGGTGGGTTCTGTATATTTAAATAGTAGTTTATGCCACTGTACTGAAATGATGGTCTTTGTAACACAAGTGCATGTTGTTTGCTGGCTTCGCAATAGATTGGTGGGAGTGTTACAATGACTATTTCTAATGCAGTGGCATACATTAATTTTTCCTCGACCGTAATTATAGGTTAATAAAACAAAAGTGTAACCAAAGAAAATATATTTATCAGGAGTTACAGTAATTCACATTTTGTATATTACAATTATTAAAATTTTTGAGTGGCGTAGAAGACTTCAGAGTTTTTAGAAGGCATATTAATATTAATTTCGTTACACCTTGTGTTTTCGACGGCATTTAATATTTGATAAACGTTGACTTTGTTTTGGATGGATTTCTCTATGTAACCTTCGGACATGGTGGTAGATTACCAATCACTGTGACGTTTTAAAGTATTTTTTTAAATTAGTTTACAGCTTGGCGCCAAAAGTTATAGTCACTTTTTCATACGACACTTTTAGCTTTCAATTAAACTGTATTAAAAAGTTGTATGGATTTTCATTACGCAACTGCTGCTTTCTGGAATGACGTTCATTGAGATACTGATCGCAGTTTTAGAATTGGAACATTTCCAAATGGGAGTAGAAAAAATATTTACTTTAAATTATAGACATTGACAATAAATGTACCTGTACATAAAATAACCATAGATTAACGTGTGGAATGTATATAGTGAAAGTAAACAAGTGAATATCACGAAAACCTATCATCGCTCCTTTCTGAATGTCGACCTACTATAAGCTTATAAATCAATATCCATAAGTTACAAAGCAAGTTGTGAGTCTACGAGAATTACACATTTCTATTAATTATTTGTCAACAAAGCTGCTGCGTCTAGCGCCGGCCGGCACCCACCCACTACTGTTAGTACGTGCTACATGCCGACGCTGCCATGGCTGCTCCGGTAGTCTCTGCCTCGGCTGCTGCGGTCGTTCGCCATCTGGAACAGAATCCGCATGCCCCCACCACCACCGTCGCTGCCACGACTGGCCTGGTCGTCGCTGCGACACGTTAGACGTTAATCGTAAGAATAACATGCTACAATACTTACGATTAACGTCAACAACGCCTGATGATGCCTCGTGGAGAGGCGAAACACGTGTCGCAGCGACGACCAGGCCAGTCGTGGCAGCGACGGATGCTTTGATGCATTCTACCTCTCTTGAACATCCAGACCAAGATAAATAGAAATGTTCATGCACACAAATGGTTGTCTTGTGTCGAAATCGAACCCACGAGCGTTGGCGCCAAAGTCGCGTCATTCTCGACTGAGCCACCGAGCTCGCCATAAGTTTACATTGCAAACGACAAACTAAAACTAATTTTATCGATGACAGCGGATTTAAACTGCTCAATGAGACAAAACGAAAGCAAAACTTGTTCACCAAAATATTCAAGGCTTCTGGCTGTGAAAATAAAGCATAATTGTTTTTTTGTAAAATACAATATTGATATTTTGTTTGACTGAGCATTGGTTAAAACAGAGTGAAATGTCATTAGCATTAGTAATTATGTGTAGTGCTATGTTAGGTTTCATTAAGAATTTTGCGTGTGATGTTAATGAGTGTGATAATAAATGAAAGCATGTATATCAGAGACTATGTTTGTTTTTCATATACAACTAATGTGGAAACGAGCATACGGTCCACCTAATGGTGGGTAGTTACAACAGTCTACCGACGCGGACGCTTGTTGTACCAGAGGAATTCGTGTGTTGCTGTAATAGTTAAAAGTAAAAGCAAAAGGGCGTTAGTAAAAATTACCTCGTTCAATTCAATGCTGCTTCCAGTAGATAATATTTGAGCGTTTCTTTAAGAAAGCAATGGATCCCTAAACGACGGTTGACTTTGTCGCCAACACTTGCCGCAGTAGATAAGATACCACACGCTGATGTAAAACAATGAACCGTTTTTAGTTTCGGGAACCAATCTTATCGCATCCTCTGTACTTAGATAATTTGGCACAACACTAGCTCTTTGTGGTAATTAGTTAATTATTCATAGATGTTCATAGTTCATTGACTTTTGTGACAAGTTATTGACAGTTTTAGAGCAGTAAGCGAGCACAGAGGTCCCTTAGTTAAGAGTTAGTCAGAATACTGTCAAGAGGATTCATCGTAAATCTTTTGCTCAAATGTTTATTTAACATTGGCAACACTTGCTTGTTACACCCTACTACTCGTCTTTGAGATAAGAACATCAGTATTTTTTGTTTATTTTCGAGCTAAAGTGTATATTGAAAGAACTGAATTTTGAGTCACATTCAAGTTATTTCTTAAAGATGGTTTGGTTAAGGGAAGTTTACACGATCAGAGGCAAGTGCCGCAGGGCTCATTTTTTTTCCAAAAAATAACGAAGGGGAAATGCACAAAAATGTTAATTTAGATCTTATTTTACAAAATTTCCAGGGTTAATGTTTTGGAGTAAGACTGCAATTTCAATGAGGATTATACTTACTTTATATACTTGGTACTTGGTCTAAGCGCATAATGCTGCATTCAGTGCTTGTTCCTATATATTGTGTGTCTACGCTCGGATTAATTTTAAGCACTCATGTTGCATGCTTATAATTAACCCGAGTCCCTGTAGCGATAAACATGTAAAACGATTCCCCATAAAAATGTAGTAAACTTGTTCGAAAACAATTTCTTTTTCATATGTTGGAGGTAGCAAACATGATTATCGTTTGCCTGATGGTAAGCGATATCTGATTTCTATGGACATTCACAAAATCAGGGATACGACTCATATCTTGCCGATCCAGTAAAATCTCTTCAAGCCTATTCTGAAGAAGTCTATTTTCGGTTGGGACAACCTTAGTTCATACCGCAACTTGATAGTACTCGGTAGAAAATCTAGTGTATTATAATGATGATCAATTCCATGTCAAAGACGAGCGATGCGATAAAGGATTAGCCGCACGTTTATTTTTTCAGCACTATGCATCAGGTTTTATCTCAAGCGAAATTACGGATTTGCTCCTAAGGGTAGGCGACCGTGTTTTAATAGGACCCTACCAGAGGATCTGGCTACAGCAATATCTCTTATTTCAAAGAGTAGGGTCTAACGAATGAGTGTATTCTCATTGTTGTACGCTGATTTCAACAGTTGAGCAAAATGTGTAAAGTGAGTCCCATTTGTGCAACTAACCATCCAACGTAACTTGTGAAATCTTGGGGTGGTAATCTGAAGAGTCAGAGCATTGTCAGTCGTTTGATAATCAACGAGATGCAGAGAGAGTTATTTCTAATAATATATGGTATTACATAGTGTTCCGTGTACCTGTAATCTCGGAAAAAAAATCCCAGTGAATATTGTAAAATCCTCAAGTATTAGAACTTCTAAGGAACCGTAGCTTCGGCAGCACGATAGATACTCTCATTGTGGCAATTTGAAATAACTTCTTTGTGTGTTAGTTCATGTAAACTAGCACTGGCTGGCATTCACCCACTACCATTTAAGGTGCATGTAGTCGCTGCCATATTTGCTTCATGTCAAGACATTCAGAGTAGCATGTCGACGTGTGTTTCGCCTCTCCACGAGACATTCTCAGGAGCTGCATATGTTACCCGTTAGAATAACATGCTGCGATACGTTCCTGCGAAGGTGGATAAATACATGTGGTTTCTTTTACAGCTGACGAACAATCACAGGGACAACCATAGCAGTTGAGGCAAAGACTATCAGAGCAGTCATGGCAGCAAGGGCATGTATGCACTAACGGTAGTGGGTAGATGTCAATCGGCGCTAGTTTTTTACAAACAAGTTGCGAGAGCATACAAAGTAGTTTAGATGAAATTATCTGTAAATTTGACTACTACAATATAACGTAAATACCAATGTTGCAGATAAAGGTAGCTGTTGCTTTAACTATTTGCCTTGTTTTTGCTTTGCCCTTTGCTTTTAGGCTTTGTGACCTGCGTGGGCCATACATATTACGTGATTGTATCACACACGCCTACACACGCCTGTACAAAAAATAGATGACTGTGAAAATCATATATAATATTAATTCCAAAGGAGATCCAATTCATGTCACTAAAAATAATTTATTTTTATAATCATAGTGAAATTAAAGAAGGTATCGTATTCTATCAATATATCATTATAATTGTGACTGATATTTGATGTCAATGTCGAATTATTGCCATCGAACCGATCTATGTACGGTATGGTCGATAAGCACGACTACAAATTGGGACAATGGACTCCCATCATCTGTCAATCACGTCTATCTACAATAGGTACTAATGATTGTACGACAGTTAACATATTGGATTTTTTTTATTTAATAAGTAAAATATGACTATAATCTCAATTAATTGCCACAACTTAACGAAAACACTTTTTATAGCCATCAAGGTCTTTAACGAAAACAAAACCTTTTAATGTATAATATGTCAATTTTTCAAGATTTATCAACAACTATCAAAATAGAGATAATAAATTCCAAATTACTAAATTTTATGCTATACGACAGAATAGATCATCATATTTTCCAAGCTATTTTATTGTATCGGCACACCCACTACTTATAATTTATGCATAGATTTACGACTAGTTTTCGCCGTGTAAATTGCACATCTAATGTACACATGGCGTGAGAAAGTCTCACCAGTCATTATCCAATTTACATCATTGCCAGTTTATTTGATCAGATCTTTCGACAGGTATATTGTCCGTTTTGCGAACATATCGGCTATTCACTAGCAATTTTCGTTGCTTCATCGATCATGGTGAAACTGCTTGTTCGAAGCGCGGCTCTGATAATGGCAGTCATCTAAAACACTTGAGCGGGCGCGTCATAGGAAATTATGATTAATATCTAGCTAGTTAACGGTTAGCTAGTTATGGCACGAATTGCAGTAACGAAGCGATTGCCCGCAGCACGGATGTCCGTATCTGGTAGGTACGCATCATTTGTTTGCTCATAAACCGGTCCGGCCGCTACCGATCCAAATTCATAATTTTTCAATAATGCTTTTTGTATGGCACGGCTCGTCTCGCTGACAACTGCGCTTATGGTACCAGAGATAACATCAGTTCGAGCGCCATTAGCCAAAGTGATTGACGTTGTTAGTTTGTTGTCAGTAATTTTGTTTGAAATTTAGAGCGGTGTTGCCTTTTTGTTAGTTCAATGTGTGTAAAGAGAACAATGTTGACATGCGAGTTCCATTTTACTGTTGTGATTCAGACGCTTCTCTGGGGTTAACAGAGTTGAAATCTCTATCCTATATTTTCTGTCGAATAAATTGTATACATTAAGGCATTTCATTGGTAACTATTACTACACTTTCGCCTGGCATATCTGGTTGGTCACTAATTCGTTCTGCATGTCCGGAGCACCCAAGCATGTCTACTTTCTTTTCTCACCTTTGGTTAACAGTTGTAGCTATTTGCAGACAAATGTACGACTTGTTAAATTTACAACAAAACTTTCTTGTATTATGAGAAAGTTAATATGAAATTTTAGTTAATTTATAAATCTATAAAGCACGAGTGTACGTGCTTAGAACTTATTAGGATCAGAGGATTACAATGCTAACATTTGTCTTATCTTTGTTTATTGTATTGATTTTTTTTTTATTGAAAATTAAAAATGCGTCCCATATTACATGTCTAATATGGGATTCATTTTAAATTTTTCGTAAAAATATTTACTTTATTTAATGTAAAATGGATGAATAAATACTGGAAGGAAAAAATAACTCCCTATCATCCACATCATTTATAAAATTACAAATATATAGAAAAGTCAAATCGACAATAAAACCGCAAATTACTGCCTATTTCATTATAATTTGAATAGTAGGAAAGTTCAGGTTAGGTTAGTGTGTAGATATAAAGCTTTTGATGACATTTTATTCGAACTAGCATGCCGAGTGGGAGTAGACTGTTATAGGATTCAGATATATCATATTAGTGTCCTAGATCACATCCGTTGAGGTGTTTTATTTTGCAAACATAACGTTTTATTATAGTTTGTCATGGGACCACAAGAGTTACTGGATAAGACAAAGGTGATTCAAATCTAGAATAATATAATCTATCAAGGATGGCGATTTAGTAACCTGAAATATTTTAGGTAAGAAGTGAATGTAGTTGTCTATAGTTATAACTTTTATCATGGATCTAACTTCGATAAGGCGAAAAATTATCGAAAATTATCGAAGAAGTAGTAGGGAAGTAGATATTCTTTGGAACGACTGGATATTTTTTTATTAAGTTGGTAGTGTGGCCCATAGTAAAGGCTTATTTACTGAACATATTTACCTGCTCAAGCATTGATTAAATTGTTTATAATTTTAATGTTTTTGATGTAATATCAGTTTATATGTCATCTTAACAAAAGATCTGGTATAAATTTCATCAAATCATTCAAAGTATAGGTACACATACATGGTTATTTTTATGGCATAACATTTGTTTCAATAGGTACAAAATTGGTAACACAAATCTGTCACTCTCGGAACAGACAGTCCTCGAAAAATTAATAGACATCTCAAAGCAATGGCGCTTGATGACAAATAGCTGAACTGTTCAACTGGTTATGACGTCATTGCTACGGACAATGTAAACGCAGAGATACTCAAAGTGTCATAATACTATTGGAGTACTCGGAAATAGTCTTAGCGTAATAAAATGAATTTCAATTGTTGCTTTCTTTATAGCACTATTATTAGAGTAGGGCATTATTTTGCGAAAGTCAAATTAACAGGTAATTTGATCTAAACTACTACCACTCATCTTTCACCACCATCCGTCTACATATTCGCGGTTATCAGTTTCGATGTTTGTCGATCATATAAACCAGCGATACCGACCGATATGGCGACTTGTCTTCGTACTGCCCTTTTCAAGGCTTTTGTACCCAACCCTTAAAGGAAAATGAAGCGAGTAATAATAGATTAGGAACCACTGCATCGGAGTAATTATTCGACGACACTGTTGCATAAGATCTATCTGTTGAATTGTGAAACAATGGTACAGTTGACCGGCGGGGTTTCGTGACCGGTTGCAATATGGTACAAAATGTTAGCGTTAAAAGAAACGTGTAATCTCGTCCGATATTGTGTATGTACATACAACCTATATTAGAAAAACGTCCAAGATTGATAGTGAGGTTATAGCCACCGATAGGAAACAATATCTATATTACGCTCTTTAGTAATACAGGTTTAACTCATTGTTAAAAATATTCATTTGATACTATTATACCCTATAGGATTATTCGTTCAATTAAATATATTAACGGAAAAATACCAGTGACGTATGAAAGAATTGAACACGATCTTTGAATTTATGGAAAGAGATGGTCTAGTTAGTACAATAAAATCCATCGGCCGATTGTAACAAAACTCCGTTTGTTTTGCAAAGGCTAATTTGCACAACAAAATAACTTATCTATACCACTACTATTTTTGATTTTTACAACTATGTAGAAATTCCAAACAATCTAAGATCAATAGTAATTATTCTGTACTAAGTTTCTCTTGGCTATGACGTATTTGCAGTGTAGATGTATTTTCATTGCGAAACAAGATTACAGTACGTGCAAAACCTAAATACACACATCAAAAGTGTCTAGGGATCAACATATATTTTTGCAATAACTTTTCTCCTGATTGATATTAATTAAAATTTTCTTTAAGGATTCATCAAATAAAGTGTTTTCGTTTGTCTACAGTAACGATAAACCAAGTCACCTTTGCATTAATAAAGAAATTTGCCATTTTCATAATAAAGGGATTTTTGACATTTGAACCACTAACATTAAAGTTCGAAAAAAAGACTGAAATAACAGTTTTCTTTAAAATTTTATTGGGTAACTTAAACAATTAATAATCCGTGTTTCTACCGCGAACACTAACAACACAAGAACATCGGTTTGGCATACTCAAAATGAGTTCATCCAAATCACGCTGTGGAATGGCCGCCCATGTTCGTTGCAATAACAAAAAAAGGTCTTCTTGCGACTGGATACCCTCCATATTCGGCAGAGCTCTTCTCTGTAGCATATCCCATGCATGCTCAATCGGGTTCAAGTCTGGCGACTGAGCAGGCCAGGGCATGACATTGATGTTAGCTGCGGCGAGAGTCTGTCTTACAACTCTTGCGGTGTGCGGTCGTGCATTATCATGCATTAACTGAAATAAGGGACCGATTTGCACTTGTAGAGGAACGATGACGTCTGATACAATCGTCTCAGCATAAATTTGAGCGTTGAGGTTGCCTCTGATCCAAATCAACTCAGTTCTTCCGCCGATCCAAATACCCGCCCATACCATGATGGTTCCACCACTATAAGGATGGACTTCCTGGCAGGATTTTAATCGCTGTTGTCGTCCAGGGGTTCTCCAGTGTCGTATACGTCTTGTATCCGGTCTCATACCAAAACGAGACTCATCAGAAAAGCACACGAAACGCCATTGTTCTTCTGCCCAATTTCTGTGTTCCAGAGCCCATTGATATCGAATCCTACGATTGTGCATTGCTATAGGTGGTACCCTTAGCGGTCTTCGGGAATGAAGGTTCACTTCATGCAAGCGGTTTCTGACTGTTTGGTCGCTAATTAAGTTCCCTGAAGAGTGATGAAGCGTCACGGCTAACATCATGGCGGTTATTGTTGGAGCTCTTCGAGTTGTGATTTGAATGTATCGGTCTTGTCTCCGTGTGGTGCAGCGATACCGTACTCCATGGCGCTCAGCCACGGTACCAGTGCTTCGGTAACGTGTCCAAAGTCGACTGATAACACTCTGACTTGTATTCAGAGCTAAAGCCACAGTACGTTGCCGGGAACCAGCTTCTATCATTCCCACGTGTTGTTAGTGTTCGCGGTAGAAACACGGATTATTAATTGTTTAAGTTACCCAATAAAATTTTAAAGAAAACTGTTATTTCAGTCTTTTTTTCGAACTTTAATGTTAGTGGTTCAAATGTCAAAAATCCCTTTATTATGAAAATGGCAAATTTCTTTATTAATGCAAAGGTGACTTGGTTTATCGTTACTGTAGACAAACGAAAACACTTTATTTGATGAATCCTTAAAGAAAATTTAAATTAATATCAATCAGGAGAAAAGTTATTGCAAAAATATATGTTGATCCCTAGACACTTTTGATGTGTGTACAACTTGTTTGTCCTTTCTTACTAACAGCAGCTGTCAAAAGTTTGTCACGATTTAAAATTCACATTACGTGTATGAGTACTTCCAAAACTCATTGGATAAGAAAAGTTTTCGGATACTCTGTATCCGAAAACTTTATTTAACGTGTTAAATATTTATAATACTCTTCATATCTATATAAAAATAAATAAAGACAGTTCGGTACCTTTATTTCCTTCAATTGTCAGCGTTTAATTTTGTGTCTTTTTTGTTTAGTAGATATTTACTTCAATGCGTTAGTGATTTTTAACGGGACAGGCCCACCACTCATACCCATCACTGTGTCTCCTGTGTAGCCAGAATTAACAGCGGCAACCAACAAAAAGGCAATGAACAGTGAAGTTCACTGCCGTCCCGGGGGTTAAACTACAGCTGCCTTGGAACTCACAACGAATTTAATCAGAAGAAATTTATAGGCGTAGGAAGTTTACGTTTACGTTAGTGATATCAATAAGTAAAAATACATACATACATACATATCATCACGCGTCATTGGGGTAGGAGGAGACTATGGAACGCCAGGTGCATCGATCCATACATGCCTCTCTTGCTTCTTCCACAATCATCAACCCATTCATGCATGTTCTTCGGTTTTGGGTGCTTTTGATTTGGCTCTTTTTTTATACCACTAAATTGTTAAACAAGCATGAGTGATTACGTGTTCAGCTGTCACCACAGCCTATTGACGCTCACAAAACCACGGGGATATTACTCGCGCGCTGCCAATCTTATGACCTAAGTCTGTTTCGTCACAGGATCCAGTAATTTATCTGACATATCTCACCCTTCAAACCGGAACACAACTTTATAAATACTGTTTGGCAGTAGAAATTAGTGAGACAGAGGACTTTTGTACGACTTTTGTACAAAGTCTCCCTGTGGCCCTTTTTCAACACATCACTATCTATGTGGTATGTGGGGCGGCTCCTATCAATATCTCCCATTCACTCTTGCCTAATACACTTCTTTCGTAACTCTTTTATCGTTTATTCTTTCTAAATGACCAAACACGCTCAGCATACAATTTTTGTTCATTCTACATAGTAAACAGTTTAGTTTATAACTTCACGCCAAATCCCTTGCGGGGTAGGCAGAGAGAACCGAGCGCCACGTGACTCGATCCTTACACATCTCTCTCGCTTCTTTAACATTCATTGCTCTTCTCATGCACGCTCGCCGGTTTCTAGGGCTCCTGACATCACCTTCTTATAGAACACGACCAATTTGGTCATGGTAGGTAAGTCTTGGCCTTCCCCGGCTCCTACATCCTTCCACTTTTGCATTGTATATCTGCTTCGTCACTCTTTCATCTTGCATTCTTTCTACATGTCCGAACCATCGGAGCATGCCTCTTCTTATTTTAACACCGACGCTCTCTTTCAGACCAACTCTGTTCTAACATCATCATTGCGAATACGGTCTACAAGCCTTACGCCACAAATTTTGCGTAGCGCTCGCATTTCGACCGCGTTTATTCTACTTTCATGCTCTTTCTGCCATACCCAGCTCTCGCTTCCATAAGTTAGCGTTGGGACCAACACTGCATTGTGTATAGCGAGTTGTGCCTTCTGGCTCAGGATTTTACTGCCAAGAAGTTTTCCCAACGCTCCATTCACACTATTCCCAGCACTCACTCGTCTTTCCACATCTGCGGTATACCTTCCATCCCTGCTGAAAGCGCATCCAAGATATACAAACTCATCCACTTGTTCCAACACTTCATCATCAATCGTAATCCTTACATTAGTTCTGGATTCTTCTCTTTCAAATACCGTTATCTTTTTTTTTTATTTAGTAAACAGTAAATAAATATATTATTTTAAATTATTTAAATTCCACGTATAAAAATAGTATGCAGTAAAAACAAGCTTTTTCTCAATTTTTCGATAATGATTATGGTCGAATTTCGACTATTGGGACGAACACTAGTAAAAATAAATTTTCTAGTCAGGCTGCTCTTGAAATATCTCTACCTCTCTTTCTCCAGACCTTCGTTTGTCAATCGGCTGAATATGCCAAGTGTAAGTAAGGTTTTAGCTCTTAAGTTAATAGTAAGTCGCTTACACCCTACGAAAGCTTACACCTCCTTTATTCAAACATATAGTAATAAAAGGAATAGTAAATTAGCGTTTTTGGTTTTAGATTCATTTCTTGCCATTACCTCTCATTCTAGCCTCTCAAACAGATTTTACCCTCCTCTTTGAGAATAAAAAAGTCTCCACTGTTCTGATTACTTCTCTACTATCGCCTTTAAGTAAAAATATAGTCCTGCTGAGGTTTTTTGAGGGATGACAGCAAGAAGTTCGTAGAAAAACCTGGTTCTTAGAAAAGGCTGGTTTTTTAAGATTCTTCTGCAACGGTATTATACGGTATGTTGTCTCTATAATTTTTAACTATATTTTATTTCTATTTCTACTGTGATATTGTGAAACTGTGAAAGTTTCATGTATCTAACTATTACGAATTAAAAGATGCAACCCTATGATAGACGGACAGACGACGGGGGGGGGGGGGGGGGGGGGGGTTAGTAATAGCCTTAGATCACATACCCAAAGAGGTTATCCTAGAAAGAGCGTTTAGGACTTTTTACAAAGTCAGCAATGCTTGAGTGATAACTCTGGTGTTCCAATATAAACCACGGTAACTGCTTATCGTACGTAGGCTGTGTTCTTGATTTACATCTTAGTGATATGAAAAAACCTTCATACAGCTGTAAACTTTAAGCTCTCATCCGTATAGCGCTGTAATGATTTTTATCATTCTCGGTTATTGCCCAAAATTATATGCAATTCTGTTGTCAACTTTGCCGAGTGTATAAATAAACAAACCCAAGTAGCTTATTTCGTGTTGTAAAGTTTTATTACCTGTAATCAATTAACCATGTCTGATGTAATTAATGACATATTGAGAGAAGGCTATTAATTTATCTTCTGTATGTACTAATGTGTAGGTACTGTAGGGAAATCGTGATTTAGGAGGCGGCCAGACTACGACCGCTGCCCTGTCTCATTCGTCAAAGGTATGATCCGTAAGGGGACCATTGACGAATGGGACAGGAGATACAAATCGGGAACAACAGCTTCGACGACGAAGCTGTTCTTCCTCCCATTCACTCTTGCCTAATACACTTCTTTCGTAACTCTTTTATCGTTTATTCTTTCTAAATGACCAAACACGCTCAGCATACAATTTTTGTTCATTCTACATAGTAAACAGTTTAGTTTATAACTTCACGCCAAATCCCTTGCGGGGTAGGCAGAGAGAACCGAGCGCCACGTGACTCGATCCTTACACATCTCTCTCGCTTCTTTAACATTCATTGCTCTTCTCATGCACGCTCGCCGGTTTCTAGGGCTCCTGACATCACCTTCTGATAGAACACGACCAATTTGGTCATGGTAGGTAAGTCTTGGCCTTCCCCGGCTCCTACATCCTTCCACTTTTGCATTGTATATCTGCTTCGTCACTCTTTCATCTTGCATTCTTTCTACATGTCCGAACCATCGGAGCATGCCTCTTCTTATTTTAACACCGACGCTCTCTTTCAGACCAACTCTGTTCTAACATCATCATTGCGAATACGGTCTACAAGCCTTACGCCACAAATTTTGCGTAGCGCTCGCATTTCGACCGCGTTTATTCTACTTTCATGCTCTTTCTGCCATACCCAGCTCTCGCTTCCATAAGTTAGCGTTGGGACCAACACTGCATTGTGTATAGCGAGTTGTGCCTTCTGGCTCAGGATTTTACTGCCAAGAAGTTTTCCCAACGCTCCATTCACACTATTCCCAGCACTCACTCGTCTTTCCACATCTGCGGTATACCTTCCATCCCTGCTGAAAGCGCATCCAAGATATACAAACTCATCCACTTGTTCCAACACTTCATCATCAATCGTAATCCTTACATTAGTTCTGGATTCTTCTCTTTCAAATACCGTTATCTTTTTTTTTTATTTAGTAAACAGTAAATAAATATATTATTTTAAATTATTTAAATTCCACGTATAAAAATAGTATGCAGTAAAAACAAGCTTTTTCTCAATTTTTCGATAATGATTATGGTCGAATTTCGACTATTGGGACGAACACTAGTAAAAATAAATTTTCTAGTCAGGCTGCTCTTGAAATATCTCTACCTCTCTTTCTCCAGACCTTCGTTTGTCAATCGGCTGAATATGCCAAGTGTAAGTAAGGCTTTAGCTCTTAAGTTAATAGTAAGTCGCTTACACCCTACGAAAGCTTACACCTCCTTTATTCAAACATATAGTAATAAAAGGAATAGTAAATTAGCGTTTTTGGTTTTAGATTCATTTCTTGCCATTACCTCTCATTCTAGCCTCTCAAACAGATTTTACCCTCCTCTTTGAGAATAAAAAAGTCTCCACTGTTCTGATTACTTCTCTACTATCGCCTTTAAGTAAAAATATAGTCCTGCTGAGGTTTTTTGAGGGATGACAGCAAGAAGTTCGTAGAAAAACCTGGTTCTTAGAAAAGGCTGGTTTTTTAAGATTCTTCTGCAACGGTATTATACGGTATGTTGTCTCTATAATTTTTAACTATATTTTATTTCTATTTCTACTGTGATATTGTGAAACTGTGAAAGTTTCATGTATCTAACTATTACGAATTAAAAGATGCAACCCTATGATAGACGGACAGACGACGGGGGGGGGTTAGTAATAGCCTTAGATCACATACCCAAAGAGGTTATCCTAGAAAGAGCGTTTAGGACTTTTTACAAAGTCAGCAATGCTTGAGTGATAACTCTGGTGTTCCAATATAAACCACGGTAACTGCTTATCGTACGTAGGCTGTGTTCTTGATTTACATCTTAGTGATATGAAAAAACCTTCATACAGCTGTAAACTTTAAGCTCTCATCCGTATAGCGCTGTAATGATTTTTATCATTCTCGGTTATTGCCCAAAATTATATGCAATTCTGTTGTCAACTTTGCCGAGTGTATAAATAAACAAACCCAAGTAGCTTATTTCGTGTTGTAAAGTTTTATTACCTGTAATCAATTAACCATGTCTGATGTAATTAATGACATATTGAGAGAAGGCTATTAATTTATCTTCTGTATGTACTAATGTGTAGGTACTGTAGGGAAATCGTGATTTAGGAGGCGGCCAGACTACGACCGCTGCCCTGTCTCATTCGTCAAAGGTATGATCCGTAAGGGGACCATTGACGAATGGGACAGGAGATACAAATCGGGAACAACAGCTTCGACGACGAAGCTGTTCTTCCCGAGTGCGGCGGAGGCGTACGGTATCGTGGGCAAAATGGTGCCGTCGAGCATCACCACGCAGGTCCTCTCGGGGCATGGTGGGTTCTCCGCGTACTTGCACAGGTTCAAGTGCGCGGATGACCCATCCTGCTTCTGCGAGCCCGGCGTGGACCAGACAGTGCAGCACATATTGTTTCGGTGTCCCGCATTCTTCAAACAGAGGTATGATTTGGAGCAGGAGTTGGGATTGCGGGTCACCGAAACAACGGTCTCCGAAATAGTGGTGGGAAACGTAGAACAAAATTTTTAAAATACTGCGTCAGTCTAGCCACGGCTACTATAGATCGTAACAAGCAGAACGGCTCCGCCTAGGACTAATGCTGTATACCTCGGCTATATTTTGTATAGCCGATGGGATCGCGGTGGCTAGGTGGAGCTGTGAAGCTCTCTGTCGCCCGTGGCTGGACTGATGCAGTATGGGGAGGGAAATTTGGAAATAGCCACTATCGTTTCACCGACGTTCTAAAATGGGCAAAATCAAATTTTAGAAAATAAAATTGAAAGATGATGAATGGAAGAATGAATTGCGGAATGGAAGAGAGTATGATGAATGAATGTGTTTATTACTTACAATAGAATATTTAAAAAATGTATATAAATAGCCTTGCCCATGGCAGGGGTGCACGTATTTAAATACAAAAAAAAAAAAAAAAAATTGTGATTTAGGCACTGAGATTTCTAATCATCGTATTTTTTAAGTATCGTATTTCGATCAACTGAACTGATAGGTCACAATAGACAGATATCAGCAGTACGATAACATCAAATAAGCTTCAAAAATTAGCATACTATATACGGGTTTTTTCGCGATTTTAAAGAGTGACGCTAACGCGAGATTTGCTAATTAGAGTTAAAATCGGTCGAAAGCGAGATGGAGTCGCGCACTGAGGATTCCTTGCAGGTTTAAGATATATCATTAGATTTTTAGTTACACACTATAAAATAAATGGCAAAAATAATAATAATAACATTTGGTAATAATTTACACATCGTCTAATTTCAAAAGTAAAAAAAGAGACCGTCTAAGTTTCATTGCGAGGGTTTATGGTTGATTTTTAGAAACATCGTTCTATATTTCTTGTCATGTATGTACTGGTGGTGAAGAAAAGTCGGGTTATACTATTTTCGATTTAATTTAATACCACTAAGGTGGCAAACAAGCGTACGGCCTACCTGGTGGTAAGTAGTTGCCGTAGCCTATTTGCAACACCAGGGGTGTCACTTTTGGGTTGCCGACCCTATAAGAACCTCTTCACGCCTTTCTTGGAATGTGCAAATGGAGCCCTTGCGTATAAACTAGTAGCCAAACTTTGAAATAAAATACATACTTTTTTATTTGCAATAAACTTGGATAAATAATTGCTAGCGCTAGTACTTACTTACCTTATTTACCTTATTATCAACCAGCTGAGACTTCTTGTTTGCTATTTTTAGTTCACTCCTGCTTTACGACGTGCTTACTTATACCGCACGACAGACCATTTTGAAACTACAGGCTTTACGACTTGAAACCCTCCGTCACCCACCATACTTAATATTTTTTTCCTGATATTTAATTATTTTAATTTTAACGGCGATCCTAGTGTTCGATTTGCTAGCTATGCTAGCACCAAGGCTCGTGGGTTTAATTCCCACACAAGACGACGATGTCTCTTTGTTTTGGTCTGTTTAGTTTACCGTGTGTCGAATGCTTCTAAATTTGTAAATTATATGTCTGTAACTATATTAATTGACAGGTAAGGTTCTAATATATTACTTCTCTCTTATTATTGAGGGCTCTCTATTCTTTACTCGTCTTCTTTTATTCTGTAACATTTTTCAAGTTTCGAGATAGATAGATACATTACCTATCTATTTATGTTACGGATATAGGTATTTCCTTAACCTTCTTCTTTTATGATTAATATATTACCATACTAATTATATACGCCAACCATAGCTACTAAATTGAAGCCAGCTGACAAAATGAAGCAAGTTGGTAATCTTCTGTAACTTATTTTTACCGGTCTCGCTTGCGGGGAAGTTTCGGATAACTGCACCGGAGTGATAACCCGCCTGCGCTAATCCCGCGGACGACTGGTCTCTAAATCTATCCTATACGCAAGTGCAAAGTTACTGGAAGTGACTAGACTATTATAATAAGTGGATATTAATGGTTCGGTGACGTACCAGCTTGTGCAAGATGTTCCCGGTGTTAATTGTAATTTAGT
This sequence comes from Pyralis farinalis, assembly GCA_947507595.1. Classification (NCBI taxonomy): domain Eukaryota; kingdom Metazoa; phylum Arthropoda; class Insecta; order Lepidoptera; family Pyralidae; genus Pyralis; species Pyralis farinalis. The sequence continues at coordinate 11,874,266 of OX382273.1, forward strand.
GATAATAATTAACCTGAACATTAGTAGCCCAGTGTGGATATGTACTACAAAATTCGTGTTTACGGATATATGTAAATATTTGTAGTTATTATTTGCTCAACGGTGAAATCGTGAGGAAACCCGAACGTCCATGAAATATATATATGACCAAACCTAAGGGTGGTCTAGTTTTTCCTCTGGATTGTGGAGATCAAAGGGCCGTCGCTCTATTTCAAGGTTTTCTATTCATTACCTTCGCGAAATCACGCATTCTGGCACATGCTCACTGTTTTACTGTCGAGGTATTTCCTATGTAGATGTTCTTACATGAGCGCGAAATATTTACCTACGCTACCTCTACATACCAGAATAATATATACACATTTTTGTCTCTTCCAGAAGGTTTAATATGTCATGTGACACGCTGTATAAGCAGTAAAGTTGCATAATCCTCGTCAATGCGATGTCATTCGCGTATGTCTGTAGATTGTCCTATCGCTTATTCCAGTTTATAATTGTTTTGACTATAGAACACGATATGTTGAGTTATGTTTTGTATCATTTTATTATGCGTATTAAGTTGCTAACCTTACTAATAATATAGCAATAACTAGCTACCCGTTGCTTTGCTTGCGTGTAATTGTATTTCCAACTTTTTACCAGGAACGATGAACATTTCGTGAGTAAAAAGTACCGTATCCTTTTTCAAGTTATTTTGTGTTATTTGTATGTATATGTAATAAATATCTGTGTATATTTTCATGTCTAATATCTTATGTAGTGATTATGTAATATTAGAACCGACATCATGACTCTACACTCCCAAAGGTAAACTGGTAGAGAACTCGATGATCATTAAATCCGCCTATTGTACCAAAATGTTCAATGAAGTTTTTAAATAAAATAAAAATATTTGGTCGTATCGAGTACTCAGTAGTATCGATTCGTCCCTAGTTGCGTCCCTCGCTCCACGTTGTGATTATACTTTTTTGTTGATTTAAGTCGGCTTCTGTGCGGTATTGTTATTGTTGAACCTGTTGTTAAGATTTCGTTTCATCTTTTGTTACGTTTTTGTACATGCGTGATGTCAGGAGCCATGGAAATCGGCGAACTATGATTGTTAAAGAAGCAAGTGATAAGTCCGTGCATAAGGACGGAGTCATGGGATGCTCCGTCCTCCCTGCCTACCCGCAAGTGTCTTGCCGTCAAGATAAGATATATAATAGATAATGAACGAACGTTTTCAACTTTAGTGCTGCAGACATCTAAACTGAACCCCGACAGTACATTTATCTCTCCCTAAAAAAATTGTTCTTTAAAAGATAGCTTAAGCGTAAAGATCGGAATGCCCATAATTATTGAATAGGCCTATATGCACAAAACAGATGATAGTTTTTCATAATATGTTAAGTAAAAAAATCAAGGGTTATGAAACTAGTCATTAGACGCAAAAAAATATATGTCGCTAAAAAAAGTAAACTATCTTCTCGGAACAATTTTCTGTGAGACATTCACTATGTCATTTTAGGATACCGTAGCGAAAACTTAAAAGTTACCGCTACGACAGAAACCACAGAGAGTTTGATCATACCAGTGACAAGTTATATGATTTGATTAGTCATAGAAAATTTGTACTTCCTATCGAAATATCGATGAACAAAATATATCTTTTCTCAATGTGTGTGTGAGTCTGTATCTAATATATATAAATGATTACAATATCGAAAGTATAAATTTTCTCAACAAATGATATATTTTATAAATTAAAATAAATATGTTTATATATATTGTCTTGGATTTTCGCGATTGTTGTGTTTGCTAATTCAATATATTTATGTATCTTAAACCAAGATTTAGTTTAGTACTGTATTTTAGCCATGTATCAATGAAAAATGATGTACTTGTAGAGAAATTTCGATAAAATTACATAAATACTCGTAGTTACAATTTTCAGACAATACTAGTTTTTTTTTTGAGAAAAACAATATTCGTACCGAAAAAAATACTAATACTCTCTCTCTCTGAAAACTGTTTTTTTTGCAGCGAGAAGATACGAGTATAACTATTAAATGTTACTCTATCACAAAGCTGCTAATACTTTGATCATTACAGACCAAATTTTATCATCCGTTTTGGCAGTAAACTGGAACGGATGTACAAATACAGAACCCACTCGTGGCTAAGAGTCCGTTGCTGTTTTTTTTTTATCACGAACCGTGCACCATAGTTATGTTGTTTATTTTGTCTGATGATAGGGACTTTAATTTACCACATGTTGGTCTAAATCCTCATAAAAAATAATATCCACAAGATTTGAGGTAATTTGTACCGGAATGACGAAAGGTTCGTGTGTTTAAGAGTATTTTTTTTCTTGTACCCGTTATTATCTGGTAACCGACATTTTTTCAAGTTAACTAGGATTCGAAACGTGATTTGTAGTTTGTGGCTAATGAAGTGGGGTTATTTATTATTAACAATTTATGTATCAAAATTTATTTTTCGGAAATGGATTGCGATATTAAGTAGTTATTGGCACTATAAATAACTCAAGTATGTGAATTAAAATTTACAACAGTCGGTTTATGAATGAATTTTTTTGTCAGGTGATTCTTGGTAGCTAATTTTGAAGTCGATTATTTGATTTCGTTGAAGTAACATATAATAGCTACATAATAATAGCATTAACAAGGAGCTACGGGCGATAATTTCTAATGCTGTGCCTGTGTCATTCCGTATATATTGACATATATGTGTAAGTTTAGTTACGTTTTCTAGAATTATTTCTAAACTAATAAATTAAAGGCTAAATAAGCAACATAGCTATACTGTAGCATGCAATATTTTATAACATAAAAATATGGGAGTAACTTCGTCTTCTTCTTCATCTCCTTGTTAGGGTTAACTTGTTTCCTAATCCCGTAGGATTGGCGGGGTCCGCTACCTAAGCCTAAGGATTTGGCGAAGATATTGATTTTCACATGAAGCGACAGCACAACCCAGAGAAAGAACCAGACCTTTTTTCGGTTAGGTCATACGTCTTTCGAAATATAATTCCTTGGATGTGCGGGTTTCCTCATGATGTTGTCCTTCACCACCGAGCAAGTCATAATTACAAATATGTACATAAATCCGAAAACACGAATTTAGTGGAACATGCCAGGATTCGAACCCAGAACCTGTTGCTCAGTAGGCCGATTCCTTATCCACTGGGCTATACTGCTCATATACTGGATTTTATTATACCTAACTCTCGTTATTTACAGACAAAAGCCGATTAAGATGTAGAATGGGGAAATGAAGGCGGGAGAGAAAAAGCATTGCGGAAGGCTACGTGTGAAAAGATGTAACAAATATTAAGTAGCGCAAAGGTTAGACTAAACTTAAGTAGAAGTTTTATGTTTTACGATCTGCTAAAGCTTTATAGTCTATTCCATGACAAGTATAAGTTTCGTTCCGTTTGGGACTAGATGGGGTTGTAGAACATATCGAAATCTAAGGTGAAGAAAATTGAGTGGAAGTCAAAAATGATAAAAATTCTTAACCCGTCGAGTCCCGACTGCCATATATATTATAAATAAATAAATAAATATTGTCGGACAAATTACACAGCGCCATCTAGCCCCAAAGTAAGCGAAGCTTGTGTTATGGGTACTAGACAACTGATAAACATCCGTAAATACATTTTTTTTTGTAAATACATAATTATTATACATAGAAAATACCCAGACCAAGACTAGACCGCATTAGACCAAACAGACATGTTCATGCACACAAATGTTTGTATTGTGTGGGAATCGAAGCCACGAGCGTTGGTGTCAAAGTAGCGTAACAGCGTGTTACACCACTGCGCCACCGAGCTCGTCATATAAGGCACTTGCTTACGACATATATATGGAGTAACGGTACCACCGGGTTTCAAAGGTAAGATTTGACTGAAGAATACGATTTTGTAGAGTCTCATATCACGATATCACCCTAAAGGTAAAAGGAATGAAGGGAAAAATCATGACAGCAGTTTTGCATATATGTATGATCTTTATAACGCGTACAATGTTAACATCTATTCGAAATATTGTTAATTAACAAACATAGACCAACTTCTGGATGTGTCTAGTGCGATGTGCCGAGGTATAGTTGACAGTGAATCGTTAGTTGTGATAAAACATATGATATGATTTATTTTGTGCAATACAAACTATTAGATTGTTAAAATACAAAAGGTACACTCAAATTACATATTTTTGTATTTATGGGAATTTTGAGTAATAAAATTCACAAACTTCAAAAGAAAATACTTTACAAAGGCTGATGTTCTCTTGAAACCTACAAATTGTTCACACAAGTAGATGTTTAAAGTCACTTCATTGTTTCACAACAATTGTGGAAGTTTAGTGATTTCTATGGCGAAATGGAAAAGTTTCCTTCAAGAAATACTTTGTCATTGGAAATACTGTTTTATGTACACAGTTTAATTCTATGTATCTGAAAAAAAAACACAAAGAATATAATACCCCGTATATGTAAGCAAGTAGCCATACAACAAAGCCGGTCGTAAGCATATTTAACACACTCCCACATTATCCTCTATGCATAATTTTAAGCCGTTACGATGAGCTTAATTTGAGTTCCATGAGCAAAGTATATTAGTTTGATGAATAATAAATTATGGCTATAATCCAGACCTTTACCATGCAAATGGAAATGACAGTTCTTAAACAAATATTTACAAAATCTCTAAATGGAACTGATTTCAACGAAACTGTTGGATCTTTAAAAAAATCTCTGCGTAGCATCAATTTAATTTATATTCAAACAAGACTCTCATAATAGTATTCGATACTTCGTCTCTTAATATTACTACATGGCATTAAACGATTGGGATTAATAGATTGTGAATAGAAATTGCTTTAAGTCCGTAATATAAATATTTGGGTCTATATAGATTAACTTAAAGTAGACAATTTATGTGGCACCTCTTTTGTGAAAGCGTCACTCCTATGGTCGACATATTGATTTTGTATGGTTAAATCTTATTTATTGATGACTAGTGGTCACATCAAAATGGACATTTCTAACCATGTAAATACAAGTAGTAGCTGAGAGAAGTCTGATAGTTTCTGATTTAGCTTATTATAATAATAAATAACTCACGGTTACTTCACGTTCTTCATGCCTTTAGAAGCTACTAGAATTTTCTATAGATGCGCTATGTAAAGGTCGTAATTTTTTTACTGGCATTAGTAATGGGAGGTACATTTGCATCAATCTCAGGGTAATGATGGCATAAATTCTTTACATGAGTTTTAATTTTTACACTTTGCGCACAGATAACTAGAAGCATCTGTAATCTTGTAATTGATCTTGTTTGATATGGCTAAGTATCCTCTTTACATCAGATATATGGCGCCACATAAAAAACTACGCAGCCAGTAGTTCTTTCTTCTCACAAGCTTAACTTCCTAGGCCTTTTAGGTACTGTGTGTGATAGAGAGAATGAAGCGGAATGATGAGATTTGTTTGCATTAAATAATTATATTTTAGTCGTTTTTGTGGTCTACGAATAAGTACTTTCTTATTTACTTTTTCTATTATTGGGTGTTTTTATGTATTATCTAATGATAGGCGTACGTAGGGATATATATAGATGGGGATCCGACGCGTAGAGGGAGCTTTGAAAAAATTGATATAATATAGGATACCCACCGTGACCCGCATTATTTTAGTCATGAATTAAATATAAAGGTTCCAGGAACAAAACAGTCATGGCAGCTATGGTATGCATTTATGAACGGTAGAGGGTGGATGCCAACCGGCGCTAGTTCCTTAAACTAATTAGTACAGGAAAAGAAAAGAAGGTGACGAATAACAAGAAGACATCAAGAACATAGCATATAGTAAACAGTAGATTTCACAAGTTCTACTAACATATTTCATAAAATCTCAATATAAAACCTTTAGTTACGTTTCATATAGAACCACTGGTCGACCCGTGTCGGTTTCGTCGGGGCAGGTTTCTGTTTCGCATAAGAATATGCAAGCAACCCTGATTAGATTTTGTAACGAGGGTGCATAAGAAATGATCACTGCACTATATACAGTCTAATAAGATTAATATCCCTATAAGAGTCTAATAGGTATCCATCCCTCTATCTTTACACCCCTATATTTTTAATGTTGCCGCTTTAATCTACAAAATCAAATTTATAATTCACATCGTCATATTAGTTCCACCCTGCTAATCAAACTGTTCGTTTCTTATAAAGAAGTCCGAGGTGTCTTTCGCACCTCCTTTATTATCATCATCCGAGGGTTAATCCCGGTCGCGTTCTAAACTTTGGCTTCGAAGCCTGGGGTTCGCTCTGGTTATTACTTTCCACTTTTTGAGATCTTCGGCATCCCGTATACCGTATGGTAGTCACGACACTAAGCTAGGACTTTTTGGACCCCTTCCTAATCTGCCTGTTTCGTTTTAGGTATATTCTAGATTTTTTTTCTTTCGTACTTCTTCGAGAAAGGAACACCGCTGGTATTCGAGTTCTTCTCGACGACTCCATTTAAATATAAACAAAGCAGATGTCCATAACTAGGCATTCCGATCGTACGCGAAAATGTTTAAACAGACCCAGAATTAGATTTATAAAAATATAAATCTCGTATTTTATAAGAGCGGCTATACGGTATCTCGCAAATCGCCCACAGGTATCCAATTTAGAATTTCCTATGTCGTTCATTCTCCGAAATACGGTAGCCAGTTCGCTTCATTATAAGGAATTAAGATGATAATTAGCAGTTAAGAGAAAGCTCGAATTCCGACGACTCTATTTAATTTACTCGTCGGTAGAAACCAAACCGTGTATTAAAAAAAGGACATATTAGCGTATCCTATAAAGAAAAAGTTTGATTGTGTTTTAATATTGTTTGGAATTTCATTTAGCCATGTTAATATTAAATTACAAACCAAACGAATGTTTGTTATCGTACATTTTCCCCTCAAAATAATATTTGGTTCAGTCAGCGAATTTAATGGTTTTTCCAACATATACTAAAACTAGCTGCACCCCCATAACTTCGTTCCTAGCATCCCGTGGGAATCGCATTTTTTACTTTTATCTTCTTCTCGGCTTCTAAGGATTGTATCATGATGTTGAATAGTCTATCTATAACCTTCCTCAAGAATCGGGCTATCAAATGCAAAAAGATTTACAATCCGACTGGTAGTTCCAGAGATAAGCGCATTCAAACAAACTCTTCTATTTTATGTATCCATACATATTTTTAGAATTTTGTTTTTGAAATAAACTGAAGTTTCGAACCAAATACAAACCGACGTAACATAGAAGCTTCAAATAGGATATCAATTAGGTTAAGAGTGGGACAACGGGTGTAGTAGTGAAGAAATATTAGCACTAACACATTCAAGACAGTCTTGAACTGGAAAGCCTAGCGAAGTGCTATAAATTCTTCGTGTCATACATAAACCCACATGTTTACAGCAACCATTGTGGGGTCAAACTTAATTTATTTCTTTGGAGAGGCTACAAGGAAGAGTTTGCTTGTAAGACATTTTGTGTGCATTTTATTTTGGGTGAGGAGATTGTCTCTTGAACGAGACAAAGTCGTGTGCGCATACGATCGTAAAATGTTTAAGTTGTTGATACCTAAGCGAACACAAGTAATTTATGTCATAGTTAATATTGAACTGACTTTAAACACACAGCATTTCTGACAGAGATTTTATACAACGACATGACGCATACAAGTCCACCTGACGTAACGTGGTTGCTGTAGTTTATGGACGCTTGTAATACAGGAAGCGTTGCCCGTGAGTTGTCGCTCCTGCTGCTAACACAGCAATTCTTTTGGAGCTTACTAGTAACCCCACTCATTCGCAGAAACACAATAATTCTCCTGGAAGTTGCCATTTGGCTACGATTGTTTTCTTTGAGGTAGAGAGAATTATCACCGCAGTCGAATTAATAGTCGCTGCTTTGACACGCTCTACCAATATTCATATACGTCGTCACGCCTGTCTCGCATTGGGGTAGGCAGAGACTATGGAATGAGCGCTACCTCTCTTACGAATTTCGTTATCTTTAGTTAGAAAATATATTTATTCAGAAAATATTTCTTATTTCTTTTAATTATATTAATCTTATCATTCAATAAAATATTCTGTATATTGATGCAACTTTGACTGCTATAGTTGCAGTAGTAGTTAAACTAACCACAATAGACCGAATGACGGAATTTAAAAGATTCCTGGTATACTAAAAAAGTAATTATATATAGTAGTAGAGACAAACATACACAACAGTTTAATATTGTTCTTAATGATGAACGTGATATGCGGATTACTATTTTGATAAGACTAAAAACGAAATTATGTCGCAAGCGAAGGCGGGCGTCGCACATTTCGTTTATTGTTGAATAGTCATTATATGTAAATTGTTGAGTCGTGATGATGGGCAGACAGATAGTGACAAAGCATGTTTCGCAACCACACGGAATGATAATTGTTTCCAGGGCCCACTGTTTGCCGTGTGGGTGCTGGGAGCAGTACTAGCGCACCTGCTCATACACAGCAATGTACCGAGATTCCTTCCATAGATAAAAGTAGATTTAATATTTCATAAACGTGATCTTTAAAAGGCACGCTCCCATGAATTCCGCTTGATATATGCTGAGGCAGTTAGTTGAGTTGAGACAGTTAATTTGAAAGTTGGCTCAGTGTTTGAAAACATTTGGCTGGATTTCGATATAACCAGGTGTGGGATGACTTGGCTGCCGTCAGGGCGTAATTTGGCTGCTCGTCTTATTCTTATGTTGGCAAATGCTTAGCAAAATTTATAGTGTCATTTATTTTGCTAAGCATATCTACACTATATATATGGATTTTCGTCATGGCAAAATTGGTAGAAAAGGTAAATAATAGACATACCTATTTCATTATTTACTAACGCTTGTAGACAATATTCGCAATGGGGATGTAAGAAACAGAGTTGGTCTGAATGAGAGTGTCGGTGTTTAAATAAGTAGAGGTATGCTCCGTTGGTTCGGACATGTCTATATACTGCAGGGTGCATTAAAGTATCCCGTCTGGGGAAGTACCTTCACCTCACAGGAAACCGCATCCAAATAACAACTCTCTCGACGGTTGCTGTGGTCCTGCGTGTGAGTGAGATTACCAGTAAACTCTTACGGAGTTGCTGTGTTAGCAGCAGAGGTGGCATCGCCCGATTGATACTTAATGATAATTACAAGCGTTCATAGGTCTGCTTCCCGAATTCCTTTACGTAGTGTAAAAAACACTTATTATAATTTATTCTTTTTATTTATATAAAGGTTAACATTTTTCATTTATCACAACAAATAAATTTATTTAATAATTACGCATTCATCCCGTCTAAATCATCCCATTGGGGTATGTATGTATATCTTCACGCCAAGTCCCTAGCGGGGTAGGCAGAGAGAACCGAGCGTCATAAGACGCGGTCCTTACATACTTCACTCACTTCTGCGACATTCATAGCTCCTTTGATGCACGCTCGCCGATTCCTGGTCATGGTAGGTTAGTCTCGGTCTTCCTCGGCTCCTGCATCCTTCCACTTTTGCATTGTATATCTGTTCCGTCATTCTTCCGTCCGGCATTCTTTCTACATGCCCAAACCAACGGAGCATGCCTTTTCTTATCTTAACACCGACACTCTCTTTCAGACCAACTCTTTCTCTCACGTCTTCATTACGAACGAGGTCAGCAAGTGTTATGCCACAAATTTTGCGCAATGCTCTCATCTCGACCGCATTTACTTTCATGCTCTCTCTACCATACCCAGCTCTCACTTCCATAAGTTAGCATTGAGATTAGCACCGCGTTGTGTACAGCGAGCTGTGCCTGCTGGCTTAGATTTCGGCTGCCTAGAAGTTTACCCAACGCTCCATTCACCCTATTCCCTGCACTCACTCGTCTCTCCACATCAACGGTGTACCTTCCATTGCTGCAAAAAGTACTTCCAAGATATACAATCTCATTCACTTGCTCCAATACTACATCATCAACCGTAATCCTAGTGTTCGTTCTGGTTATCTCTCTTTCAAATATCATTATCTTGGTTTTCTTCGCATTCAATTGTAAGCCTTTCTTCATACAATCATCTTTTATTGTTGTAACTAGTGTTTGCAGTTCGGATGGTGATTCTGCTATTAATACTGCGTCGTCTGCATAAAGCAGGCAGTTGACCATTGAGTCACCCATTCGCATTCCCACATTCATATTTCTTATTCTCTGAAGATAACTGTCCAGATACTGGATGAATAGCCTAGTCGACAGCACGCATCCCTGTCTGACACCAATGTTGACATCAAACCAGGGCGACAAGCTGCCGTCCACCCGCACACATGCTGTACAATCCTCATAAGTGGATTGCACAGCACGGAGTAAGTCACCATCAACCCCATATCTGGGTAAAATGTTCCAAAGATTCTTTCGCACAACCCTATCAAATGCTTTCTCAAAGTCCACAAAACCGCAGAAAACCTTCTGGTCCAAAACCAGATGCTTCACTACGATGTTGCGGAGTGAAAAAACTTGATCCGTACATCCTCTGCCGCTTTGAAATCTACCCTGTGGGATTAGGGGTATGATTTATATTATATTTTTATTTTTTTATTGTGCCTACTTTCAAGTCACGCTAGTGACTTTATCTTTCCAAGCTGCCATAAATAAACACTACAAGCTATTGTATCATTTTTCTATGGTACCTTGCGGCGACAGGAAGAACCACGGACAGACAGACATGTGTCCGGATGGACAGTGGTGAGACAATAAATGTTGTTTTTTGCAAATATTGGTACGAAACACTAAAAACCATAATAATATAATTTATATCACAGCTATGACTAATCTAATAAAGAATAAACTGTCTTTAATTTAATGTTATGGCGCTCTGTTCTCTCTGCCTACCGCAAGGGATCTGGCGTGAAGATATACATTCAATATAATAACTTTTATTATAACAATTCCTATTAAAAATTCGTATACCTATTTTCTGAGATAAAGTAACTTTCGTGGCAAAAGATACGAAAGCTAAACTTGTTATCGGAACTAAACTCATCCCTTTGAATTAGTCTGAAAATGTGTTCTCAAAAAGTCTTCGAAATCAAATTAAAGACTTTGCACGACCTCTGATAAAGTCTTCAATTAAGTTTGTAATAACTGTCCTGGTAGTAGTAAATTAAGGAACGGATGTCATTATTCAGATGTTCTTTGTGCTGACGTTAACTGTTGATAATCTCGCTCTACATGTGCTAATTAAAAGAGATCCTTTACACAATGATCCCGACTGTCTTTTAAAAGAACATGCACAAGGAACACAGCATGCAAGCCTTCCACTGACTGACTACCAATACGCTGTAAGACTACGCTTTAACTCCTTTTAATGTATATCTGTTTGACCGCAAATCACACCACTTGACTTGAATCTGCGAAGGTTTGAAAAATACTTTATCCATTGCTGGTTGTATTTAATTCTCAGCAGACTGTCGATGTCGCGCGTAGCGTTGTTAAAGGTTTCGTGCGATGTGATGGTTTTAAATTATGCTGGTGTTTATTCGGAGGCGATTCAGTGATCGTAGCATGATAATCGCGATCACGGGGCCCCTGACATTTCTTTTCTTTTATCGCGGACGGCTAGTAGAGATAAAGCGGCAATAAATAATCCAGGGAAGACATTGGCGGTACGTGCGCTCAGTTGCACATTTCATTTGTATTAACCGCGTAATTATGCCTTACAATGCATAGTAGTCTTATTTATAGTCCGTATAAGTATACAGATAATTGTACGTTAATT